>JAUTDX010000026.1:0-502204 GCA_030844895.1 Ambrosia x helenae | reverse complement strand
ACGCTTCCTTAGGAAAGAGATGAGGATACTTAGACATCATCTGATCCTCCCGTTCCCACGTATATTCCGGTCCCCGGTCCGAGTCCACCGAACCTTAACGATACGAATCTTGCTGTGACGTAGGCTACGAATCTTGTAATCAAGGATCTCCCACAGGTTCTTCCACAATCCGAAGACGATCATCAACCTTGATCTCTTCTAGTGGAACGATGAGAGACTCGTCAGCCAGACACTTCTTCAAGTTTGACACGTGAAAGACGTTATGTACGTTACCGAGCTCCGTCGGTAGATCAAGTCGATATGCCACCGGTCCAATCCGTTTCCAGGATCGTAAATGGGCCGACATATCGCGGATTGAGTTTGCCACGCTTCCCAAAGCGTATGACGCCCCTTCCACGCGAGACTTTTAGAAGTACCTTGTCATTGACTTGGAATTCCAGTGGTTTGCGACGCTGATCAGCATAACTCTTTTGCCGGTTCCGTGCCGCCGCCAACCGATTACGAATCTGTACGATCTTTTCCGAAGTTTCGTACACTAGTTCAGGCCCAGTGAGTTGACTCTCACCCACTTCAGCAACAAAGAGGAGAACGACATTTCCGTCCGTACAGTGCTTCGAACGGAGCAGCCTTGATGCTCGTGTGATAACTGTTGTTGTACGAGAATTCTACCCAACGGCAGATGAGCTTCCCAACCCTTGCCAAAATCGATCACACATGCCCGCAGCATGTCTTCTAAAGTTTGAATCGTACGCTCACTCTGACCGTCAGTCTGTGGATGGTAAGCCGTACTCATGTCTGTTGGGTACCCAAAGCCTTGTGCAAAGACTTCCAGAAGTGAGAAGTAAAATGGGGAAAGTCACGATCCGAGATAATAGAAACTGGTACCTCCGTGCTAAGAAACAACTTCCTTCAAGTAAAGACGAGACCAAACGATCCATGTGTCGGTCTCCTTAATAGCAAGAAAATGAGCTGATTTCGTCAACCGATCGACAATCACCCATATCTTGTCATTCCCGCTTGGGGACTTAGGAAGTAGTGTGACAAAATCCATAGTAATACCGTTCCCATTTCCATTCCGGAATTTCAGGTTGTTGCAAGAGGACCCGACGGTTTCTGGTACTCCACTTTGACCTTAGCACAGGTCAAGCATTTGCTCACGTATGAGGCTATGTCCGACCTCATGTTTGGCCACCAGTAAAGCACCTTCAGATCTTGGTACATCTTATCCGAACCAGGATGAATAGAATATCGGGATTTATGAGCTTCATCAAGAACAAGCTCCCGTAGTCCCCCGAACAAAGGAACCCATATACGTTCTGCGAAATAGTGCAGGCCATCAGGCCTTCGCTCTAGGTGCTTGTCGACACCCGTGCATCGTTTCAGCTTTAAGGTTTTCCTCCTTCAAAGCTTCTAACTGGGCAGAACGGAGTTTGATCAGGTAACGATGAATGAATGGTGAGCTGCAACGCCCGACACGCGACGAGGTTTAGTAGATTCCTTCCTGCTCAAGGCGTCTGCTACAACATTCGCCTTGCCAGGATGGTACTTTATGGCACAATCATAGTCGTTCAAAAGTTCGATCCAACGACCTGCCGTATGTTCAAATGTTGTTGGTCGAAAATGTGTTGAGACTCTTGTGATCGGTGTAGATGGTGCATTTGGTACCGTACAAGTAATGTCTCCAAATTTTCAACGCGAATATCACGCACCCAACTCCAAGTCATGGGTGGTGTAGTTCTTCTCGTGCACCTTGAGTTGACGAGAAGCATACGCGATCACTTTCTCGCGTTGCATCAACACGCAACCGAGACCATGAATAGAAGCATCACAGTAGACAACGAAATCATCAGGACCCTCAGGTAAAGACAAAATAGGAGCAGAACACAGTTTAGACTTCAGTTCTTCAAACGCTGACTCTTGTGGTTCACCCCAGTCGAATTTTCTATCCTTCTGCGTGAGAGTGGTGAGGGGTGAGCGATCTTCGAGAACCCCTGAATGAAAACGACGATAGTAGCCCGCAAGGCCTAGGAATTGCCGCACCTCAGTTGGCTCTTTGGTGCTCCCCAGTCCTTGATCGCTTCGATCTTAGCTGGATCGACATGAATCCCTAGTTCATTAACCACATGCCTAGGAATTGAACTTCGCGTAACCAAAAGTCACACTTTGAGAACTTAGCGTAAAGTTGTTCCCGTCGCAAGAGTTTCCAAAACTAATCGCAAATGTTCCCCGTGTTCGGTCTCGTTCTTGGAGTAGATCAGAATGTCATCAATAAATACAATGACGAATTTGTCCAAATATGTTTACAGACGCGGTTCATCAAGTCCATGAAAACCGCCGGTGCGTTCGTGAGACCGAAAGGCATGACCAAGAATTCGAAATGGCCATAACGTGTTCGAAAAGCAGTCTTGGCAACGTCAGCCTCCCTGACGCGCAGCTGGTGATAACCGGGACCTCAAGTCGATCTTGGAATAATAACTAGAACCCTGAAGCTGGTCGAATAGATCATCAATACGTGGAAGAGGATAACGGTTCTTGACGGTCAATTTGTTCAGTTCTCTGTAGTCTACACACAATCGGAAACTTCCGTCCTTCTCTTAACAAATAAAATCGGGGCTCCCCAAGGGGAAGAACTTGGTCGGATGAAACCCTTGTCCAAGAGTTCCTGTAACTGACTAGACAATTCCTGCATCTCGGGAGGTGCAAGACGGTAAGGGGGCCCGAGCAATAGGAGCAGCCCCTGGTACAAGGTCAATACCGAACTCGACTTGACGATGAGGAAGGAAGGCCAGATAAATCATCGGGAAAAAACATCAAGAAACTCGCGTACCACCGAATGTCGTCGATCTTCTTCTCATCAACAGAGGAAACAGATAAGAGTGCCAAAACACTGGATAACCCTTTCGAAGACACTTAAGGGCTTTCATGCTAGAGATGATGTTTAGCGGAACACCACCCTTGATACCGTACACAGAAAGAAATTCTCCATCAGGGAGAGGAAATCCGAATAACCTTATCGTAACAGACCAATCTCCGCGCGATACAAAGATAACCAATCCATTCCTACCACAACGTCAAAACTACCCAAAGGTACCCGGCATAAGGTCGATGGGGAACGATAAACCCGACAACTCTAACTGACACTCCCGAAGGACACTAGTAGCTTCAATCGTTTTAACCGTCAGCCAACTCAATAATATACTTGGTCTCTAGTGGTACAGGTACTACATCTAGCAGTCGACTAACATCCATGGATACAAAACTCTTGTCGGCACCAGAATCAAATAACACGCTAACAGAATGATTATTGAGAAGAAACGTACCGTGACTGTATCAGGGTCCTGTCTAGCCTCAGCGGCTCCAATGACGAAGGCACGTGCATTTCTGCCGCCGCCCCCCCGTTGTTCCCATTCCCGTTGTTTCCACCCTGTTTCAGTTTTGGGCAATCCTTCTTGTAATGCCCAGTGTCACCACAGTTGTAGCATCCTTGTTTCCCTGTAGTCCCCTGAGTAGTCGGAGCTGAACTGTTGGTCGGAGCCTGAGTCGATGGAAGTGTAGCCCGACAATCTTTAGCATAGTGGCCTGTTCGCTGGCAGCGGTGACAACGGTTACTGTCGCAGTTCCCTTGATGATGGCGTCCACACTTGTTGCATTTGGGCAGTTTTCCCGCATAACCACCCTGCTTGTTACCCGAAGAAGATGAACCCCCATTATCAAACCTTTTACCCTGCTGTGCAGACCCAGACCCTTTCCCGTCATTTTCCCACTTGCGCTTATTGTTCTCTGGAGCCTTAGCAGTCGAACCTTTCGCAGGCAAAATCCCCTCATTCACCTTTAAGTTGGTCATCCTATGGGCCGATCGAACTACCTCTGCATACGTAGGATGATTTCCAGCAGCCACTAACCCTGCAATTTCCGGTACTAACCCTGAGACATAGTGTTCAATCTTACGATACTCTGGCACGTGCAGATCGGGACACAGCACTGCCAACTCATTCCGCCTCACAGTATACTTCTCAATTTCCGACCCAGTCATCTTGAGGTTCCACACCTCATGCTCCAGCTTCTGTACCTCTTCCCTCGGGCAATACTCCCGCTTCAGCAACTGCACAAAATTCTCCCATGGCATAGCATATGCCTCCCCAATACCCATGTTCCTGGGTGATGCCATTCCACCAAGTCAATGCCACGTCCTGAAACAACGCAGCAGAATACTTCACCCGATCTTCTGGGAGACAGTTACACATCAGAAATACCGACTCCACTTTCTCCAACCACCTAAGCAAACTGACCGCACCCTCAGTGCCAGAGAATTCCTGGGGCTTGCAGTCCCGGAACATCTTGTAGGTGCACATGGGTGGGGGTGGGTCAACAGGACCACCTGAAATGAAACGTATGAGAAACCACTAAGGTAGACTTTCATCTAGACAACGTTGTTAACCAGAATTTGCCGGGTGTCACAGATATGATCTTCACAACTTACAGAAAACGCTTTATAAAAGAAAACCGTGAACTCACCAGCATTATATGTTGACATTTTTGGCATGTTTTCTCAGGTCGCTAAGGTAGCAGTCAATGGGCTAGGCGCACGGAGTCATGCACAGCGTCTATTATTTTGAAGCATATTAAACAATGTCTTTGTAAACAATGATATGTCTTTTGGTTGTAAACAAGAATGCTTCCGCTGCTGGTTTACAGCTCAAAGCATGATATTTTGGTTTTAAATATAATTATGAATGCATGTTTGTTGTATGTTTATTGTGATCGTTGACTGAGATCCTGGTGTGTCACGCGCCTCGCGGTAAAACCCCGCACGTGGAATTTGAGGGTGTGACAATTTTTCTGTACCAACTTATTATTAATTTTAACAAAAGATTAACATGATGAAATAAAGCAAAAGTGTTGCTGATATATTAACATGATAAAAATTCTATTCAATTTAATGGAGGGTCTCATTATTCATTTTAGACATTCAATTACTATGGGGGTTTCACTAATAAGTGATGGTGATGAAGAGAGGAGCATGGCAAGTTGGGATTGTATAATAGGTATCAAAGGTGCCTATGCAGAAGGTCTTACAATTTTTCTCTACCAACTTATTATTAATTTTAACAAAAGATTAACATGATGAAATAAAGCAAAAGTGTTGCTGATATATTAACATGATAAAATTCTATTCAATTTAATGGAGAGTCTCATTATTCATTTTAGACATTCAATTACAATGGGGGTTTCACTAATAAGTGATGGTGATGAAGAGAGGAGCATGGCAAGTTGGGATTGTATAATAGGTATCAAAGGTGGTACACAAGGGTAAATTTGGAAGAAATGAGGTAAAAACTTGAGGATTACACTTGAAACTCTTAGGATGCCATCTTAAATTTGTTAATTTGGACACATTTAGCCATCACTCCTCCTTTATAATTATATATATATATATATATATATATATATATATATATATATATATACTAGTGGGTTAGCCCGCGCGATGCGGCGGGTGTCACCGAGTCTCTTTAGGAGAGAGCAATCTACCCCGATCTGTCGCAAACACTGATTATATTTGGTATTACTTTTGGATAGCGCAATACTTATTTCTCAAGTTCTTATAGTATTATCAAGTTTATAAAACTTTAACTTTTATAAAGTAGCTAATTTTATATAAAAGATTATAACAAAGCATGAACCATTATGAATGGTTTTTTTATATAGTTTCTATTTAATGTGTTCAACTTTAAAGTAATTGTAGAGTTAAATGTTATGAGCTTTCATAAACATTTCTTGACTTTTGATTTCTTATTGATTAAATATGGTGTTTAAAGACAAATTTGCTCATCAAAAGTATTTATTATATGCATTGTATGTTGTATTATAAGCAATTAAACATGTACATCTTAACTTTTAAGA
Source organism: Ambrosia x helenae (assembly GCA_030844895.1). Classification (NCBI taxonomy): domain Eukaryota; kingdom Viridiplantae; phylum Streptophyta; class Magnoliopsida; order Asterales; family Asteraceae; genus Ambrosia; species Ambrosia x helenae. The sequence continues at coordinate 496,300 of JAUTDX010000026.1, read as the reverse complement.
AGTCCTTGTCAAATGCTTTATAATATAGTATTGCTTTATAATATAGTATAAAATATAGATATAGATATAGATATAGAATAATAGTAGAGATAGAGATGAGTTGTCATGATAATTGATTACATGAATAGTTACATAATGATTTTGATTGCTTTTATGAGTTCTCGCGATTTATCACAATATGTGTGATCGAGTTCTCATTTAATTTTCCCTTATGTCATTGGGGTTGGTGGCTCAATGGTAGAAGCAAGGCTTCTAGGAACACGTAAAGGGGAGGTCATGGGTTTAAGTCTTACAAGGAGAAGAAAATTTGCCGTTAAAAAAAAAAAATTAATTTTCCCTTGCATACACACACTAATAAAAAGATATAATATCACAACAAACCGTCTCGAAGATTTTTTCTTCCAATTTTTCCTTACATATTTCATAGAAAGGCTTTAAATCGTCAATTCCTTGCATAATCTAGATTATATTGTGATAAGAAGTTGATCCAAAACAGAGGCTTGGGCTAGTAACTAGTTGGACAGAGAGAAACAAAGAGTGATGAGCTTCACGGTGTAAATCAAACTATGTTTTGGAATAACTCAATTATCAATTATGTGTTAAAGGTTATTCAAGATAAGGCTTGTAATGTTTATCAACTTTAATGGGCTAGGATTAAATACACAGTGAAAGAAAAATAGGAAGTTGTAGGAAGGGTATCAAACGGATTACGATTGAACTCATTCAAGCGGCATTGGAAACCGTTTCATCGAACCCTACGATGTTAGTTTTTAGGTCTTTGTTTTTTGGGGTTTTAGGTTGTAGTTTTTTCAATATACATTATATCATTGTGTCTTTTTCTTATTTTCATCATTGTGTCATTTTTTCAATTCATTGTGTCTTTTTTCTTCAGCATTGTGTTATATTTTATGGCTCATTGTCTCATATTTCATGATCTGTGTTTTTTGTATCCTTTTCACCCTTCTCATTTTTATTACGCTATTTAGAATAACTTGATCCCAACTTTAATACCCCACTTTTGATGACATTATATTATCTAAAATAATTAATAGTTGACAACGCTTTCGCGATCGTGATTTACTGATTAAAAAATTGACATATAGGGGACCATTGGTGAATAATATATTAGAGGGAAATTGGATTGTATCGCACTCAACTATTTCTTATTGGCCGATAACGCACTGAACTTTAAACCTCTTGGATTGTGTCACCCTACGTCTAACAGCAGACTAACACCGTTAGTCATTTTGATTACGTGGCATCTGTTTTAATACGTGGCATGCTTAAAAAAAAAAAGAAAAACAATTTAATAACTGACGTGTACTTCACCTTTATAACACAAACATAAACACAATCCCAAACACATCGATTGAGAACATTCTAACCCTAAACCCTAACTTCAATCCAATCCATAAATAACACTATCATCATAACTTCTATTCAATCCAATGATATGAGCTCTTCTTCTACATCTATTCGATCTGATGGCAACAGAAACCCTAAAACCTTGAGGGTAGACTTAGATGGAAATATCTATTGCCACCATGATACCCTTGCAGTCCGACGAGTTGCTGGACGTAATAGTATTCGATATGGGCAAGAATTTATGGCTGCTCTCAATGGCCGGTAAGTCCCTTGATTGATTCATTCTTTCTTTCGGATATTGTTAAAATGTAAATGTGTGTTTTTTTTTTTTTTTTGTAATTAGAGATCCGACTGTAAATTCTTCTTCTGGAAAGAAGATGTTGATAACATGTTTAAAGCACAAGGAAATGTCAGATTTAGTAGCAGCGATGAAGACATGAAGATACAAAACTTGGAGTTACAAAAATTAATGCTAGAAGAAGAGAACAAAAGGTTGAAAGAAAGGCTGTGTTTGACCAGGTCCAAATGGAAGAATCCATATGTGTTAATTGTATTAATTGTCATTTCAATATGGTGGGTTGTATTTGTGTAAGTGGTTGTAATGTATGTGAAGCAGTTGTAAACCTTTGGTGTAATCATATGATGTTTGTTCTTATTTGGATTTTGTTAATGAAAGGCTTCATTTTGTGTTTGACCCATCACAATTCTTATTTGCGATTTTTTATGTTTTTTGTTACAGGTGTTTGGGCTTGGGCTTGGGCTTCAGGTTTACTGGGCTTGGGACTGTTTTGGGGCTTCAAGTTTACTGGGCTTGGGACTGGGTTGGGTTTCAGGTTCACGAATTGGGCCATTTTGAATAAACACTTCAAAAAGTGGTTCTGGACTGGTCATAACCTTCATCGTCATTTCTACAACCTCTTTATCACTAAGAAATCGTTTTAAACCTCCATCATCAGGATTCAAACAATAAAAGTGAAAATTTCTAGATTGATAACAACCAGTTTCCATACCATAATCAACTAACTCAAAAAATGATAGTGTATCACTATCTAAAACAAGCAACTTGGATTGACCTCCAACATACCTAGGGTGTGGAAAACCCACTTTAAATGTACCACCATAAAAAAGCTTTACCTGAATTTCTTCTTCCATGAGAGTTGTTGAAGATTTTAGGGCTTCAATGGAGATTATGCGTTTCACAAAAATTAGGGCTTGGATCGTGTTTGTGTGTTATGATTAGGGCATTAGGGCTTGGATCGTGTTTTGTGTCTGAGTTTTTGTTAAGTGTTGTGTTTATGTTTGTGTTATAAAGGTGAAGTACACGTCAGTTATTAAATTGTTTCTCTTTTTTTTAAGCATGCCACGTATTAAAACAGATGCCACGTAATCAAAATGACTAACGGTGTTAGTCTGCTGTTAGACGTAGGGTGACACAATCCAAGAGGTTTAAAGTTCAGTGCGTTATCGGCCAATAACAAATAGTTTAGTGCGATACAATCCAATTTCCCTATATTAGAAGATGCATTATTATCTAAAAAAAATTAACAAAATATGGATGACACATTAAATTTAGTTGAAAAGTATCATATTTAATTTTTAGGACTTCACCATCATAATCTCCTTGTAAAAACTAATGTTGCAAATGATAATAATAAATTACAATAAAAGACTTCTTTCTCCATTTCCTCTTTTTTCTTCACCCTCTAAACACCTTTGGCTCTCTTAGCTAGCATTCTTTTCATGAAAGGAAATGAAATTCAAATGAAATTGGAATGTATATTTCATTTCTTATGTTGTTCGTTTTAATAAAAGAATAAATTGTATTTAAACGAAAACATACGGAAGGGAATCTACATTCCAATTCCATCGAGATTTCATTTATAACGAACATACCTAAATTCCTAAACATATAATTATAAATTCCAATTCCATTACAATCAATGAAATGAATGCTACCTTATTTGCTAATACAAAATGGTCAGAACGTAGCAAAGTGCAAAAGATTATTCCAAACATGGAGAAGTTTTGTCTGAGTCCCACACTCCCCCAAATGAACTTTACACACAAATCTTCTAAACCTACTCATATATTTACACATTTGTCCGCCATGAACTTAAACCCTCAACCATCTGTAGTAAGCTGATGTTGAATAGCACCTTCCTCCCACTTGACTTGTCATGGGTCTAACCTTGTCTAGGTCTCTATGACACTTGAAAAAGCGGAGGACCAAGAGATCAATTAATCTAAAGTTATCATAAAATTTAAATAAACTATTCGAAATAATTTATTTATGTTTTATTACATCACCTATTTAACAAAATTCTCAAAAAATTATTTGGCTTAGAAGAGCTTGATATCAAACAAAAATAAGTTGCACAGTCATATTTTATTTACAATTCCATAACCTATTATACTATGTATTAATAAGAAGTGAGGTGAACAGTATGTAATGGCAATATTGTGATTAAATGATGTATCAGGGTGTTATTTCATTAGATAGACTATTTTACGGTGGTGGACAAATGTACTCTGTTTTCCTCATGACCATTTTATCAATCATCACAACGTTCCACGTGCCTACATAAAACCATATTCTTCCGTCACTATAGGGCTTTCTAGATGGTATCTCAACTGGCTCATCAACCGCTAGACCAACCACACAAGTGAGCATCGGTCCTCCGACTGATAATGATAATAGGTTTCTAAGTTGTTGGTTTCGTTTGTGGAATTGCGACTAACCATGCACATTGATTTGCAGGTTTTAGAGACACTCCGGTAACGATAATAGGCTCGTAATGTGATTTCGTTTGTTGAATTGAACTAAGAGGGCATATTTGTTTGCAGGTTTTCGAGGCAATGGCAAGGCGGAGTTCTTTTTTGTAGCTTCAGTTCTTAGAACATCAACAATTTTTCATAGATCGGAGACTTCGAGATCTAACCAGAACATCTTGGTTGGGCACATGGAGACGAGATGGGGCCTTCGTACACAGATCAACCTTCATGCAATTGCAAGATCGTTGCATTGAACCTAGAAAACTGGTGAAACATGATCAACACCGCCTACCGAAAAAAAGAACTACGTCGCCTACTAGAAAAACAAGAAGGGGGGGGGGATCCGGTGATGTGGCGGTGGCGATTTGGTTGACCATGTTTACTTAGTGTTGTCGGCGGCGGCAGATGGGCGTGCCAGTGGTGAAAGAGGTGGCTGTAGCGACAAAGACAGTGTCACGCGCGGTGTGAATAGTGGTACGTTCCGGTGGAACCGTGGCGACGGTTTCTTAATTGCTTTTTTTAGGTGGGTAGGGAGAGACACTATATGTAAATTTGGATTACCAAGATAGAGAGGACCTGAGATGTGAAAGAGAATACAAAATTGTATTTAACTGAACTTTAGAATACATGATCTACTTTCATTTGTTTTATTTAAGTAATCACTTTTTAGTATCTATTAATTTACTGTAAGTTCGTATATATTTCTGTAATGGCCTTGCAAAAAAAAGTATACTTTTCCTATATATCACCTTATTGAATATAGAGAATGCTTATTTGTGTGTATACGTAAGTAGGATCACTTTCGGTAGGATCACTTTCTTAAAAACGAGCTAACTGGCACCAATGATAGGTTTACATCAAGTTTTATTTAAGAGAACATTAATTTTTGCGGGGGTTTAACACGCCGCAACTCGCGCGTGAATAATACTAGTTACATATGATTATAAAGATTCACAATTAGGGTTAGGGGTAACATAAAAAAATATATTAAACTTGATTTGACGTAAATGATTGTTATTGAAAAAAAAAAAATAATATTAGATGATTTGTCACCTACAATATTGTCCAATTACTCCCTTTTTTACTTTGCATATAAAAAAATATCCTATTGCCGATATTTTAACACTCATCTTATTGCACTTATTAAAGAACCGTCGTTTAGGATGAAGTTAGTGTACAAATAAGTATTTCTCTAAAAAGGATAAGAAGTATTTTCAGTAATCGGATTTAAGATTGATTAATGGTAAAATTTTAATTTTTTTTAGTTTTAATCGATTAATTTGACCATTCAATTGTATTAGACACCAATAATTTATTTTATACATAATTATTGTTTTAAAAAAAAGAGTAAAGATCAAATACATATAGTTTTTTTGTAAGAACTGTGAGAATCAAAGGGGGTAAAAAAAAAATATTTTTTTTTTAGAATTTTTTTTCCCATGTGCTTAAACATTCTTTCTAGATGAATAATACAAAAAAAAAATTTTAAAAAAAAATTTTTTTTAGTGTAATTACGTCATTAAGGTAAATACATTAGTTTACACTAGAGTAATTATGTAATTACTCTACACGTAATTACTCTACACCAATTTTTTTTTTTTTTTTTTTTTTTTTTAGTTTTCAATACTATAATACTTGTTTAACAATATGGGAAAAAAAAATTTTGAAAAAAAAAAATAAAAAAAAAAATACCCTCATTTGATTCTCACAGTTCTTACCAAAAAAGCTATTTGTACCGGAATCTTTACTCTTAAAAAAAATACCATAATAATAATGTTTTTTTCTCTTTATAGGGGTACTATATATATAATTACGTTTTAACTTGGTATTTTTAGTAAATGGTGCTTTATTCTGTTCATATAATGGTGTTTTAGTTACAGCAGTTACATAATGTTTTATTTTGCAAATAACAAAATATTTATTAGGCGATGTTTTTATTTGTAGCAGGTACATGGTGTTTTATTTGTAGTTATAGTGTTTTAGTTTGCAAGTAACAAAGGGTAGATGGCGGAATACATCGGGGCGAGTTTTATCCTTCTTAGAAATTTTACCTTTGGTACACGAACTGTCACACCTCAACCGATGGCGGAATACATCGGGCGAGACTTGGGATAGATTGTTCAAAGACTTCATAACGCTAGTTGTGACAATATAGTTTAAAGATAAAATTTTCATTCATAGCATTTCATTGTCTAAAGGAAACAGAATACAAATTGTCTCATAGAAAGGAAAATACAACATAATAACATAAAAAAAAAAGTAAACTAGTTGTGAGTTTCTAGTCCAATCCTAAGTAGTTTTCTTGATAATCCTGCATTAAACATTTCCTGCAACATGTATAAAATATCCGTCAACACATAAAGCATTGGTGAGCATACTAGTTTTGAGTCTAAGTACATAGTATAAGAAAGTCTACTCGAATCATCATGGTATAGGCATATGCACGTAGAACCGTACAAACGGCAACAACACTCGATAACACAAAAGACTTCTTCTTATCATGACCCATAAAGGGGGCGGCGTGTCAACCTATAGCGCTATACATGTAAGGTGGGTTGTTAACTAATCGTACATTTGTATGTAAGACTTTGAATTCTAGCATGGCATAGCATAATAGCATTTAGATTGAGCATAATAGATTTTAAGAGTATGAAATCGTTTAAGTTTTGATAGTGATACATGTTGAGCCCCAAAGAATAAAGAATAAAAGGGGGACAAGTATGAACTCACCTTTGGGTGCGTTTGATAGAGTTCCAAAAAGTAAGTCTTGGAAGATTAAGCTTTAGCTCCGATTAACTAGAATTAAAAAGGAAGGCGTTTTAGGTTCAAGAGTTGGATTAATGGATTCAAGAGAGTCAAGCAAGCATTTTAGGCGAACCAAAACACAAACCACCATAAAGGTGATTCGGATGATCACGAGAGTCAAGTAGTGCCTTTAAGGCTAACCAAAACACAATCCACCATAAAGGTGATTTGGATGGTCAAGAGATTCAAGTATTGGTAAGGTACGGATGTATCCACAAACCTTCCAAGTTAATAGATTAATAGAGTTTTAAAAGTATTTATTTTAGTATTTACATAATATAACTAGGAGATTAAAGTAGTGTATGGTGACTTAGTTTGGAAGAGCCCTGGCTTTCCTTTGTCAACCATTAACCATAACACAAGTCCATCCAATATTAAGCTATTGGTGAACTTGGTTGGTATCACTACAACTAACCTTCTAGTGCATAAAAACAATAGAAGATGAACCACCTTTGAGGCCTCATTTTGGTGTCCTATGTAACACCCCAACCGATGGCGGAAACATCGGGGTGCCACGTATTGATGATTGTTCAGTAGCTCATGGTGAATAATAGATTTCATTAAATGATTTATATGAATTACATACAATTGTTCTAGGATTTGTACATCAATTGAAATAAAACTATACACATATCTTCAAGCATCAATTCAAATCTTCAAGCAAATAGAACCTGAAACATGTTAAGTTGAAAATGTTTTGGGTCAACAAAAGTTGGTGAGAATTACATAGGTTTTTGATAATTGAATAAAAATGATGTGCAATTCATGTGTCATGTCAATCTAGTCCATATGTGAGAACATACTAGAAATAAATCGAGTGCATAATCAACCCTGATGACTGTTATAAAATGATACATACCATACGCTCATGGTCCAATATGTTATACGATAACAAACACCCACGTAACCTTTGTAGGAGGCACGTATCCGGGTGGGATTGTCAGTCCAATAGATCTATCAATGTATACCGCCGGCTGATCAATGTTAATGATTATGCTAGAATGGTGCTTACTCTAATCATGCTCAAGACATAATGCAACATAGAAAACACATAGACACATTGATGATTGAATTGCAATGATGATGTTATAAACATGTTTCACCCCAAAAATGGTGATAAATAGAAAAGGGGCTATGTAAAACTCACCTTGGTAAAATGTTATATCTGTTGAGAAATGTGTTGACCAAATGTATCAAGTATCACCCTAAAATGAGGTAATAAATATGTCTAAGTCTATCAAGTCTACAAATGTATAAGTTCTAGGGCTTCGAATTGGGGATAATTGCTCGTTTGATTAATATTAAAAATATTCGCCAATTGAGAGAAATTTAGTAAATAAATAATTAAAAATCTTTTTATAAATGTTAAACCTAGGATGGTCACAAGAATGTGTTTAAAGTATAAAAATAATTTTTATAAAATTATTTTCTTTAAAATAGATTATTAAATCTATTTATTACAAATTGCCAATAATTAACTTTAATATTCAAAAATACTAAAATTAAAGAATTTCTATTTTAAAAATCATATTTCTGTTCTAAATGATTAAAAATAATTTGTATAAAATTTTGGTGCAAAAATGATGAAAATTGGATTTATTATGATTTAATTATGATTAAATCTAACAAAAATTGATTAAAAATATAAAATAAATGATTTTACTGAATTAAAAATCATTTCTGAAAAGTTTAATGTTATAAAAACTTAAAATAATTTTTGTGGAAATTAATAAGATCGTTTTGATATTTTAATGGAATTTTATAAATAAAATGGAATAAACTTGATTTATTTATTATAAATATTAAATAAATAAATTTCAGAAAACTAAAAATTGTAAGTTAAACTTTTTCACTAGTTTAACATAATGTAATTTTTGTAGAATTTTTAAAAGGGTTCTAATAATTAAAAATGAATTTATAAGATATAAATAATATATATGTATATAGTTGATAAACAAGGAAAAAAAAAAAAAAGAAACAAAAAGTGTGGCAGCCGGGTTTCGAACCCGCGTCTGCTGGGGTTCAGGCATCAACACAACCACTTGGTCTAGACCTGTGGTTGTGTTAAGATTTAGTTTGTTTAATTCATATATATTAACAGGGTTGGTGTTCTTCCCCAATTTATATGAAATCGAGCCCTAGTTTATTCAATCAAACGAGCTAACAAGCAATAACCCGATTCATCATAGGGTTATTGCTTGTTGATAGGCGTTGAACAAAACCCACTAACAAAATCATACTTACAATGTTGAATCGGCTACGTTTTGGTCAGTCAACGTTTGAGTCAAAAACGCAATCGTGAATTAAGAACAGCGTGTAATTATAAGAAAACAGAGGTGGAGAAAGATGTAGTGGCGAGTTGTGATTGCTCGTGAATGTCTAATTTATAGTGAACAGGTCTAGGTATTTGATTTGGCAAGTTTGACCACGACATGAATGTATACGCGTGAAACGTATGAATTGGTGATAATTGACGAGGCATTTGACTTAGATTAGGCCGATAATCATGGTGCAATTACTAATCTTTGGTCAATTTCTAGTTATAATCTCATATGGGTCTTGATTGGTCAAAGTAGTGATTAAAAGAAAATAAAAAAAAAAAAATATAAAACCTAAAGCAACAGAGAGCTGTTGCGAGTTGCAGACAAGAAGAAAAGAAAGATTTGAATGCGCGTATAAAGGTTTTAATGCATCAGATTACTAACAAACTGCTTAAGTGGCGTAGTGGTTGTGTGGTTGTGTTGGGTTGGTGAGCAACCCGGGTTCGAGCCTCAACTGGAACATTATTTTTTTGATTAAACCGTGGCACAAAAGGAGGAGGGGTTGGGCTTGGTTTCAGATGGGCCGACTAATGGGCTGGGGTGTGTGGGCTCGAGATTTGTTCAGAAATTTTAGATGGGCTTGAGCATTTATAAAAAGAAAATAACTCTACACAAAAAAAAAATTCTGATTTGTGTTACATTTACTATTATTATTATTATTATTATTATTATTATTATTATAATTATTATTATTATTATTACTATATATATATATATATATATATGTGTGGTGAATTAGGAGAATAAAAACTTAGGTACAAAATGAGGGGTTTTTATATTTAAAATTTGGGGGAAAATTTTGCGATGTTACAGTCTCCCCTACTTTTGAAAACTTCGTCCCGAAGTTTATTGAAAACACAGGGTTGAAGAGGATAGGATAAAAATTAGGACAAGTGTGACTTGAAGAATCTTATGTTAGGGCATGACAATGAATAGAGAATCCTGTCTCGAATAGTGTGGATAGGAGGCGTGTTACGTGTGAGTTGATTTGCTAAATGAACTACTAGATATCTAGAGTTTACATTTGGTTAACTACCAAAAATTTTGATAGAATTCCACACCACCTTAACGTACCTGTAAATTCACGATTACGTTCCAGACCGCAATCACCAATTTACCTTACATTAGGGTTTTGTGTCCTTCTATGACTCTACCGATTGTTGAGCAGGTTCGATAGTCTTCACCAGTCGTTGAGCAGGTGGTAGGGCCTCTCCCGACTGTTGGAAGACATGATAACCTCTACCAATCGTTGAGTAGATTGTTTGGTAGTCAACTAATTGTCGTACAAGTAAGCAAGTATGATTATAGATATAGCAATTAGTTCACATTCAAACAAGCATGCACACAGATGTTATGATAATACTTGAATTTTATTACTTGAATCAAATAGCGTCAATGCATAGAGTAAAAGCAACCGATAGTCAAATGGTGAGACTTGCGGTTAGGTAGCTGGAGGGTCTTGATCTCGGTTTAGTTTAGGGCATCGGTTACGGTAGTGATTTGGGTTTCCACATTCATAGCATTGGCCATAGTTGAAATTACCAGGACGATTAGGATTAGTAACCTGAGCAGGGTTGTGGATAATCGCAGCTAGTCGGGCATCAACACCTTTGTTGTTTTTGTTGTTGTTGTGGTTGTTGTTACTTTCCTCTTGGTTTTTCACCACTGTTATTGCGAGTGCTACGACGTGGAGACATGATCCGTAAGGGACACAATGAAGGTTCAATGTGGCATGAAATGAATGAGGTGATATAAGGAATGTAATCGTTTATTCATTAATTAGAACGAATAAACGAAAACGTTGACTTATCAAAGATTCTAAATTCTAATAACATATGAAGACATGCTTTAGCCTATAAGTGAACACTCATCCCGAGAATTCCCAGGTAGGCATCCGGGTCCCTCGTCTGATTGGGATATATGCGCAATGCCAGTCCTAGACAGAAAACTCAGAATACAGGCGTTCACCCTTCCAGATTGCACGTGTTCGTTATTAAAATCTAGAACTTCGACGAGATCTCAAGGTGGTTCAGGTTAAACCTGAGGATTTTGTCCTATTAGTCTAAGAGTAGATCCAATGGTGGAGAGCAACCTTCTTGTAAGGATGAAAGTAGGGATAAGAAGTAGGAGGGAGATAGAGAATAGCAAGCAAAAGAAGCAAGTACTTGTTAAATCCTATGGTTATAGACTAGATTATTTTTCTAATAACCTAATTCCCTATAACCATGGCTCTGATACCAATCTGTAACACCCCAACCGATGGCGGAAACATCGGGGTGCCACGTATTGATGATTGTTCAGTAGCTCATGGTGAATAATAGATTTCATTAAATGATTTATATGAATTACATACAATTGTTCTAGGATTTGTACATCAATTGAAATAAAACTATACACATATCTTCAAGCATCAATTCAAATCTTCAAGCAAATAGAACCTGAAACATGTTAAGTTGAAAATGTTTTGGGTCAACAAAAGTTGGTGAGAATTACATAGGTTTTTGATAATTGAATAAAAATGATGTGCAATTCATGTGTCATGTCAATCTAGTCCATATGTGAGAACATACTAGAAATAAATCGAGTGCATAATCAACCCTGATGACTGTTATAAAATGATACATACCATACGCTCATGGTCCAATATGTTATACGATAACAAACACCCACGTAACCTTTGTAGGAGGCACGTATCCGGGTGGGATTGTCAGTCCAATAGATCTATCAATGTATACCGCCGGCTGATCAATGTTAATGATTATGCTAGAATGGTGCTTACTCTAATCATGCTCAAGACATAATGCAACATAGAAAACACATAGACACATTGATGATTGAATTGCAATGATGATGTTATAAACATGTTTCACCCCAAAAATGGTGATAAATAGAAAAGGGGCTATGTAAAACTCACCTTGGTAAAATGTTATATCTGTTGAGAAATGTGTTGACCAAATGTATCAAGTATCACCCTAAAATGAGGTAATAAATATGTCTAAGTCTATCAAGTCTACAAATGTATAAGTTCTAGGGCTTCGAATTGGGGATAATTGCTCGTTTGATTAATATTAAAAATATTCGCCAATTGAGAGAAATTTAGTAAATAAATAATTAAAAATCTTTTTATAAATGTTAAACCTAGGATGGTCACAAGAATGTGTTTAAAGTATAAAAATAATTTTTATAAAATTATTTTCTTTAAAATAGATTATTAAATCTATTTATTACAAATTGCCAATAATTAACTTTAATATTCAAAAATACTAAAATTAAAGAATTTCTATTTTAAAAATCATATTTCTGTTCTAAATGATTAAAAATAATTTGTATAAAATTTTGGTGCAAAAATGATGAAAATTGGATTTATTATGATTTAATTATGATTAAATCTAACAAAAATTGATTAAAAATATAAAATAAATGATTTTACTGAATTAAAAATCATTTCTGAAAAGTTTAATGTTATAAAAACTTAAAATAATTTTTGTGGAAATTAATAAGATCGTTTTGATATTTTAATGGAATTTTATAAATAAAATGGAATAAACTTGATTTATTTATTATAAATATTAAATAAATAAATTTCAGAAAACTAAAAATTGTAAGTTAAACTTTTTCACTAGTTTAACATAATGTAATTTTTGTAGAATTTTTAAAAGGGTTCTAATAATTAAAAATGAATTTATAAGATATAAATAATATATATGTATATAGTTGATAAACAAGGAAAAAAAAAAAAAGAAACAAAAAGTGTGGCAGCCGGGTTTCGAACCCGCGTCTGCTGGGGGTTCAGGCATCAACACAACCACTTGGTCTAGACCTGTGGTTGTGTTAAGATTTAGTTTGTTTAATTCATATATATTAACAGGGTTGGTGTTCTTCCCCAATTTATATGAAATCGAGCCCTAGTTTATTCAATCAAACGAGCTAACAAGCAATAACCGATTCATCATAGGGTTATTGCTTGTTGATAGGCGTTGAACAAAACCCACTAACAAAATCATACTTACAATGTTGAATCGGCTACGTTTTGGTCAGTCAACGTTTGAGTCAAAAACGCAATCGTGAATTAAGAACAGCGTGTAATTATAAGAAAACAGAGGTGGAGAAAGATGTAGTGGCGAGTTGTGATTGCTCGTGAATGTCTAATTTATAGTGAACAGGTCTAGGTATTTGATTTGGCAAGTTTGACCACGACATGAATGTATACGCGTGAAACGTATGAATTGGTGATAATTGACGAGGCATTTGACTTAGATTAGGCCGATAATCATGGTGCAATTACTAATCTTTGGTCAATTTCTAGTTATAATCTCATATGGGTCTTGATTGGTCAAAGTAGTGATTAAAAGAAAAAAAAAAAAAAAAAAAATATAAAACCTAAAGCAACAGAGAGCTGTTGCGAGTTGCAGACAAGAAGAAAAGAAAGATTTGAATGCGCGTATAAAGGTTTTAATGCATCAGATTACTAACAAACTGCTTAAGTGGCGTAGTGGTTGTGTGGTTGTGTTGGGTTGGTGAGCAACCCGGGTTCGAGCCTCAACTGGAACATTATTTTTTTGATTAAACCGTGGCACAAAAGGAGGAGGGGTTGGGCTTGGTTTCAGATGGGCCGACTAATGGGCTGGGGTGTGTGGGCTCGAGATTTGTTCAGAAATTTTAGATGGGCTTGAGCATTTATAAAAAGAAAATAACTCTACACAAAAAAAAAATTCTGATTTGTGTTACATTTACTATTATTATTATTATTATTATTATTATTATTATTATTATAATTATTATTATTATTATTACTATATATATATATATATATATATGTGTGGTGAATTAGGAGAATAAAAACTTAGGTACAAAATGAGGGGTTTTTATATTTAAAATTTGGGGGAAAATTTTGCGATGTTACAGTCTCCCCTACTTTTGAAAACTTCGTCCCGAAGTTTATTGAAAACACAGGGTTGAAGAGGATAGGATAAAAATTAGGACAAGTGTGACTTGAAGAATCTTATGTTAGGGCATGACAATGAATAGAGAATCCTGTCTCGAATAGTGTGGATAGGAGGCGTGTTACGTGTGAGTTGATTTGCTAAATGAACTACTAGATATCTAGAGTTTACATTTGGTTAACTACCAAAAATTTTGATAGAATTCCACACCACCTTAACGTACCTGTAAATTCACGATTACGTTCCAGACCGCAATCACCAATTTACCTTACATTAGGGTTTTGTGTCCTTCTATGACTCTACCGATTGTTGAGCAGGTTCGATAGTCTTCACCAGTCGTTGAGCAGGTGGTAGGGCCTCTCCCGACTGTTGGAAGACATGATAACCTCTACCAATCGTTGAGTAGATTGTTTGGTAGTCAACTAATTGTCGTACAAGTAAGCAAGAAAATAAAAAAAAAAATATAAAACCTAAAGCAACAGAGAGCTGTTGCGAGTTGCAGACAAGAAGAAAAGAAAGATTTGAATGCGCGTATAAAGGTTTTAATGCATCAGATTACTAACAAACTGCTTAAGTGGCGTAGTGGTTGTGTGGTTGTGTTGGGTTGGTGAGCAACCCGGGTTCGAGCCTCAACTGGAACATTATTTTTTTGATTAAACCGTGGCACAAAAGGAGGAGGGGTTGGGCTTGGTTTCAGATGGGCCGACTAATGGGCTGGGGTGTGTGGGCTCGAGATTTGTTCAGAAATTTTAGATGGGCTTGAGCATTTATAAAAAGAAAATAACTCTACACAAAAAAAAATTCTGATTTGTGTTACATTTACTATTATTATTATTATTATTATTATTATTATAATTATTATTATTATTATTACTATATATATATATATATGTGGTGAATTAGGAGAATAAAAACTTAGGTACAAAATGAGGGGTTTTTATATTTAAAATTTGGGGGAAAATTTTGCGATGTTACATCCTACTCATATTTATTTGCCATAACAAACAAGAGTGAGGTGGACAAAGTGAAAGAAAAGTGAAGATTAAGGCTTTTCATCTTACAAGTTTTGTGCAGAATTTTTTGTGTGAAAAGCTTGAAGATTAGAGAGATTTTGGAGTGATTTTGGATGAACAAAGGATTAAGGAGTGAGGGAGAGGGGTATTTATAGGTGAGGTAAGATGATAAGGTATTAAATAGAGTTATTAGGGTGGTTGAGAGGAGATTAGGTGGGGTCAAACTTGGTGATTAAGGGCTGGTCATTTGTTGTAATGTTACTGTTATCGAGTTCAAAAAAAAAAAAAAAAAACGAACACAAATTGTGTTGTTTGTTGTTGTTGTTAATACAAGTCAAAGTGACTAAATATTTAAGTCACGTTTTTTTTTTGTTTTGTTTTCTTTCTTTTTTTTAAACTTAAAATATTATTAACACACACACACACATACATATATATATATATATAGGGTAAGGATAATGTGGAAACCCATTTTTAGATGGTAAACCTTGAAAACCCACTCTCAACCATTGATGGACTTTGATCTATGGTGTAGATTTAAAGTTGACTTTATCTTTAAAAATAATAGTACTTTTAATATAAAAAAGTAAAGCAAGTGTATAGTTAGAAAGACAAAAAATGTCATAAGCCATCATATTACAAGTCATGACACATTTTCCAGAAAAGTTATGACACATTCTCTCTCTTCTCTCCTCCTTCGTTTCACATTTATAATATTATTATAATGGGTCATGTCACACCATCTCTCTCATCTCTCCTACTTTTTGTTTAAGAAAATATTTTTATAATGGGTCATGTCATACCGTCTCTCCTACTTTTTGTTTAAGAAAATATTATTATAATGGAGCAAGTACAAATAATGTGTTAATGTTGCATACGAGGGTAACATGTATTAGTTGGTCATAAAGGGCTAACATGTGTTATCTAATCTGATAAAGTTAAACCTGTTGCCCCATATACCCATGAGAAGATCTAATATTTGTTAGTATGAGTGGTGTGGTAACATAAACATGTATCATTTGTCAACCTTTTTGTCTTTCTTACCACTCCTGTTTTCACTTCATAAGTTTACAAAAGAAATAAGTAAACATAGCATACAAACTATTAACACACATTATTAAGACGTGTCATAATAGGTTAACACATGTTATTTGGTAACACGTGTTATTACAAAGTATCATTACAAACTATTGAACAAGAGATAAACCTACCCAAGACATTCATATGAACTGCATGTAAAATGGTAACATGTGTTAATGTTGCATGAGAGGGTAACATGTGTTATTTGGTAACATTTATTAAACTTGTATTTAATGTCAGCCCTTTATTTTTGTCTTGCTTACCACTATAATTTTTACTTCATAAGTTACTGATAAATAAAATATACAAACTATTAACACAAGTTATTACAAAGTATCATTACAAACTATTGAACCACACAAAAACCTACCCCATGACATTCAAATAAACTGCATGGAAGGTTAACATGTGTTATTTGGTAACATATGTTAAACTTGTGTTTATTTTGTCAACCTTTTTTTGTCTTGCTTACCCCTATAGTTTTCACTTCATAAGTTTACTGAGAAATAAAGCACACAAACTATTAACACACATTATTACAAAGTATCATTACAAACTATTGACCACTTTATACAAAATAAATCTAGTAACTCTATACATTGAGTACAAAAAAGAAAACGTTATTAAAAAGTTTTTCTACATATTTTTCTCGGCTTCCTTCGACTTCGTATGTTAACATATGTTAACCAGTGGGGGGTCTTCATTATCAACTGCAAAACAATAGATGAGATATTAACAGGTGTGACCAACTCATCATCTAATATACTAAACATGAGTAACACATGTTAGTCGGGGCCCAAATGTGAACATGTGTTAACTGGGGATAAATGTGTAACACTTGTTACCCTTTGCATAAGAGGGTAACATGTGTTGTCTGCTTAAGTCAAAATGCCTAGAAGCAAAGCCAAGATGAAAAAGGGATAAAGCATTACAAAGTTTACATCAACAAAAAGATCACCACAAATAATGATTATTTTTTTATACAACTATTTAGTGCTTAAATCTACAATTTCAATGCTATATACTAGTTAGATCTCACTTTACTAGTTAGATCTCACTTTAAATCTAAAAAACTCCGTTAAGAAAAATCTAAAAAACTAAATAAACAAATTAACTTTTTGGAGTCATAAACAAACAACTGAATAATAGAGGAATCAAGTGTAAGATTTTTTTTTTTTGAATCATGAATCAACTTTCAATATTCATAAATCAAAACTTATATAAATCAAAACTTATATAGTAGAACATTCTATATTATTTCTATATCTAAAAATACAGAAACAAAAAAATTTAAAAGGGGAAAAAGTAAACACGAAGTATAGATATAAAACTCATGGAAATTAAGAACTCACTAGCTCGGTTTCAAGAAGTCGTACATTGAAAAACCTTTTTTTGGCTTGGAACCTTGTGTGTTCTAGTTGATAATAAAAAAAAAAGAAATTCAAACCCATTCATTATCAACAAAAACCAACTTACAATTTTGATAACAACATTTTAAACCAAAAACCCCCAAATTATTTCAACTTAAAACCTAATTAAACCTAAAAATTAAAAACTAATAATTAAAAAAATACTTACAAAGATGACGTTAATGATGGTGGTTGTGGCTGTTCTTGTTCGACGGGTCACTTGCAGATATGGGTAGAAAATCATCTATGTTAAAATCCATGGTGGAAAAAGAGATGAGAAAAAGATGAAGATAAGAAGAATTATCTTTTAGATCTTCATAGAGGAATGGGTGGGTTGGTAAAAAAAGTAGTTCAAGTACAAACATGGAGGGTTGTGCATGATATCTTATTGCACAAAATGTGGGGGGATGTGCAGAGTACAAAAAGTTGTTCAAGGTAAAATTACCTCCTTACCCTTATGATATTATTAAATTGGATTTTGATTGTGATGATGTGGCTTGATTGTAGCCACAACTTGGGTTTCTAGAGTTTACCATATAACTTGGGTTTCTTGTATATACTCATACTATATATATATATATATGTTTTATTAAAAGAAATAATTATATATTAAGATCTTAACTAAATGAGTTTCTTGTTATGACGTCTAAATTGATTAGGATAAATTATAATGACGACTCGTCGTGAATTTGTAGGAGTAACATAAAAGAAGCGGATAAAGGCGAACTTGAAATTTGTTAAGTATAGAATTTAAAATATATGCAAAACTAAAAATCACGCGATGTTACACGAACCTATGTATGTATGTATGTATGTATGTATGTTTGTATGTATGTATGTATGTATGTATGTATGTATGTATGTATGTATGTATGTATGTATGTATGTATGTGTGGGTGTGTATGTGTATGTGTGTGTGTATATGTGAGTGTGTATGTATGTGTGTGTGGTGTGTGTCTCTGTGTATGTATGTATGTATGTATGTATGTATGTATGTATGTATGTATGTACGTACGTACGTACGTACGTACGTACGTACGTATGTGTGTGTGTGTCTGTGTGTGCGCGCACAACGACCTCTTTAATTAATTTAGAGTAAACTGCTATTTTCGTCCGCGTGATTTGGCCATTTTTTCCACTTTATCCAAAAAGATTTTTTCTCTCAGCTAAGTCTCTATGTTTTAAAAAAAAAGTACCGTTTTCATGTATTTCGTAAACTTTTTATATAAAATTTATGTTAACTAAAAGGATAACTTGGTTTGTTTACTCAATGTACATGTTTTTGAGTAAAATGCACAAATTTCTTAAGAATCAACATGTAACAAACCTAAAAATTTTAAAAACGATCACACTTTCTAGAAAATAGATCCACACACCAGTGTCCCAAACCCAACCGATGATTGAAGCAATAAATTCTTTAGCAATGGGTGAACTTTGGATTTTTAATATTACCTTAGAACATTCATATTTGGTCTATCAAATCATTTCCATCAAATTACACTAAAAATCACTACTCTACCTCTATATCTTCTCTCTCCTAATTAAAATAATAATATTTTTTTTCATACTTTTATCATTATATATTCTATCTCCTCACTCACAACCACTTACAAAAATATTAAAATATTTATAGGGGTGAACAGTGTCCCCTCAAATATAAGGTTGAACAGTGCTTTCACAAAATATTTTCTCTCTCCTCCACTCACAACCACTTACACCCACCCCAAATACTTTAAGTGAAACATTCACATACATTTAATGGACCAAATGTGAATGCTCTTAGAAGTCAAATGAGCAAAATCTTTAGTTTATAAAGGGGAGATATATATAAACGAAATGCTAATAAACATTGCTAAGCTTCATGAGTAATTCGATAAGCTAAGTTTTGCACAACGAGATGTGGGGATTCTTCCTCAGAGAACGAAGAAATGGATACCCGCCTTATATTCTTAGAGCAAATTCACAAGATTTAGAGCTTCGAACTTTGTTTAACCCGGAATCGATCTTATGAGATTTTGGTAAAAATTTTCCTCTTGTCAGAGAACACATAAATTTGTTCTCAATACGTAGTTGCGAGCCTGAAGCCTTAAACACGATATTCGAAAGAAACCATGTTGAAGAAGGTGGAACGGGAAATGATGTTTATGTGGGTATTGGGTCGGGAATCATGGCTGATTTGGTGGTGGTTGGAATTTATTCATATGGCGAGAAGCAACCACATGTCCGACGGTTGAAGAAGACGATGTAGGGGTGAGTTAGGTTTAATCTTCCAACCTACTAATCTATACTATATTATAAAGCATGAGAGGTGGATACCTGCCAAATTTAAGTAATTACACGTGTGATTGATTAAAGTACAAATAGTTGATGCATTTGATGGGGGGTAAATTGGATTTTTAGTCATAAATAGGGAGGTTAAAGAGTGTTAAATTGGAGAATATGAAGAGAGGTAATAGTCATAAATAAGGAGGTTAGAGAGTGTTAAATTGGAAAATATGAAGAGAGGTAAAAACCACTTAGTATACACAAAGTCTTGCAATGCATTTCAATTGAATTATGCATTCAATTCAAACTTGAAGTAATCATGAAGCTCTTTATATGGCCTGCTTGTGTATATATTCAAGACTATGCGGTGACTTCATCATTAAAGCTCCGTAATTCGAACCCCATCCTTCCTACAAAGAAGAGGAGCCGAACAACCCACCGTCTTCTGCTCTCTTTTCTTTTAACTTCCGTTTCAGCTAGCTTCGTTAAGGTTTTATATTTCTTTTTACTCAACAAACTTAATGAAGATTTGAAATTTTTGTTGTGGTAATTTGATTCCAATAATGGAACATTTTTTTTTATCATATTCTTAGTGATGCCATTAATAAGCATTTGGGTTTTTTTTATTGCTGAATAGGTCTTACTGGTCGTTGTTGGAATGGCATATGTAAGTTTGAATCTTGGAATTCATGTTCTATTATCAGTTGGAGGATAAAAAATATTGTGGTTTAGCTACATATTCAACATACAACTTGTCAGTTACCAAGAACAGCAACATGTATGTGAACATGTTTTTCTCATTTACGTTATGCCCTTCGTGAAGCTCTTACAATAACATTATTACTGTTCGTGTTGTATATTGATTTTAATATTTGTTTGTGCAGAAAGAACTGATTAGACCAATGGACCTTGGTCCTTTTAGCATACAGTCGACCATGGACTTGAGTTAAGGAAATCAACATTTGAATGTGTAGATACATTGCTTGATACTTGCCTAGATTAGTTGAACCCATTTTTGTAGATATTGATAATTCACAAAATTAACATATAAAACAGGCATAAACAGTCTCATAATAGGATACAATTAGGCTTATATTATTGATATTTGGTGTTTAATTCGTTCCTATTTGTATTTCTCAGGAAACTGGAGCTCCAAGATGAAAACAGAGGATTTCCAGGCAAAAACGAGCAAAAACTGTAGATTCCTGAAGATACGAGACTTACGGCATGTTCACTGTATGTTTTAAAGGCAATCCCGGGACTTAAACAGTGTTAAAATCAGTCCGGGAGTGACCAAGCACATCCACACACACTTGCATGAAGGCCTTGCACGCGAGAAGACAACGCAACAAACTTGGAGAGCAAGCAAACAATCTTAACAGCATGTGCACGCCCGTGCCATTGTCTAGGGCACGGTCGTGCCAAAGAAAAGAAGTACAGACATGCTCTGATTTGCAGCAACAGAACATACGTGTGACAGCGAGCACGCCCCTACCACCCCTGGTACGGCCGTGCTTCCCCTGGAGCTATAAATAGCAAGCTAACCCCCACCATTTGTTCATCCCATTCCACCTTGACTTGAGCACTTCTTGGGTCGACTTCCAGGAGTCTTGCAGAGATCTTGGGGTCCCTTGGGAGGCCGTAGGGCCCTCCTAACACACCCACCAAGGTTAGGCCTCGTCTTACCTTGATCAACTCGGTCAAGCATGGGATCGTAGAGTAGTTATGCAATAAATATCGAGGGTCGTGAGGATCATGATAGTTACATATCACTTGAAGATGGAGAGCTTATCACTTGAAGATTCTGAATATTCTTTGCCCTCACTAGTATTAATTAATTGTTTTTCTATTACTAGTGGAACCATAAATTTAAAATGTGTAAATACGAAATAAAAATGAATATAAATAAAGAAATTAAAGAAGACATCAATACCCCTCATTTGACGGAAAAAAATTGAATGAAGTTAGCGAATTGGATGAAAATGACAATATATTTAAACCATAAGGACCAAATGCGAGAAAAAGGTTTTTAAATAAAGGTAACAAAAATAGTCAAACCACAAGGACTAAAATGGCAGTGTACTCGTTAATTATTTATCTGTAACTTAACTATGTAATTACTTTGTAATGTAATGTCAATGTTATAAGCCAATATTTGGTGATACTCTTCATATTTCTATGGAAAAAAATGGTGGCAACCATGGGAACGTTGTAATCACCACTGATAAAAAAAAAAAATTATTTAGGTTTTTTTTTTTTTTTTTTTTTTTTTATGGTAATAATGTAGTGTTATGTAATGAACCACCATCTACACACATATATCCACCATTGATACCTCTCCGAACCTAGTTAGCTAGACACAAATGCTAAAAAACAAAAAAAGAGATAAAAACTAGAGATACCCAAATAGAAAATGAATATCTTACAAAACTTAAGCAAACACATCAATTAAACTTCACTTTCTACGATGATGATGTTATCAAGTTCAACCTTTGCTACTGACGGCATCGTTACATACAAAGACAATGTTATTTATAAAGGTCAACCTTAGCCATAACCCTCTTTTTATCTTGAACAAAATGGTGGCAATAGTGGTGATCGCCATTCTTATAGCTTTAATAGGGAGGTGGGGATTGAAAGTACTAAATTGGGCATGGTTGAAGCCAAAGAAACTAGAGAAGTGGTTAAGAGAGCAAGGGTATCAAGGTAATTCATACAAGTTATTGATCGGTGACATTAGAGACCTTGCAACAATGATGGAAGAAACTAAACCAAAGCATATTGCAATATCCCATGATGTCTTTTCGCATTGTCTTCCTTTTGATCATCATGTAATCACAAAATATGGTAATTCTTTTTTGTATTGAGCTTAAGAAATCTCAAGTGTTTTTGCCTTTTTGGATCTAGAAAATAATACTTGTTTGACAGGAAAAAGGTCGTTTATGTGGTTTGGGCCAATTCCACGGATCTATGTAACGGAACCAGAACTTATAAAGAAGATATTTTCAAGACCCAACGATTTTCAAAAGCCACACCCAGATCCTATCCTAGATAGCATCACCGGCGGACTTCTTGTCGCAGAGGGTCACAAATGGATGAAACATCGTCAAATAATAAATCCGACATTTCATCTTGAAAACATCAAGGTAGTGTAGACGTACGAGTTTACATTTTAACCATTTTCACAAAACTTGTTAGGGTAGAAAAAGAATTTTAATTTAAATATTGTGATTATATGAAGTATGGTTTTGAAAAGTTTCCACAAACGGGTTGCCTACATCTCCAACACTTTTTAATTTTAATTTTTTCTTTTTCAATTTTTATTTAAAATCTAATTTAGTTTTTTTTTTTTTCAAGTGAAATCTAAGTACATAGTTTTGTCTATACTTATAGAAAACTGAATTGTATAAATATATATTATTCACATGTAACTTGTTTTCAATAAATTTACACCAAAACATGGTAAAAAAGTTTGTGTATTGGGATTTAAAAATATAAGACATTAAATGGTAATATAGAAACATGTAAACTAAATGTTAAATGAAAACTTAATAAAATAAAGTCTAAGAGAAAACGTCCTTGACTCTTTGGCAGATCCAGAAATTTTTTTCAATGGGTTCATTGTTTTTATATGCTCTAATTTATATAATCGGGCATAAAATTTTCTGGGTCGGGTCGACGCTTCGGGTCGGTTCAGGTCAGATAAGGTTAATCGCATTATGCCTAGAATAAATTACATATAATAATATTCATAATTTATAAACCTAATAAGAATTTAAGAAATTGAATGTTCACCTGATTCACATTCCATTAGCAAACTAAAAATTGTTTACTTTTTTCTTCAAGAGCACCTGAACTCCTGAAGCTTTATGAAAAACAAACAACATCAAATATTCAGCAACTTAAATAAGCAGAGAAGCTCACAAAAAAGGAATAGGGGAAAGCAAAAAGGAATAGGTTTCCTTCGTATGTTGGGAAGCTACTTATCCGCTAAGCTGTAAAACGGTTTTAGCTTATGGGTTCAGCCAAATTATATTAATGGGTTCAGACTGGTTTTTTTATATATAATTTCTACTAAAATTTCGAAACGCAATGGGTTCGCGTGAATCCGTAGCTGTCAACGTAGATCCGCCCCTGAGTTCTAAATCCCCAACTCTATTTGTGAAAACTTTTTAAAATGATATCGTCATGTATCACACTCTTTCAAAATTAAATACTGAACAAAAAGATATTCATTTTTCCTGTATAAATCTAAAAATATTTGTTGCATTGATGGGTTTATAGAGTATGTTCTCCGTGATTTGTTCGAGTTGTAGCGATATGGTTGAAAAATGGGAATTGCTGGCCGCTGAAAGTGGTTCAACGGAAGTCGATGTATGGCCCTATATTGATAACTTAGCTGGGGATGTTATTTCACGAACTGCATTCGGCAGCTGCTATCGGGAAGGGCAAAGAATATTCAGAATCCATAAAGAACAAATCGATCTTGTGCTGCAACTGTTGCTTATATTTTATATTCCCGGAGGAAGGTGATATTTATGACAACAATGATGATTTAGTCATGCTAATTTAATATACTCTTACTAGGTTTCAAGTTTGCTAAACTGGTTTTATTCTTTGGTTGGTGGGTTACACCGACATGAACCCAAAAAGCGAACATGAATCTGACTATAAAATGAACCCGAAAATCGTGTCGCACTCATTAATCCGAATACGACACGTGTTTATTTGTTGACATGACCACGACCCGTTTAACATGAAGACAAAATTCTTTATGTATATTTATACATATAAATACTTGAAATTTCAAAATTGCATATTACTTTTTTTAATGTTTATTAAGCAACTATGTTTAAATATGCTAATTTGTTTTGAACTTTAAATTTTTGACACAAACACATTTTAAAAATAGTAAATAAATTGGTTAAAGAGGTCAACTCGTGAACTTCTCGGGTTGACACAAAAGCAACCGGTTTAGGTAAACATGTTCACTTGCTCAACCCGAAAGTGACTAACCAAACCCCATTTAGTCTAAACTCAAAGCCACAAATTTATAAAAGGTTTATGTCGTGTTTGAAATTCACACTCTTGTTGGTTTCAAAATTACGTTCATACCAACAAGAGCAAACAAAAAGTTCAATGAAAATAACAACATGCAAAAAATGCTACTGATGAGCATAATTGACAAAAGGAAGAAAGCCATTGCGATGGGGGAAGATAGCAACGATGACCTACTTGGGATCTTACTCAAATCCAATATAAAAGAGATAGAAGAAGATGGAGTTGGAATGAGTATGGAAGATGTGATCGAAGAATGCAGACTATTTTATGTCGCTGGATCAGAAACAACATCAAATTTGATTGTTTGGACAATGGTTTGTTTGAGTTTGGATATGGATTGGCAAACAAAAGCTCGAGAAGAGATTATGCAAGTTTTTGGTAATCAAGACATACATTTTGAAGGAATAAAGCAACTCAAGATTGTGACAATGATACTAAACGAGGTTCTTAGACTATACCCACCAGCAATCATGGTTACACGAGCTATCCACAAAGAGACACAACTGGGAGACATGATGATACCATCAGGGGTGCACCTAACCATACCTATAATGCATGTTCATCATGACCCTGAACTATGGGGAGAAGATGCAACACAGTTCAAGCCTGAAAGGTTCATAAATGGAATCGCGGATGCAACCAAGGGCAAAGGGCAGGTTGTTTTTTGCCATTTGGTGGTGGTCCAAGGGTTTGCATAGGGCAAAACTTTGCCATGATAGAAGCAAAAATAGCCATAACTAAGATTTTGCAACGGTTCTCATTTGAGCTATCTCCGTCTTATAAACATTCTCCTTACCCATCGTTCACTCTTCCACCCCAGTTTGGCGTTCATTTAATTTTGCATGCGGATGGTTTCTTGGTCTAGTGGCATCACGTGTTTATCACTACCAAAATGATGTAAGGTCGATTCCCACAATATATGTATGTGGATTTTAGGAGTAATAGCTGTTAAAATAATATTAATAATTTTACATAACATTTGACATTTTGCATTTCGAACCACAATATAAAGAGAGTATAAAAGGCCTCATAGTTTACAATGGCAACGACATTATTTTGTTGAAATGAATCCTCATGATAACCGGTTATGTTAATGGACATTATCTGATAATTATAATTAACTAGTAAATGTCTTCACGCGTTGCGGCGAGAATTCAATGAGTATTAATTTGTTTTATTATCACATCGGTACGATAGTGGCATCCTAGTATAATTGGAGAAAATATTACTATGTGTAATAGATTGCAACATAAACCGGTTATTGTTCAATTGCCACTCTCAATTAGACTCGACCACTTTGAAGCATATTCCATCCTAAACTATTTAGTCGCTAAGTTAATTTGTTGAGGAAACTCCAACTCCTCTCCAACAGTTTGGAACCTAAATTGTTTTGTTTTGAATGGTAGCCTCTCTAAAGTGGATTCCAACTTGCAATTTGCGTCGTTAGCAATTTGACATTTTACTTGCTAAGTACGCTTACAAGATCATGTGATTACATCCATCGTTGTCATCGTAATCCGTTACCACATCCACCATTACCAACATCATTATCATGATCGTTTGTTTACACCGGTATGTTAAATAAAGATAAATCAAAGCTAAAGTTAATATCATCGGGAAAAACTATAAATGATCAGAAGAACAAAGAGACTAATTGATCTTTAAAGGGTGTACGGGATTAAGTTATGAAATGACTTATTGACTTGGCTTTTTTAATGACTTATTGTAGTATGTCAAAAGTCAATAAGTCATTAAGTTATTTCCAAACTCAATCCCCAAAACCCTCTTACTCTGGTTATCGAAATACCCGCCAGAATCCTATTACATTCTCGTCATTAGTGTCTAGATTTACAGTTGTTGCCTTATACAATAAGTGTAGGGAAACACAGTTAACAATTATTTATGCATGAAGGAAATCGAAACAACTGATAACAATAATAAGTAGTAAATTGGCCGGTTCCGATTTCCCTCAAAGTATACGTAAGAAACATAAAACCAATCCATGATAGAATGCATATAGGTGAGTTTAGGTCAATTTTCAATTTAACACCAAACCCAAACAAAGCAATATTTCATTCCAAATAATTATGCCTATAGTGCAGAACAACAATGTCAAAGCTATATTTTACCATCATGAACAGACAACCTTGATGTTAGGTTTGTAGACACTTTATAATTCTTGATTGGTTGAACCCTGACTTGCATAATAAAAAATAGGCATGATAAAAGTTTCAAAAGGAACTCAAAACAAAAATCCACAATATGAAATTTCCTTGCTGTTCATGAAACTCAACTCACAACTCCATATTTTTTGTCCCAAGGATAACATGAAAAATTGAAAACCCTATCCCTTTTCAATTTAGAAGCATACCAAAATCTTAATGTCTTACACAATACTTTCTGATTGATCTTTGTGCCAAGCCCCTTAGTCCTTCTGATGGGATCTTTGCAACACATTCATTAAAATTACAAACACATCCGATGTTGAAGACTAATTCAAACTCATGCATGCACGTGCATGGAGGGTTTCTAGAAGCTGATCAAGTCGTTTGCAGTTCCTGTCTTTCAGGAAGAGTATTTCAAAGTTGTTGAATAAGGTTGTTAGTGATCCTACTTAGGTGCTAGCCGTTTGTTTTTGTTAGCCTATAAATTGTAGTTTGTTTTCTGCATTATGTACTCAGTTTTCATTCAAGTGAATAAAACAATCAGCTTCTAAGTATTATTCTTGTTATTGTGAGTGTTTAATTCCAACAGAGTGGTATCAGAGCCTGGTGAAGGGCTCTATACATCCTATTAAATTGAAAACCTGATTCCAATCCAATCATGGCCGAACAAGTGAATCCTATTCCGATGACTCCTACTCCAATCCCTGTATTCAAGGGGAGGGGTATGAGCATTGGAGTATCCGAATAAAGACAATACTAAGATCAAGAGATCTTTGGGACCTGGTTGAGAATGGTGTGAACGAGGCAGAAACTGATCAAGGCAAACTGAAGACTAATAGAAAGAAGGATGCTCATGCTATGGCTGTCATTCAACAAGCCATACATGACCAGTTGTTCTCAAGAATAGCAGGTGTTGTTTCAGCTAAGGAGACCTGGGAAATTTTGAAGATGGAATTCCAGGGTGATGATCAAGTCAAGTCAGTGAAGCTTCAGGGTTTGAGGAGAGATTTTGAAAATCTCAGCATGAAAGAGAATGAGTCGATTGGTGATTATTTTTCCAGAGTAATAGGAATTGTCAGTCAGCAAAGGTCTTATGGTGAGAATGTCACAGATCAAACTATTGTGGAAAAGATTCTTAGGAGTCTAACCACAAAGTTTGATTATATTGTGCCATCCATTGAAGTATCTTATGATCTTGCTACACTGACTCCAGTTAAACTCATGGGCTCCATACAGTCACAAGAAGAGAGAATTAACAGTAGAGGACATGACAAGGTTGAAAGATCTGATGAACAGGCTCTGCAGGTTTTCCAGGATACAAACAGAAGTCCCCAAGGTGGTTCTAGAGGAAGAGGTCGTGTGTTTGGAAGAGGCAGAGGTAGAGGAAGGTTCTCTGAAAGAAATAGAGGACCACAGTGTTATTTATGCAATAGATATGGTCATGTCAAAAGAGAATGTTGGTATAATGATGAGGGTCATGCTAATGTAGCAGAAAATGAAGTACAAGAAGATGATCATGCAGCAGTTGAAGAACCACATCTGTTTATGATGTTTGTTCCCACAAGACAATATGCTCTTATGGCTGATACAGGTGTAAACACTAGATCCATCTACCTTTGGTTCCTTGATTCTGGTTGTTCTAACCATATGACAGGAAACAAAGATAGCTTTACACATCTGGATCTGTCATTCAAATTGGTTGTCAGATTAGGAGATAAGAAAGGGCTGAATGTTGAAGGAACAGGAACTGTCAAGATTGAATTGAGTAATGGTAGCTACAGATTGCTTGAAGATGTGTATTATGCACCAAGTCTGGAATATAACCTTCTCAGTGTTGGACAACTCATGAGAAATGGATATTCCTTATTATTTGATGATGGGAAGTGTGTTATAAAGAAGAGAGACTCAGGAACTATCTTGATGACTGTTATGGTGGCAAGCAACAACATGTTCTTATTGGATGCATCAAGTTCTGATCCTGTGAGCCCTGTGAAGCCAACTGCTGAAGTTGATGAAGTGTCAAATCTGTGGCACTTGAGGTATGGACACTATAATTCCAATGCTTTAAAAGTTCGGTATGATAAAAGAATGGTGGTGGGAATGCCAAAGATTAAATCCTTTGGTGAATGCAATGGGTGCACTTTTGGAAAACAGGCTTTATCACCTTTTAATTCTAAACTATGGAGAGCTAGAAAGAAGCTAGAGTTGGTATATGCTGATGTGTGTGGTCCAATGCAAGTATCAAGCTTAGGTGGTAGTCTGTACTATTTACTCTTTGTTGATGAAATAACTAGAATGTGTTGGGTGTATTTCATTAAAAACAAATCTGAAGTTTTTGGAAAATTCAAGATATTTAAAGCCTTGGTAGAAAAAGAAGCAGAATGTGTAATTAAAACTCTCAAAACAGATAGGGGAGGAGAGTTTTGTTCTAGTGAGTTTAATAACTTTTGTGAATTGCATGGTATTAAAAGGGAACTCACACCTCCCTACACACCACAGCATAATGGTGTTGTAGAGAGGAAAAATAGAACAGTTATGGGGTTAACAAGGAGTATGATCAAGCAAAAACAACTTCCTAACTATTTTTGGGCAGAAGCAGTGGCTACTGCAGTGTATCTTATTAATATTGCTTTGACTAAGGCAGTAAACAATAAGACACCTTACCAAGCCTGGTTTAATCATAAACCAAGAGTTGATCATCTTAAAGTCTTTGGAAGTTTGGCATATCCTGTGACTCCATCACAGGGAAGGAGAAAGCTAGATGATAGAGCTGAGGCATCAATCTTTATTGGCTACATTAATGAGACTGATGGATATAGACTTTATAATCCAGTCAGTAAAAAATTCTTTACTCGCAGAGATGTGCAGGTTAGAGAGCAATGTCAATGGGAATGGGACAAGAAGGAGACCAGGCAAGTATATGAAGCTAACTATGTTGATCCTTTTCCCATGTGCTATGAAGATGTGATCAACCATGAAGGAGGAACAGCTCAGTCTCATTCAGCTCATGAAAGCACAAGCCAAACAAATGATTCTAATGGAGCTGGTAGCAGTTCAAGTCCACAGGAGAATTCTAGTGAGCAGTTTGCTAGTGATCAGTCCTCACCATCTCCTGTACTTAAGTCTTTGGCAGAAGTCTATTCAAAGGCTAAGAAAGTGACAGCAAATTATGAAACTCATACTCTTCAAGATGATGATGACCCTACTATTTGTCAATTTGCTTTGAATGTTGCAGATCTTATTTATTATGAAGAGGCAGTCACTAAAGAAGAATGGAGAAAGGCTATGCAAGATGAAATTCAGGCCATTGAAAGAAATAAGAATTGGGAGCTTGTTAAACTACCAGCAGGGAAGAATCTAGTGGGGTTAAAGTGGATATTTAAAACAAAAGAAGGATCCAATGGTGAAATCCTGAGGCACAAGGCCAGATTGGTTGCTAAAGGATATTCACAACAACATGCATTGGATTATCAAGAAACCTTTGCTCCAGTGGCAAGGTTTGAAACAATAAGGATTATCATTGCTGTTGCTGCACAACTTGGGTGGGAACTTCACCAGCTTGATGTGAAGTCTGCATTTTTAAATGGTGAGTTGATTGAGGATATATATGTACAGCAGCCTGAAGGTTTTGAGGTTCCAGGACATGAAGAGAAGGTCTACAAGTTGAAGAAGGCCTTGTATGGACTCAAGCAGGCTCCAAGAGCCTGGTACTCCAAGATTGATGGACATTTTGTTAAAAATGGTTACAAGAGAAGTCACAATGAGCCCACATTATATGTCAAACAGTTTGTAGACAATCATGTGATATATGTTTGTCTCTATGTGGATGACATTATATGTACCAGCTCATGTCCAAGGTTGATTGCTGAATTCAAGAAGGTTATGAAAGATGAATTTGAAATGAGTGATATGGGTCTGCTAAAGTTCTTTCTTGGTTTAGAAATTACACAAACTCGGGATGGAATCTTTTTGTCTCAAGAAAAATATGCTAAGGGGCTGTTAAAGAAGTTTGGGTTAGCTGAATGTAATCCTGAGAATGTACCAATGGGTGTTAATGAAAATTTTCAAGTAGAAGATCAAGCAAACAAGGCTAATGAAGTTACTTATAGAAGTTTAGTTGGTGGTCTCATTTATCTCACACATTCCAGGCCTGATTTGGCTTATTCAGTTGGAATAGTTTCAAGGTTTATGCAGGTTCCATCCAAAGTTCATTGGGGAGCAGCTAAAAGGATCCTGAAGTATGTAGCTGGTACTGTTAATTTTGGGATATGGTATAAGAAAGGAAAGAAAGTTGAGCTCAAAGGGTACACAGATAGTGACTGGGCTAGTTGTGTTGATGATCGTAAGAGTATATCAGCTAATGTGTTTAACTTGGGCAGTGGTTCAGTCACATGGAGTTCAAAGAAGCAGCAAACTGTGGCATTATCTAGTACAGAAGCTGAATATGTTGCAGCCACTGCTGCTACTTGTCAAGCAGTATGGATCAGGAGAATCTTGGAAGAACTTGGATTTGAACAAGCTACTGCAACTGTGTTGTATTGTGACAATAAGTCTGCCATAAATTTAAGCAAGAATCCAGTGATGCATAGCAGGTCAAAACATATAGAGCTCAAGTATCACTTTGTTAGAGAGATGGTTGGACAGGAGCAGATCATGCTGGAGTTCTGCAACACTCATGAGCAGTTGGCAGACATGCTAACCAAAGCTCTAAGTCGGGAAAGGTTTGTTCACTTAAGGTACCTGTTGGGAGTTGTGGAGTTTGAATTAAGGGGAGGTGTTGAAGACTAATTCAAACTCATGCATGCACGTGCATGGAGGGTTTCTAGAAGCTGATCAAGTCGTTTGCAGTTCCTGTCTTTCAGGAAGAGTATTTCAAAGTTGTTGAATAAGGTTGTTAGTGATCCTACTTAGGTGCTAGCCGTTTGTTTTTGTTAGCCTATAAATTGTAGTTTGTTTTCTGCATTATGTACTCAGTTTTCATTCAAGTGAATAAAACAATCAGCTTCTAAGTATTATTCTTGTTATTGTGAGTGTTTAATTCCAACATCCGATCCAATAACGCAAAAAGAGTTTAGTAGTATTAGGGGGGGGGGGGGGGGACGGGGCGCTTCACTATGTTTTTTCAACTTCACTGATTTCTACCAATCTTGCACTGCCACATCACTTCACTGATCACTTCATTGAAACAGTTTTTTGGAGGCAGCACTTCACTGGAAATAAAATAGAGAAGAAGACAAAAGGGGGAGAGAAACTTACGGGTACCAGCCCGTTAGCTACAACCAGATTTTGGTTCACAGGACCACTACCAGCATGGGTCGCGACGATGTTACCGTCGTAGTAGTGAAGTACCCATGACCAATTTTAATGGCGCTCCATCCCGTCCCCTTAACTAGCAAAAACATTGCTATTTAATCAACCAGGATACATAAAAAAGATACAAAACTATCTTAACTGGCGAAAACAAAAGCGTGAACCTATGACCACAGGCAAGCACTAAAAGCTTCAATCAACAAATAAAGATATAAAATTAGGAGCTACATAAAAAAAATATATATTAAATTTGATTTGATTTGATTTGATTTGATGTATAATAATTTCTTATAGAAAAACATAAACATTTGATGATTTATCACCTACAAGATAGTCCAATTATCCCTTTTTTCTTTTGCATTGAAAATAATCAATAAGACTACAAAAATGCCTATAAAAGGCATCTTAATGACGATATTTGTACTCTCATCTTATTGGACTTATTAGGGAATCGCCGTTTGGTGAGTTTACAATATTAAATAAATGTAGATTATATACAACGACCTCTTTAATTAATTAATTTACTAATTTATAACTAACTATTTAATTAATCTGTAATGTAATGCTAATGTTATAAAAGCCAATATTTTCTTACTACTCTTCATATTTATGTGGAAAAAATGGTGGCAACCATGGGTAATGTTGTAATCACGGTTGTTCTAGTTTTGATAGGGAGGGTGGGGTGGCAATTACTAAATTGGGCATGGTTAAAGCCAAAGAAGTTAGAAAGGTGGATGAGAAGTGAAGGGTATGAAGGTAATTCATATAAGCTAATAATAGGTGACATGAAGGAGCTTGCTAGAACTATGAAGGAAGGTAAATCAAAGTCCATGCCAATCTCACATGATATTGCAGCACATGTTCTACCCTTTGATCACCAAATCATCACCAAATATGGTAATATGGTATTTGACTATTTATCATGTTTTTACATCTATGCTTTATTAAAGTTTATTTAGTGTTAAGAAAGAATGTGTATGTTCTTCTTTGGCCATGGATATACTGTAACTTTTCTTTAAGTACTAGATATTCATCTAGATGCAATATCACTTACTTTTCTTCCTTTCATCTCAAGGAAATGGGTCTAACTTTACATAACTATACCTTTTAATGGTTTTTGGTTTAAAAAAGGAAATAAAATTAATTCACACGCTTGACATACCGTTAACATGTTAACAAATAACTTCTTTAATGCTCCTTAACATAAGGTTGGAGTGGTGTGTAACGCCGGTTAACATGCGTGTCACCTTTAACACCTTATATGTTAATGTACACTCCATGGCCTTTGAATACGACTATTGGATATCTAAGAAAAGAAATTCGAAAAATCTCACATCGTCTTGTACTTTGGAGCTCTCGTTATGGTTGAATCACAATCGAGATTCGAGAGTGCATTTAATAATCTAAATAATTAATGATAATATAGCATCTTGATAATAATATCTACAAGAGTAAATTACCAAAACAGTCCCTGTGGTTTGGTCAAATTTGTCACTCCAGCCAAATTTTTTAAAAATTTGGTTAGGTCACTTAAAAAAATTGTCTTCTTCCCCATTGTCTTCTTCTCCAGGGGCGGACATACTTCATGGGGAGGGGTTGCGGACGTTGCGGCTCAACTTCGCGCGCGTAGTGGAAAATTAGTGAAAAATTTGTTTTTTTTTACGAAATTTGGAAAACGTTGCTACTAAAATGAAAAAAATGAAAAACGTTGCTACTGATTTTGTGGCCTAGATCCGCCACTGTTCTTCTCTAATCAGACCTACCACCCACCACCATCTTCACCTTTGAAAACATCTTTGATCCTACACGAACAAGTCATGTCATTAACCCTTGGTTTACTGTTTACATTGTCTTGCAGGAAAAAAGTCATTTATATGGTTTGGGCCAACCCCAAGGATTTACATCATGGAACCAGAATTCATAAAGGAGATATTATCAAGGCCCAACGACTTTTTGAAGCCTCACCCTGACCAATTTCGAGATAGTGTTGTTAGTGGACTTATAGTTTCCGAGGGTCAAAAATGGGCCAAGAATCGTCAAATAATGAACCCAGCTTTCCATCTTGAAAACATCAAGGTTGGTTCATTTCATTAAAGAGAAATTCAGAAATCATTTTGTTAACTGCTTAACGGACTTTTTTTAACATAATAGAGATTGATTATTACTCTTATTAAAATAAATATATAAAAAAAACAACCAATAGAAAATGCTACCTTAGAGGAGCTTGCTAAAAAGGCTAGAATTCAATCGGCACAAAAAGCTTTGAAAAGTTTATTAAGACTATGAGCAATGGGAAAATGGATTGGGCGTGAAATCCCCCAAAACGCCCCTTTAAGCCCCAACACTGCCCCCGGGGCATGAATATATCTTCTTTTTTTGTCTATGGTGTGAAAATTATAACGCCAAAAATGGGGTGAAAGATGACAGCTTTTTGGGAGCCAATCAAAACACTCTATTTGGAGTGGGGGGCGTGAAAGGGGTTAACCACTACAGGTGGTCTAAAGAAGGCGCACAACAACAAACAAATAATGGCGTAACATATGTAAAAAAAGCAAGCTAAATTTTATCTAACCGGTATTTAGCTGGCTCTTTAGAGCATGTTTGGCTCTCCATTTCCACACCTCCTTTTAACTTATGACTTATCCAATAAGTCATAAGTTAAAACAAAAGTGTTTGGATGGTTGTTTGAAAAGTAACTTATGGAGGATTTTGTGCTTTGAAAAGGAGAAATTGGAGAAAAAGTCATAAGTCACAATTTGTGACTTATGAGATTAAGTAGCTTTTGAAGGGGGAAAAGTTATAAGGAGAACTGGAGAACGAACGAGGGCCAAACATGGCCTTAGTGTATGTTTTTGTGGACTCGTGGTACTTTTTAAGTTTTCTTGTGCCGACTACATTCTAGCATTCTTAGCCAACTTAGCTTTATGTAGTCTTTTATGATTAGTTGCTTTCGGATATCTTAACAATCTAAAGAAACTTGTTGGATCTTGCACAGGGTATGTTTCCGGCGATTTGTTTAAGTTGCAGCGATATGATCAACAAACTGGAAAAACTTACTGCTGAAGCTGGCTCTGTGGAAGTCGATGTGTGGCCATATATTGATAACTTGGCTGGAGATGTTCTTGCACGGACGGCTTTCGGTAGCTCTTATGAAGAAGGACAAAAGATATTCCAACTCCAAAAGGAAACAGATGGATTTAGCTATGCAAAACTTGTTAATACTTTATTTACCTGGAGGAAGGTAATTAAGATTACCTATACACACAACTTATGTCACATTAATGTCACATTAGCAATCAAATGTTGTGATACATTCAAGGTTTTTATTTTATATTATTTTTTTAAAATATTTATAGGTTTATACCAACGAAAGTGAACAAGAAGTTTAAAGAAAATGACAACGAGCTTCGATCTATACTCCTAGACATAATCAACAAAAAGAAGAAAGCAATCGCGACGGGAGAAGGCTGGCGCGAAGACTTACTCGGGCTTATGTTAAAATCGAATTTGAAAGAGATCGAAGAAGATGGAGTTGGCATGAGTATGGAAGAGATAATCGACGAATGCAAGTTATTCTATGTTGGTGGATCAGAAACAACCTCAAGTTTGATGATTTGGGCGGTTTTCTGTTTGGCATTGCATCAAGATTGGCAACACAAAGCCCGACAAGAGATACTACAAGTTTTTGGTACTAAAGAACTACATTACGAAGGACTAAAACATCTTAAGATTGTGACCATGATACTAAACGAGGCTCTTAGGCTATACCCGCCTGTAGTCATGGCGATTCGAGCTACAAACAAGGAAACGAAGCTTGGAAACATGACGATACCATCGGGTGTTAACATAGCATTGCCGATGATTCGTGTCCAACGTGATAAGGACATATGGGGTGAAGATGCATTAGAGTTTAAACCTGAAAGATTTGCTGAAGGAGTCGCGCACGCGACCAAAGGCTATGGTACGGGTTGTTTCTTTCCATTCACGGGTGGTCCTCGAGTTTGCATTGGGCAAAACATTGCGATGGCGGAAGCAAAGGCGACGGTAGCGACGATGTTGCAACGGTTCTCGTTTGAGCTTTCTCCGTCTTATAAACATTCTCCATTCCCTATGTTCACTCTTCCACCTCAGTTTGGTGTTCCGTTGATTTTACGTGAAATCTAATGGATTTGTTGATTATTAAAAGTATAAGGTGTGATATTCAAAATAATTGACCACTCAGTTCTTTGTTGTCGTTGGTGTTGAGAATATTACCATGGTGTTTAATTTGCTTTATATTAAGTATGGTTGTATTTTGTTCTTGGGAGTTTATACTTTTTTTTGTTTGTTAATAAGAGGTAAAAAGGTCATTTTAAATCCTAACAAACCTTTATGGTTTGGCATGTAGTTTTGGTTTTGAATGATCAATTTGTGTGTAGTGTGATGATGAGTGTATGGAAGTGGCAATCTTTGGTTTGAAGAACCATATTTCAAGTAATCTAAGAGTTAGTAATTTTACAGAAGAAAGCATGGCAGAAGATGCCCAACTCTAGAGGATGACAACTTAGGCTATGAGTGGAGTTTTCAAACCCTTAACTTAGTGATGAGTTCGGGACGAGATCGGTACCGTACCGTCTCAGTAATGATACATAATTACTGAGGAGGAAAATGGCAAGACATATCATCTTGAATGTTAAGGCATTCTCGTTCTTATGGTTAAAAAATAGGTCCAGCGATAAATCCCTCATTTGAAAGGAATGTTGAAACTTTCCTTTATATATGTTGTAATTATAAATAATATTGACGCCGGCTATTTGGTAACCTCTTTCGGTTTGAATGTGACCGTTGGATCAAGATTTCCTACAATCTTGGCCGTATAAATTGAGCGGTTACATATTTCGGGGCGGTTACCAATAAACTGTTCCCGCCATTTCAATAAGCATTTACTGGCCTAGATTTACGGTCCACGTTTCCACGACCTCTCTCAGTTATATAGTCAAGAGCATCATCACCATCTCATTTATCTTTAACCAAAATCTAAAAACTTCCCCACTCCACCTTCACAACCATCCACCATCACCGGATCTTCATCACCACCACCGTTCGACTAACCTCCGACCACCAGCAAAATCATGTAACCACCAGACAATTACTACCACCTACATCCGCTTACCACCGAACCCTAACCAAAATCAAGGCCATCGTCTAGCATCTTCACCCTTAATCGGCACCATCTACCACTACATCATCTCTGTTGACGTCAATCGACCACCATCACCCTCCCTTCTCACAAATCTTCGATCGATACAAAACATGCAAAGATTTCGTTACCTATGAAGGTACGCCCAAATTTCATCTTTAAACCCTAAATTTACTTCCGTTTTGTCCGTATTTTAGAAGAGATGCTTTGTTAATGTTTATGACTTGTGGTTAGTTTGGAACGATTTCGTGTTTATTGTTCATAGAATGTAGAATAGGAAGTTTATAGAGTTGATTTTCATTGACGAGATATATATGATTTAATTTCAAATTTGAGTTTCTTAGTGAAGAATTGAAGATCAACATGGTTAAGCTTTATAAGGATGATGAGTATCTGGAGTTTGCACCTAATACAAGTGATACAAGGATGGTGATTAATGTACTTTCATTTAAATTTCCCTTAGTGAAGGTATGCTGCGCTAATAATTTCATTTTTCATATATTGGGATTTACCTTTATTATAGTTCATCATAATTTTGTTTTCATTTATTTGTTTTCTTTTGTTACTAAATTACCTTACATTTATTTGTACTCTCATGGAAAAACAGTTAATTGTGTAGATGATGTAGTTCTTAAACTTAATTTCTCTGTTGGTAGTTGCAGCCTGTTACAAAAGCATACAAAGATGAACGAGATTCATAAATAATTAAAATTAGATGTCTATGCTGCTTGCGATTAAGTAAAGAGGGTAATATTCTTCTCTCTCTTTCTTTGATGCTATGGAAAATGATACAACTGTACTTGTATAACACTCAACTTTAAAAATACCTTAAAGTTTACCAAGGATTCAGGGTTGGGAAAAGTAACTGGCAGAAGAGTCTTGATGTATACAATTATACTTGTATTTCTCATAACTTTAGATGGTATCTCATGGGTATTAATACAAGGAGTTTGTATCTTTGTTCTTTTGTCATAGCATTGCAGGTATGCCCATGTATGCAATATGTAGTTTGAATTAACCAATGAAACACTAGCAGGTTACCTCACTACTCTGAGCAAAGATGAAGCTTTGGTAATATTTTGTGTTTCTTTCGAGTGTGGATGACTATACAAAGGGTGACTAAATGAGCAGGCCAGGTGGGTTGGGTAACATGTCAATACGGGTCGGGTGATTTGACCCACAAACGCTATTTCGCAGGACCACATCTTGCGAAGTGCTGGTGTTATGGGGGTGGATCCTGACTACTCCCTTGCGCTTGGTAATATTGGAACAACTCTCCCAGACCTTGATCTAGGCGGTTTTACTGATAAGGAGACCGCCCCCAAGAAACCTCAACAAACTTTGGCGAGTGCTCTTTATGGTAAACACGCACAGGATATGGAGGAGCGGTTCGATATGACCCCGCGTCAAAAGGCAGTTTTGGCTTGTCTCAAGGGGGCTCATGCCCAAGATTTTTTGACTGTTGCGCCCATTGAAGGTCTTGGGCAACGGATGTCAGCAGTCGAATACAGAGCCATCCTTAAATACCGGCTCATGATTCCCCTTTTCCCGCCAGACGACTCTTGCCCCATTTGTAAAAAAGCCTGTTTGGATAGATTTGGCGAGCATGCCCTTCACTGTAAGGAATTGCCGGGGTTCAAGTATCGTCATGACTGGGTTAGAGATGTTTTATGGGATGTGCTTAGGCGCGCCGGGATCTCAGCCAAGAAAGAAGCCCCTGTTAATTTTCTGACTGACCCACGAGAGGGAAGATCTACCCTGCGTCCTGCGGACGTCCTTGTGTTTGGCTGGGCGGGGGGTAAGCACGCGTGTGTTGACCTCACTAGGGTGTCCCCACTGGTAGGGCTGAGAGATAGTGGTTTCGTTCCGGGACAGGCGGTTTTGAAGGCGGAAGCTAGGAAGGTTGCTAAGCACGAGGCAGCATGTCTAGAGAATCAACATGTGTTCATTCCGTTTGCCTTCGATACTTTTGGATCCTTAGCCCCTGAGGCAGTTCGTTTTTTTGGAGCGGGTGCAGAAGGTGGTCCACAGTGATTCGCAAAGCCCGAGGAACCAAAAGTTTGTATTTAGTAGAATAGACTTTGCGATTCAAAAGGGGATAGCGGTGCAGCTTGTTGCTCGCTTACCCATTATCCAGATGTAACTTGGTTTATTTCGTGGTTAATGAAAAATTATTGACAATGCACCAAAAAAAAAAAAAAAAATGTATAAACTATTATCAGTTTAATATTATTTATGAAAACTAGATCAATGCAAAAATAATATGAACTTTTTTCTTATTAAAACCTTTTAGAAGGTTTAATGCGTGTGGCTATGTATTGGATGGCGTTTGCATACATTGATCAGTTGCATTAATACATTAATTCTGCATATTGACCTGTTTATATATAAACTTGATGGTTGATCGTGTATGTATAAACTGTCTTTTGGGTTGAACCAAGCATGCCTAAAAACACTGCCATCCTTAGAGAATTGTCCTTAGGGCCGTAAAAGATAAGGTAATCTTAAGTGCTGCATGTAACATCACTTTTTTTTTTTTTTATGTAGGGCCTTATAGCAATATTACTTTTAAGTTAGATTTGGCTAACTTTAATACTAACTTTATCATTGATTGGTTTCTTTGATCCTTTTTAAAGGTTATAGAGACGTGGCAAGACATCCTAATGCATATGCGTAGAACATTTTAGAATGTATTATCTTATATGCTTGTATCTAAGCCTAGAAAAATGGGTCGAGTGAAGTTCAAAACGTGTCGTTTAAAAAAATTAACATGAATATGGTTCGGGTCAAAACAAATTTTGACAAACGCGTTTGTCTTGAAATGGGTCGTTTTACATGCAGTTGTAGTAATACGCCTGTATAATTTTGTCTTTTGCCAATAATATTGGCTTTTGCATTATTTTTATTTCGAGTCATCGTTTGCGATGGACATGTTTGAGAGGATTCTCCAAACTAGGCATTCTACAATGCCCTACAATTTATGGATGGGTATCCGCACGGGCGGACCCACTGTGTAGTTGGGTGGCCCCTTAAAAAAATCCTTAGTGTTATCATGCCAATTGACAAAAAAAAAATAGCAGTATACAGAACAAGGAGTTTCGTTAACCTTCGAATCATAAGCAAATTTATTAACTTCTTCCTTAACCCCTATTTTTTTAGTGCTTAACCATATGATTACATGTAAAGTTATTTTCTATCACGTGGACAGGATTTATCTTATCACACCAACGAAAATTTTAGTTATGGATCATGAAAAGAAAAGAACATTTCTCATCCAGAAAGATGGACTTCTAGATGCCTGGTAAGACTGCACTTTCCCCTAATTTCTTATTTTCATCTTTAGTTTTTGTTTATTTATACAAGTTTTTTTTTTTCTTGTGTCGTGAGGAATCTATGGGATAAGAAGCAAAGGCAATGGCTTCTTTTGGAGATGGTAAGTAGAAATATATGATGCGTGTGGAGGTTGTAGCAGTGAAAAAGTCAATTACATTAAAGGCTGTTGACA
Source organism: Ambrosia x helenae (assembly GCA_030844895.1). Lineage (NCBI taxonomy): Eukaryota > Viridiplantae > Streptophyta > Magnoliopsida > Asterales > Asteraceae > Ambrosia > Ambrosia x helenae. The sequence goes on along the minus strand of JAUTDX010000026.1, from coordinate 455,107 downwards.
ACTAAAGATGAAAGGAACAACTTTCAGCGGTCAACAAGTTGCTTGACACTAGCTTAATAAAGGTGTCTAGAATTGTTTATGTTTATCTTGCATAATCTTAATACACTTTAATATCTAGAAGTCATTGTTTACATTTTTCTACTTATTTATAATTTAGTTTGTTGCAACAGGTAAGCTGATCTTTTTCTTTATGAAATTGTTTTTCATTACTTTGGCTAAAAATGTTTACACTAGCTGGTTGTTGTCAAGATTATTGTTTTTTTATTGGTGACTATCACCTGAAATGGAAAACAGTAATTATAGTGTTAATCCATGTTAAGCTTTTGTATTTGGCTTTTACAACGCCAACGTTTATAACACCCTAAATTTTAAACCTTTGTGATTCTTAATGATTATGCTTTTATTAATATCAATTTGTATATTAGATTTTTGGATTATATTTCAAAGATGAATGACTAAAAAAAGGATAAAACATATTCGGGCAAACCATGAAAGAAGTAGTAATAGTAGGAGCATCAAACCAATAATATGCGGTATATAAAATTCAAATAGTGTTTGATTACCTTCATCTTGATTTAGTGCCATAAACAAATAAAATGTTTTTAAACTAAAAATCACGGTTTTAGAAAATTGTTAATTGAACAAGAAACTATTAGAAGTTAGATCATTTTACAGATACTATGAAGAATCTGTAAGAAATAGGGTTCACAATTTTATTAAATTAATAATAAAAAGAAATAATAACGATACTCTCGTTATTCGTAGGAAATAACATAGTACAATACCGATTACAAAAATAAATGTAAATGAAAATAAAAACCAAATACATATACCGAATCTTGATCCAAGTCGAATACTTTAGTAAACTTCAACCGAACCATCTTGTGTAGCACTCCCCTGCAAAAATAACAAACTTGTTGTAGACGGTTTTTGGTTGAGGATCGTGTTTGACACGGGACCCTTAAAACAGATTCCGCGCCTCCTCTCAGACGGTCTGTCTCCCAGGGTACAACAACCGGAACAGTAGTCGTACTGCCGAGATGGTCTTGAGCCCGAGATAGCATCAGTTGTTATGTGCGTTTGTGAAAAAGAAAGTTGGATTTCGATAGAGAGTGCTCCTCTCAATGTAGGTGATGATGAGAATATCTACGTACATATATGAGTTAGAGATGTTTTTCTTTTTCATCTTAAAATATGAGATAACTACTCATATTTGTACTTACAACCGAAACATCCTTTTATTTAATATCATAATTAACAAATTAATTAATAATATTAAATTGCAATCAAACAGATTAAATTCTTTTGAAGTGTCAAACTAAAACTCTCATTGTACTTAATGGCATGAGTTAAAACAGTCTTCCTAACTAAGTCAATTGACTGGTTTGACCAAGTCAACTAACTTAATAGATTTCTGATCCAATGACGTGTGAGCCGTGTTCTGACCAAGATGACGCGCACTAACCAGGGTGCTACTTGGTCATGCGCCACTATAGTCCTGCGCAGCTACGTCATCCGCGGACCGCCATGTCACCCGTGCGCGGACGCCAAGCGGCTCAGTGCCCATGCGCCACTTGTTATGGTTTACGTCAACGCGGAGACCAGGACGCTACCTGGTCTTTCGCCATGTACTAGACAACGCGCACGAGGTCAAAAATACAATGCGAGTTAAGGGTGCTTCGCATCCTTTAGGGTCCCACTAGTGTTTGGCTCATGCTAAACAATATACAAGGAGTGCTCTTTCTTATAAACCACTTCATGTTTTCTCATCCCACCAATGTGGGACAAAACTTAATCCATTTTCTCATCTTTGGTTGTTCCAACCTACAACTTTCAAGCTTCGATATCTCATTCATCTTAGCTCTATTTTGGACGTGGTTTGATTCGTTTGTGATGCTCTCACAATGTAGTACACAAACCCATAAATAAATATTTATACAACACATATATAAATATATTTATTTAAGTCCAAAATTAGGGAAAAATCAATTTCCACTACCATTTTTCCAACAATCCCCCACATGAATGGAGATCGATTAAAATCACACAAATTTCCGATGTAACCTCGACGGTTGAGTCTTGCATAGGATAGGTGGGTGTAAGCCTTTGAACCTTCCCTTGTGAAGCATACTTAGCTTACTAGCTGTCAATATGAACTTGATGTCTTTGAATTGACGGCTGTTTGTGTAAACGACAATATACGTTCACACAAGACTCCCCCTAGCCTGGCCATCCCCTCATTATCGTGTCCAATAATGGTCCTGGAACACTTTCCTGGTTCTGCGGGAGCTCTAGAAATTGTGCCCCACAATTTCATTCGAAGCGACCACACTTCTCTCCAACATAGGTGATCTTAAATCATTAAAAGCATTATGGTGTACTATGATTTACACTAATCATCAAACCATATATTATGCTTAACCTCTCAACAATGTCACTGGATATTATAGGAATGGACTAGGACGTATTTAAACACCCTTTTGTAGTTTAGGGGGATATGTATATAACCATATATATACTAGCTTATATATAAACATATATCTTAGCTATGCCCCCACAGTGACTGCTCGTCGGTTCATGATTAAGTTGTCCTATTGAACCTAGATCTTGGGATCTCCAGTCAACTAGGTTAGGTTTCCCTCATGTCCCTTTTCTTTCACGGGCTTTAGTCTCATTCCATACAACTTCATCTCTTATCAACCATTAGGTTGTTGGATCCATCTTGCATTGAGATAAGTTGTTCTAACGTGTTCTTGACTCGCTGGTCAATTTGCCATCTTGTCAATTCGTAAGACTTATAACATGGGATCTAAACATAGATCTAGTAGGATAGGTAGGTGTTACCCTTTGAACCTTCCTTTTCGTCTTTAGAATGACATGAAACTCAATTCATGGCTAAACACATTTCCATGCCTTTGGTGATGTGATTCAAAGTTAGCTAGACTTTGAATCTTACCAATTGGCATTTGAGTCCAATCAACTCGATTGACTGACTCCATTTTCAAATGCAAGCCACCCCCACATTTAAGTGTTATTGGATAATATCCAATGGGGTGATGAAAGGTTCTCCCTTTCGTATGAAGTTTGAGAAACCTTCTCAATACCATTTTTACATCCCATACGGGTTGTTTCTTAAATGGCTCTTCCCCCCACATTGCTTGCACTTTGAATGTTCCATTAACAAGTATTAGTCTAGCATGCTTTAGACTCCAATACTCTAGCATGTGAACAGAAGATGCATCATTCTGATTCTTCACAGCCTTAAGAGATAACACAATATCTCTTTCAAACATTCACATCTTAGTTTGACACAATAATGAAATTTTGTTTTATAACTCCAAAACCTCTGTTTTAGGAATGTCTCAAAACCATATTTAATTTCATCTATTAAGATCAAAACTCATTTTACCTTTAATCTCCAAGGCTTCACCATTGACTCTTAAGAACTTAAACATAAGTCTCAATCTAAGTCACTTTGATGAACATATTCATCATCAACAAGATGAACAATCCTAGTATAAAATCACTAAAGTCTTGAGACAAAGTCAATTAGATTGACACTCAAAGACATAGCATTCACATATGCGCCTAAAGTGATATATACATTTCCATGTTGTTTTGTTAAAACCATGTATTGGGGAAGTCTCCCAAAACTAAGGACAAATCCTCCACATAGGTCAAACAACATTGATGGTTGTAGAAACATCTACACATCCATCACTATTGTAATGTCTTACAATAAATTTAGCAAAATTTATTAAAGAATTTACAATCTTAACATATATTTCTTTCATATGTTATAGTCATCGAAAAATTCACAAGTGTGTATTTCCATGTTGATGCTCTCAACATTAGATGACATACATCGTTTTCGTGTATTTAATCTCAATACACTTGCCACGTTTGTCATGATTCACTCATCATGTTGTACGTTTGATGTTTGGTATGTGACTTATTGCATAAGTCATGATCACAACCCGCTCATTGTGTTCTTGCAAGACACTCCTTGCATAACCCGTTAAATAAATAACCTTATTAAATCCGTCGAAGGTAAATCATCAAAGAAAAAAAAAATACCAAAAGTAATTTCCTTTTACATTTATCGTTTATTATATTTTAAATCACCTGATTATTAAAAAAAAATATAAATGATAATCCAAAAATATATATATAATACATTACAAATATATTTTAACGGATTCATAAGGATATATAGACATCAAATCTCAAATTGTTATTCTCTTCAACACTTTATCGTTCGACGAAATAATCACAATTATATCATCTTGTGGCATGTTTCGAGGTACCCCCTCAATACATTGTTCAAAACAATAAGCTTGTTTATAATTAACTACTCACAAGTAGTCGAACAAATATATATGTCAAAAACAACATCGGGTTGTTTTCCTTTAAATAGTGACTCAAGACTATTATATGGTTCAAAACATGATACTTCTCACACAAGTATCGAACCGATTGCAAAATCATGTTTTATTCGTTCAAAACATTTCTTGTTTTTGCAACCGTTTTAAAAATTAAACTATATATGTTTATGCTTTGATTACAGATCAAAACCATAAACTCGAAAATAGTTTTATTACTTAAAACCGCATCTAACTTGCTCGTTAGAAATAAAATGATTACCAATCATCTTAATTAGTTTATCATAGTAAACCCGATTCTAAGCCGCTTGTTAGAAACTAAACGATTATAAATCGTTAAAGTATATGGATTTCGTGATAAATCTTTTCTAATTCGCTCATTAGAAACTATACGTGTACCAAATATTAAAAATATTCGGTTTCAATAACTAACCATTTCTAACATACTTGTTAGAATACAAACGATTATGCTCATCGTTATATGGTGTTTTGGTTATATAACTAAACCGTTTCTAACACGCTTGTTAGAAGTAAACGATTACCAAAATCGTTTCAAAATTTATTGGTTTATATATATACAACGATTTCTAACACACCCGTTAGAAATATAATAAACAAGACCGTTTACACTTTATTGGCTCATATATAAATATAATAAGCCGTTTCTAACACGCTCGTTAGAAAAATTAAATGTCTAGCTTGTTCGTTTTTACAAAAGCATCAATTTCTAACACGCTCGTTAGAAAAAATATAAGTTTAAAAATAACTTAGGATTTTGTAAATACTTATTTCTAATATGCTCATTAGAAATGTTTGATAACACATTATTCTTTCAATGTCGTCAATTCTAACACACTCGTTAGATATACATGTTTCAACAACTTGTTATTTACATAAGAAATTTCTAATACGCCCATTAGAAATCTAAATGTTTTCAACATTTTGAAACCAATAATATTTTACTAAAATAATTACTTTCTAACACGCTCGTTAGAAAATACAAATGTTCTAAACCTTATTATTTACAAAAATAATATTTTCCAACTCGCTCGATAGGAAAATAAAGGTTATAAAACTTATTATTTTAGAATAATTATAATATCTAACATGCTTGTTAGAAATTATACATGTTTTGAAACTTATTATTTTACAAAAAAATAACTATTATTTCTAATACGCTCGTTAGAAATAAACATGTTTCAACACATTGGATAACAATCATTATTTCTCCAAATAATGATCTCTAACACACTTGTTAGATCGAAACGTACACCAAACGTTTTCTATGTGGGTTGCCAAAATATTTTCTAATACGCTCATTAGAAAATATTTTACTAAGATTAATCTCTAACACGCTCGTTAGAAATAACCTCTAGCAATATTTTTCATGGGTTGACAAATATTATGTCTTTTCTAATACGCTTATTAGAAAAATAGTATTTGAAAACGTCGAAATGCATGTTAATATTTTTTAACACTTCGGATTATCGAAACCCGACACAAAAAACCCATGAAACCGAAAACTTGAATCAAAACTTTTCGTTTTGTATACACGGTATTTCGGATTAAAGATTGTACTCCAATCATACATATTAATCCGATTTGTCCTATAAATATATTTCCAAAAAAATTATATATTAGATTTTAACAAAATCCCAATTAATATTTTTATACTTTCGTGAACCCAAAAATCCTTTAATAAGAAGGTTTTTAGATTGTATCAACAATCTACACGAAAGTCTGTTTTAAGATTGTAGGAAATAGGGTTCACAATTTTATTAAATTAATAATAAAAAGAAATAATAACGATACTCTCGTTATTCGTAGGAAATAACATAGTACAATACCGATTACAAAAATAAATGTAAATGAAAATAAAAACCAAATACATATACCGAATCTTGATCCAAGTCGAATACTTTAGTAAACTTCAACCGAACCATCTTGTGTAGCACTCCCCTGCAAAAATAACAAACTTGTTGTAGACGGTTTTTGGTTGAGGATCGTGTTTGACACGGGGCCCTTAAAACAGATTCCGCGCCTCCTCTCAGACGGTCTGTCTCCCAGGGTACAACAACCGGAACAGTAGTCGTACTGCCGGAGATGGTCTTGAGCCCGAGATAGCATCAGTTGTTATGTGCGTTTGTGAAAAAGAAAGTTGGATTTCGATAGAGAGTGCTCCTCTCAATGTAGGTGATGATGAGAATATCTACGTACATATATGAGTTAGAGATGTTTTTCTTTTTCATCTTAAAATATGAGATAACTACTCATATTTGTACTTACAACCGAAACATCCTTTTATTTAATATCATAATTAACAAATTAATTAATAATATTAAATTGCAATCAAACAGATTAAATTCTTTTGAAGTGTCAAACTAAAACTCTCATTGTACTTAATGGCATGAGTTAAAACAGTCTTCCTAACTAAGTCAATTGACTGGTTTGACCAAGTCAACTAACTTAATAGATTTCTGATCCAATGCTGTGTGAGCCGTGTTCTGACCAAGATGACGCGCACTAACCAGGGTGCTACTTGGTCATGCGCCACTATAGTCCTGCGCAGCTACGTCATCCGCGGACCGCCATGTCACCCGTGCGCGGACGCCAAGCGGCTCAGTGCCCATGCGCCACTTGTTATGGTTTACGTCAACGCGGAGACCAGGACGCTACCTGGTCTTTCGCCATGTACTAGACAACGCGCACGAGGTCAAAAATACAATGCGAGTTAAGGGTGCTTCGCATCCTTTAGGGTCCCACTAGTGTTTGGCTCATGCTAAACAATATACAAGGAGTGCTCTTTCTTATAAACCACTTCATGTTTTCTCATCCACCAATGTGGGACAAAACTTAATCCATTTTCTCATCTTTGGTTGTTCCAACCTACAACTTTCAAGCTTCGATATCTCATTCATCTTAGCTCTATTTTGGACGTGGTTTGATTCGTTTGTGATGCTCTCACAATGTAGTACACAAACCCATAAATAAATATTTATACAACACATATATAAATATATTTATTTAAGTCCAAAATTAGGGAAAAATCAATTTCCACTACCATTTTTCCAACAGAATCTTGAAGTTTAAAAACATGCAAATAGCAAGAATGTTGTAACTAATGAATTTTTTTCACTTGGATCTCTTTTATTTTTTGATCAAATTTGAAGTTCAATTCACTCAACTATTTATGTTAGGATGTTTTAGTAGTCAATGGCTCACTTAAAGACTCGATACACTATGACGCATTGAAATGCCTCCAACCTTGCTTTGCTGGGGTTTTAGGCATACGAACATACGTAAGAACCCTGTTTGAAATGTAAAGAGAAAAAGTTATATCATTATGACATTAAAGTACCCGGCCATCGGACGGGTATAAAACTAGTTGAGTTTGTGCGGGGCTTTGCCTGTAAAGCTCCGCCCAGTTTTTTTAGTGGTCAATGAAAGTAAATATTAAAAATAAAATAAAAAGGGATGATGCATAATTGTTTAAATATATATCTATTGTTTAAATGCTAATTATTCAAATTTATTTCTGAATGTTTTTACTGTTTAATTGTCCATAGTCTATTTGTGGACTTACTGGATGGAGGCATGGAGCAAATACAATAAACCCGATCCGAAAAATCTAATATTTGATTGTGAGAAATTTAGCTATCGAAAAACGTAAACCCATAGGAAAAGACGTGCTCAATGTTATATCACTTAATTTTCCGATAATGAGGTTTGGTCAATGCATCCATCCATCTTCATACTTTTTTTTAAAGGTGTGGTTCAGTGATTATCTTCATGGCGGCCAAAAAATGTGCCCCTAAGTTCGAATCCCACACGATGCGCATTTTAATCGCTTCCTCTCGCAGGAATCGAACCCAATACCTAGGCCGGTAACCCGCAAGGGAGAAAACCTTCCTACCTCACCCCAACAAATTGAGCTGGGGAAGAGCATAGCTTCTTTAGGGCCCGAGTGGGCCCCAGTTCCCACCAATTTTTGGCGCAGTTGTGGAATTTTGTGATTTTTATAGGTAAATTGAGTTCGGGTTGAGTCTAGCCCCACCGATTTGATCTTCCGGCCACTACCGATCGAAAAAATTGAGTCTGGCCCCACCGATTCAAGAACCAAGCTTCACCACTGAAGCTGGGGTCATTTGCGTCCGTGTTCATACTTAAATGTTTACTTTAGGCCATGTGTAGTGGTGGGTGAAATTTGTGGGTTAAAGGGGCATTAAAGGGGCATTTTTTGACATGTGGTAATATGAGGTCACTTGGTGGGTGAAAAGGGGCAATGGGTGTAGTGGTGGGTGAAATTTGTGGGTTAAAGGGGCATTAAAGGGGCATTTTTTGACATGTGGTAATATGAGGTCACTTGGTGGGTGAAAGGGGCAAGGGGTGTAGTGGTGGGTGAAATTTGTGGGTTAAAGGGGCATTAAAGGGGTATCAACGGCTATAAAATCGAAAATTGTTTTTTTTTATAGCTGCCACGTGGCAGCATTTCATTGGATGGGACAACATTTCACTTGAGCCAAATATTTCGCCTGGAGGCCTTTCACGCCCCTTTAACCCAAAGGGGGCGGTGTAGCTAGCTTGCGCCAATTGCCCCATTTCACGAATCACAACGTATGGTCTTAGTATTTAAGATTATCATGTTTAAGTTTGCTACATGATATGTTTGGAATAAATGCTAATAGTCAAACGAAATACGTGTCAACTTTGATATCGATACTTGTAACTTTCCAAGAAGACTACAAAATAATAAAACTCTACAAAAACGGTACTAAGAATATAAAAAAAGAAATTGGATGCAAAATATATAAGTTTCATATAGAATCTCGACCCTTCCAGTATTCTCATTGTAGACACGTAATCTTTTTGATGACCATGACCTCCCAATAATGTTAACAGAATAACAGAGGAACCATAGTTGAAATTTGGACCAAAAGTAAATTTTCAAAATAGACAATGATTTTCAGTATTTTCCAAACTAAGACCAGGTGTACTACAGCGCTATTGTAAGCATGAAAAGCGGGGCTGAGCCGGTGCTTTCACGAAAAGTGGGAGCTAAGTTGCCCTGCAAACGGTGTAGGCTAAGTCCTAGACGTCTTAAGTGTCTTAGTCAGTAGCTAATGTGACAACTTTTGATTGGTGAAAATAAGGCTGACTACTTTAGTAAAGGCTACTATAAGCCAAAAAAATTTAGTCAACATGACTATTTTGGTAATTTATACCAAAGAAAACCTTGGGACTCATGTTGCAAGTTGTTAAATAGATAAAGGACTACTTTCGAAATTTCGTATTGACCAAATGACAACTTCAGGATTATATATCAGTCAAGGATCGAGTTACTCTATTTTCATTTAAGAAAAAAAATGATAGGAGCTATGGGTAAAGTAGTGATTGCTATTATTATAGTTATGATATTGAGATGGGGATGGAAAATACTAAACTGGGCATGGCTGAATCCAAAGAAGCTAGAGAAATTATTAAGAGAACAAGGGTACAAAGGTAATTCATACAGGCTGTTGAAGGGTGACCTCGTAGAGCTTGCAACAATGGTAAAGGAAGTTAGATCAAAGGCTATACCTATCTCACATGATATCAGTTCACATGTATTACCCTATGATCATCATGTCTTCAACAAATATGGTAATTATTATCATGTTACATGTTATTTTGTTATGTCTTTCGATCATTGCAATATCAAGAATTGGATTTACAGGTAAAAAAACTTACATATGGTTCGGGCCAAAGCCGCGGGTTTATGTGACGGACCCAGAACTGATCAAGGAGATCTTAGTAAGACATGATGAGTTCCAGAGGCCACAACATGAGCCACTTAGGGATAGTATCATCGGTGGACTTGTAGTCTTAGAGGGTAACAAATGGGCCAAACATCGACACATAATCAACCCGGCCTTTCATCTTGAAAGTATCAAGGTTGGTTTATTTATTGGATTTTTTTTTTAATTTGTAAGTTGTTTTAGGGGCGAAGCATAGTGGAGGCCCCGCCATTTTTTGACGCAGTGTTGAAATTTTACCATTTTCGTAGGTAACTTTTACATGAATTGAGTCCCACTACAAGGAACATGATTATTAGCGGCGAAAGCACCTTTAGCGGCGACTAGTACTCTCGTCGGCAAAAAAAACGTCGCTAATAGTTGGTCGCCGCTAATACCCTATTCCCTTGTAGTGTCCGGCCTTCACTGATTTAATCTTCCGACCCCTACCGACAGAAAAAAATGAGTCCCTTGTATTTAGACACATGACTTTTCCAAACCAACTAGAAACCAAAAACAAAAGATTTTACTTTTCTGTTTTAAATAAATTAGTTTTGTTGGAATCATCAAGATCTTAATGGATAAATTTATGGGTTTTGATGGTTGCACAGAGTATGTTCTCGGCAATTTGTTTAAGTTGTAGTGAAATGATCAAGAAATGGGAAGTGCTCACCGCTGGAAGTGGCGTGGCAGAAGTCGATGTGTGGCCATATATTGATAATTTGGCCGGAGATGTTATTTCACGAGCAGCATTCAGCAGCTGTTACGAGGAAGCACAAAGTATATTCCGCATTCAAAAGGAACAAATGGAACTTATGATGCAGTTGTTGTTTCTTTTTTATCTTCCCGGGGGAAGGTAACAACGCGCTAATTACTACTATCTTTGAGGGGCCGAATCACGCCCCCCTTATTGAACTCCTCATATATTTTTTTTAATAAAATCTTAAACTTTTTAATATGAATTGAACCGTCTAGTTCTAGTTTACAGGTTTTGAGAGATCAAGTCAAGGGTGGGTTATAATCCAATAATAACCCATTTAATATTTAGATCTAGTGAAGTAACATTTGACAATTCCTAACCATTTACTCCATCATAGGCCCATTTGGCTTTTTTGGGTCATTCCTTTTCTCTAATGGTCTAAACTCTAAAAGGATGATTAATCTAAAAGTTTTTTTTTCTCTATAATAGACTAAGAGGGCGTTTGGGATTGAGTTTCAAAACAACTTATTGACTTATTGGCTTTTCTAAAAAGCCAATAAGTCAATAAGCTGTTTGTATAACCCAAAAGCACTTTCTGTTTTGATTTTTGGCTTTTAAGGGTGGAAAAGCTGTTTTTGAGAAGTTATACATCCTGGCTTTTGACTTTTGACTTTTGGAAAAAAAAAATTTACAAATCTACCACCCATACAACCAATATTCAGAATAAGTTAAGCGAAACATTAAAAAAACGCAATCTATTAATTTTTTGACGTTTCTCATCCCAAAAGCTAATCCAAACACTTTTTTTTAAAAAACTCCTTTTCAAAAAGTCATAAGCTAATAAACACTTTTGACAAAAAAAAAAAAAAAAAAAAAAAAAAAAAAAAAAAAACCTTAAAATGGATTAATATAAAAGATCTGAAGAAAAAGAACAAACATTTTAGAACGTCACAAACTTGTAATGGCATGTAGCATTTTTGTTTTTTACCTGCTACACAACTAGTTATGGTGGTTTATTTTATACATAGGTTTATACCTACAAAAGCAAACAAAAAGTTCAAAGAAAACCGCAACCAGCTTCAAACTCTTGCGAGGGTATAGTCGACAAGAGGAAGAAGGCAATCGAGACTGGAGAAGCTAGCAACAATGATCTACTTGGGATTTTGTTGGAATCAAATTCAAAAGAAATCAAGGATCAAGGGGATGGAATGAGTATTGAAGACGTGATAGAAGAATGCAAACTATTTTACATTGCTGGATCCGAAACAACCTCAAGTTTGATTGTTTGGACCATGGTTTGTATAAGTTTGCATCAAGAATGGCAACACAAAGCTCGAGAGGAGATTTTGAAAGTTTTTGGTACTCAAGAACTACATTTTGAAGGCCTAAAACATCTCAAGGTTGTTACCATGATACTAAACGAGGTTCTTAGGCTATACCCGCCAGCAACCATGGTTCTACGAGCTACCCACAAGGAGACAAAGCTAGGAGCTATGATGCTACCATCGGGTGTGAATTTAATAATACCTATACTCCGTGTTCATCATGACCCTGATATATGGGGAGACGATGTAACTGAGTTCAAGCCTGAAAGATTCTCAGAAGGAATAGCGAGTGCAACCAAGGGAAAAGGCTCGAGTAGCTTTTTGCCATTTGGTGGAGGTCCAAGGATTTGCATAGGGCAAAACTTTGCCATGATAGAAGCCAAAGTAGCCATAGCTAAGATTCTGCAACGGTTCTCGTTTGAGCTTTCTCCATCTTACAAACATTCTCCGTTTGCGGTGTTTAGTCTTCCGCCACAGTTTGGTGCTCACTTGATTTTACATGACATTTGATAGTGTGGGTTTGGTTTAGTTACTATGTATTTGAATAATTTTATCATAAGACATATTAGTTGGTTGGCAGTTTTAGATTTGTGCATTGATGATTTTGCTTATTGGGCTTTTTTTAGATGTTTAGGAATTTAGCTAAGTGACTAACTGAATATATTTTTATACGGAGATAGCTTAAAATAAAGACACGAGCTAAAATATGACGCTAGTTTAATTAAACATACAAGATATTCGACCCTTTGGTGTTACGGGTCCAAAAGATATGGATAAAAACCCAAGGTAAAGGAAACCTGATGACTCAGCTTGGAAGCAAATACAAACATAAAAGATCAAATTCGGAAGAAACTTTGATTAAAAAAAATGAATGATCAAACCAACACACAAGCGGTCGCCTTTTATAGGAATACTAAATTTAGATGGTGTTTGGGGTTGAGTTTTGAAATTGATTTTTTAGATTATTGTGTTTTGAAAACGCAAATAATTTTCCAACACTACGGTTACAGCCCTGTTTAGGAATTTCATCGTTTGCAAGATATTACAACGTGATTTATTCTTTAGAGCTTTCTAATTGTTTTTGAATGATAAGGAACGACGTGTCAACCACCGTGATACCAGGCGCTGTGGCAAAGGTCAACTACTCGATCGCTTCCAGCCTCTTGTCTCTCATAGATGCGCAGAAACCCAACTTCCACCCGCCTGGAGACACGACAATAGAATAATCTAGTAAGAAATTGCCTCCCATCCGAGTCGAACCGACGCCATCTTCACCTAAACGCCACTTCACCACAAGAGTGGGGGCTTAGAACTTTCTAATTAGTTGGCTTTTTGTACACTTGTTTTGAAAATGCTTCTCTCAACTCCCTCATAAGTACTAATTATATTCACATGATTTTGTAAACTTATAACTTAAACATCCGCGAAACTAATTGAAATTTAATATTTAAAAATAAAATAAAGCATTATGGATGTGATCGAAGAAAGTTTAGAGTTAGTTTCTAAATTATCGTACAAATTTTTAAAAACAAAAATATTAAAAGATGTCAGGATAGAGCTTGGTGGCGGCGAGTGCTTGTGGTGTTGGCGGTGTCGACAATGGTGGTGGTCAGGTGGTGTTAGCGATGGCAGAGGTGTTGGCGACAATGAATAGTAGGTGACAAAGACAAACAATGGTTATGTACTAAGTCATATAAGATAACAAGTTTTAAAATTAGTACGTTTTGCTTTATGCTTAGCAAAAATATAAACAAATTGACCCATTATCTAACTTAAGTTCACTTATATTAAAAAACCAAACATAAAACAATCCAAACATGGAACTCATACTCATGATTAACATCTATCATACTGACTGTAAGATCGGTCAGTGAGGCCAATCGTGGCATACATAAAAAAAAAGAAAAAAAAATTAAGTGTGAACTAGCAAAATCGTCCCTAACATTTGGGCATATTAGTCAATTCTACCAGCAAAAGTTTTTTTTTTTTTTTTGTTCTCTTTTTCTTTTTGTAACTGGACCTTTAGGTTTGTATTTTCCATCCAATGACTACCTCCGGTTATATAAGGGACATAATTTACATCCCTTTTAGACCATGCGTAGTGGGGGGCTTTATATATAAAGCCCCACTTTCTGATTGGTCCACGTAGCAGCTGAGTCAGCATGGAGAGATAAAGTGAAAAAGGGGTGTAGTGGTGGGGCTTTATTTATAAAGCCTCTATTAATATTTTATTATATCTTTTAAATTAAAAAAATAATAAAATAATAATAATAAGAGAGAGTATGAGGTGTCATGCTTTGATTGGTTGGGGCTTTATTTTTCGGGTGTTAGTTATATCGTGCCAGAGCACATTTTTGAAAAATAGAGCCCCCCCTAATGGTGTGGGGGGCGCCATTTTGGTGCCAAATGTGCAGGGGTGTTAAAAATGGAGCCCCACTACACGCAGTCTTATTGACTTTAAGACCGGTTAGTGGAATCAATGGCGGTGGAAAAAAAAAAAAAACCAAAAATCTTTATGTTATACTAAAAAATAATAATGGTAGCTATTTTAAGAAACGGAAAACATGCAATTCGTAGAAGTCCGCACAATTGAACTAAAATTCGATTAAAGTAACCGTTTTAATTCTACAATCGCCACGTCTGATTGCTGCAAATTGCCTGACTCGTCAAATGAAGCAGGAAGAACAAGAACAACAACAACAAGATCTGTCCTAGGTCTCCACATCATATTATTATTATTAATATTATTAAAATAATCAAAAGTTCCACCACTCAATTCTTTGTTTCATGTTCCATCAACCTTCCATCCCTTTCACTTTCTTTATTAATAATAAAAAAAACCCTTAAAATCAACTGACAATTCCCACATTCAAATCCTCTGTCTTTATCTGCATGTTTCTTTCTTTGCCATTTTTCAAAGATATTACGATTTGGGTTTCAAGAAAGATTGCATCTTTGTAATCTTTATGAAGTGGGTATGCTTTATATTATATGTTAATAATATTAATTTTCTTGATTTGATATCAAGTTTGGATCTTTCTTGAAGAACAGATGGATGTGAGACATGATTCAGTGATTTATCATGTGGGCATTGTTTTGTTTTTGATATGGTTACTCTCTTCTTTTGGTTACTGTCATCCATTGGTTTACTTCCTGTCATTCATCTATTTGTATATGGTAAGTTAGTAGTTAGTATAAGTACAAACTAATGTTTGGTTTTTAATAGGTTGTTATTGTTTTATGATGATGGTTTGATTTGGTTTGGTTTGGTTGGATGTTAAAGGTTAATGATCGGTGTGGGATGAGATGGAGAAGAAGGGTGCAGTTTGAGGAGAGAAAGCAGGCTAACCAGAAGAGGGTTCTTTCGGATTCGGAAACGGTTAGGTGGTTGAACCATGTTATGGAAAGGATTTGGCCTATATGTATGGAAGATGTTGTGTCACAGAGGATTCTGCTCCCTATTGTGCCTTGGTTCTTGCATAAGTATAAGCCATGGACTGTTGTATGAACATTTTCTTTGCCCTTTTGATTTTTTCTTGTAATTTTACTTGACCCCTTTGGTTATCATTTATGGTTAGACTTAATGCCTTTTGACTTTCTAAATCATTTTATTCAAAATTAATAATACCATTGACTGTATTAGAGCATCCACAATAAGGCGTTTTTTTTTTTTTTTTTTTGGCATTTTTGAGCTAACATGGAGGAGAGATGGCATGGTGTGGAGGAGGGGGAGAGGATGATTTTTTTTTTTTTTTTTATATGTGGTAACGGCGAAAACTGGTTATGTGAGACGTGAGGAGGCGAGAGATGTATTTTGGAGCCATTTTTGGGTGTGAGGGGCAAAGCCTGGGCAGGGTGGAGAGGGGTGACGTGGCTAGCGTTTTATTATGGATGCTCTTATGGTTTTTGCATTGATGTCACGCAATGGTTATGCATAAAAACATATTTCTTTTTCGGGGACAAAAAGCGTTTCAAGTCATCAAGGCCCCTTTTTGACCCGTACAAAAATGATCTGTTTTGACCTGTACCTAAGTTTGTATTTTTTTTTTTTTTTTTTTTTTTTTTTTTGTAACTGTAATACTGTAGAAAGAAGCTGTGCTTCAGAATCTATACCTGGGAAGATCTCCACCAATGTTTACAGAAATGAGAGTTTGTCGTCAATCTACTGGTGATGATCATTTGGTATATTATCTTTTCTGATAGATAGGATCGCAAATGATAAAATTCGTTTATTTTGGTAATTTCTGTGTTTATATAATATATATTGTTACAAGGTTCTCGAGTTAGGGATGAATTTCCGGACAGCTGATGACATGAATGCGATACTTGCTGTGAAATTGACGAAAAGATTAGGCTTTGGAATGTGGACAAAGTTGCATTTGACAGGAATGCATTTTGAAGGAAAGGCAAGTCTCGAATTAAAACCTTTGCTTCTTTTAACTTAACTGAGATTGCGTTGTTGTAAATAAATACGAGGTAATCAATTTTCAATGGACTTTGGTTTTGTGATTAATAAAGGTATTAGTTGGAGTGAAGTTTCTTCCAACATGGCCATTTCTTGGACGGTTGAGGGTGTGCTTTCTTGAACCACCGTACTTTCAGGTGACGGTGAAACCTATATTCGCTCATGGGTTTGATGTTACTGAACTACCCGGGATTGCTGGATGGCTGGTTAGTATATTACATTCACCAGAAATTTCTCTCACTATCTCACATGCACACAGAAAACCGATTTAATGTCTTTTTACATGTTTAGGATAAGCTTCTCACACTCGCATTCGAGGAGACACTTGTTGAGGTGATTTGTTCTAAACATTTCTGATGTGTTATGTTGGTGAAGTTTCGGCTTAGTTCTTGGCCATAATAGGATATTTCTTACTCTCTGTTGTATGGTATATGTATGTATTTAAAGACTTACGTATGCTTTGCATGCGCTTTACATGCGCGCACGTGTGTGTATTGGTGATGGTAATGAAGCACTAAGATAACACATGAAGTAGTTTCTGATTCAACTGTTGAATGTTTCTGCAGCCTAATATGTTGGTAGTGGATATTGAAAAACTTGTTTCACCTCAGCCAGGTAACTTATACACTACCTATAGACAGTTGAGAATTTAGAGTTGGCAATTTTGACCTGTTTATTTTTTAACGGGTCAGCAATTTTGGTTTTGTTTTATTCCAAATGCCTTCAAATGGGTCGAACTGGTGTCTGGTCAAACACACTGTAGTCGGCCGACGTCTACTTTTAAGAAACGCAAACAAGTAAATTGTTTCGTTTAAAGATTTAGGTTATTATTATAACAATATTGTTACCTAACAGTAGGAAGACATCGGCTATTATACAAATATGGAAAAGCAGAAAAAACTTAACTGCTGAACCTGTTTTGACCCGTTACGCAACCTTCAGTTTATGAAATCTTCTATTTTCAGAATCATGGTTTTCTGTTGATGCGAAAGAGCCTGTTGCTTACGCCTTAGTGGAGATCGTTGCAGCATCAGACATGAAACCATCAGACATGAATGGTTAGTTCCTCACATAAAAAATGCAAACTTTAAAGCGTATTAGATGACTAAATAACTGACTAGAAGTGAACTCTTTGCAGGGCTAGCTGACCCATATGTAAAGGGTCAACTTGGTGCGTACAGATTTAGAACCAAAACACAACGGAAAACACTATCGCCAAAATGGCAAGAAGAATTCAAGATCCCAATCACTACATGGGAGTCACCGAATCTTTTAAACATACAAGTCCGTAACAAAGATCACTTTATTGATGACATCCTAGGGTTCGTTATTATCTTTATCAAACTTGTAGGCTTGTAGCGTAATATCTAATCTTGGCGCTTACATAATTTTTCCATTTTTGGGTTAGTGACTGTTCTGTAAAGATCAATGACCTTAGAGATGGCCAGAGACATGACATGTGGTTACCTCTTCAAAACATCAAAACAGGAAGAGTAAATATCGCGATACAAGTAACTGAAGTTGACATGAAGGTAACCGAACAACCATGTGACGCTGATGCATCGGCAAATGAGTTGAAGGAAGATTCTTCTGCAAGTGACCCAGGCCAGAAAGATATGCAGCCCGGTCCAGTGGCAGATGACTTTGAACCCATTGACGTTGAAGGTCAACGAGCGACTGGTATATGGGTTCACCATCCAGGTACAGGAGTCCCACAAGTTTGGGAGCCCCGAAAAGGGAAAACCAGGGTACAAAAAGGTAGCGAGTCAGTGGGTAGTAGCACAAAATCTGGACCATTTCCAGATGATGCCAGTTTCTCCGACGATAGCCTTGAAGGTAACAAAATAAATGCAAGAAACCGCGTCAAGAGAGGATTAAGTAAAATCGGGTCAGTATTGAATAGAACCCTTAAAACAGATAGCGATAGATGTAAAAGTTTGAAGAAACCGGATACAGAGAACAACTGGGAATCACAATCTCCATCTCCACGCCAAAACGTCAGGGCGGTTAATGAAAACGGGGTCATGGTTAACCTGGTCATGGAAGAAAACTTGCTGTCCCCAGATCCTGACCCGAAACTGGATGGAAACGGGCCAGAAAGCCCGAATAACAAGAAAGTGAAAGATGTGGCTAAACGTATTCTTAAACACGCTGGAGACTCGGCTAGAACCATGAAACATGTATTGTCTGGTAAAGGGTCTAGAATGAGAAGAGATGCCGAAATGGCAGTGGAATCAGATTCTTCGTTCGATGGATCAATTTCGTCCCCTGTTTACGGAGTTGAAGGAGAAGCGAGTCCACGTGTCACTAACGAGACAGTCGATGAAGATGAAGCTGATGATGACATGCAGGAATTTGTAGACAGTTCACAAGGGGACAATGAAACACCTCTTGATAATAATCTTGAAAGCCCATCAGCTAAAGCTTGAAACTGAAACCAATAGTGTTTGTAATACTTTCTTTTTCTTTAATACATGTAAATGGGAAGTGTTCAACTGTTAATAACAAATTTTGTTGATTTCTAATGCTAGTTTGTCAACAGATGTGTTCTCAGATATTATACACTGAAGTATCAGCTTCCACATTGCCAATTTTGGTACAAAACCATCTTCTATCATCTGTTTCAAAACAAAATCGATGTCTCCAACGCGGTTTTCTTCACAAAGACTGCTGATTAACGACTTATACGAGTTAAAACCTGGAACCATCTTCTTAGACGACATCTTGCGTATCAACTTCATAGCATCCGTGTATTTTCGGCTATCAAGCAAAGCATACAAAACCTCTTGGTAGGTACTAGTCACAGGCTCACATCCTTTTAGCAACATGGTTTTAAAAAGCTCAATACTCTCCTCAGCCCGACCGGTTTTCCTCAAACCTGATATCAACACATTCATCAAGATCGTATCCGGCTCAATTCCCTCAGTTTCCATCTTTGCCAGCAAAGAAAACGCTTCATCAATGCGCCCAACTTCACACAGCCCATGCATCAAAGCCGAAAAGGTCCTCACATTCGGCCGACACTTCTGTTTAGGCATTTCATCAAACACCTGGCGCGCAGCGTCCACCTCCCCGTTTTTACACAACCCTTTAATCATAATATTCAAACAACAAACATCAATCTCAACACCTAACCTCCTAGCACTCATATAAACCTCATGAACCACATCAAAATTCCTAGTATTCACCAACAAATTCATCACAAAATTAAACGTTTTCGCACTCGGCCAACATCCATAACTCGGCATATCGAAAAGCGTCTCAATCACTCTATTAATCCTCCCTCCACCCAACCCATAAAACCTTATCACATTATAAAAAAACCCATCAGAAAGTCTGCATTTCTTTTCAATCTTGACCCGTTTCATGACTTGGTCAATTCCATCAAAGTCTTTGGCTTTTGAAAGGTTATTAATGACAGAAGTGTAAAGGGGTTCAGTGGGTTTGTAATCTTTTCTCTTGGAGAGTTGGGATAAAATGTTAAGGGTTGAATTTGGGTCTTTTAAGGTTTGGAATATCTTTATTGCTTCAGTTGGGCTTAACCAGTCTTTGTGATTGCTTAAATCTAGAGGATATGGGGTTGAATGGTATTTTGTTGACTGGATGAAGAACAGATGGGTTTTGTGAAGGTTTATGGTGTAAGTATGGATTGAACGATGAAACATTATTATATGTTTAGGTTTTGATTTGAGAGAAACGGAAGACGGACATACGTTGAGAGCTCTGTTCTCATGGAATCTGGCATGGGACGTCTTAAATTAGTGTTATTAGGATGGTGTTTGAGATTAGCGCTGTACACGAGCCGAGTCGAGCCGAGCCAGGCCCAGCTCCAGCTCGAGCTCGAACTTAAACCGAGCCAGCTCGGCTCGGCTCGTTTTTCTGGTCGAGCTGAAAAGTCGAGCTCGAGCTTGAGCTCGGCTCGTAAATGTTCGAGCCGAGCTCGAGCTGGCTCGAGCCAGCTCGTTATATTTTTTTATTTTTTTTACAAATATTTATTAAATAAAAAACAATAAAATTACACATAATCATGTATATATTATTTTTCTTTTTCTAAGTTATGGTTTATTTATTATGAAAAAGATGGGGTAGATAGGTAATATGAGCGGAATTTTTAAATTTTGAATTTTAGAATAGGTTTGGAGCCAAAATATATTAGTTTCATCTATATATTAATTACACATACACAAGCCTGAGTCGAGCCATATGTCGAGCCATCGAGTCGAGCCACGAGTCGAGCCATCGAGCCGAACACCCCTGGCTCGAACTCGGCTCGATTACAAAACGAGCTAGCTCGGCTCGGCTCGAAAACAAAACGAGCCTCTTCGAGCCGAGCTTTTTTTCGAGCGAGTTTTCGAGCGAGCCTCGAGCCACGAGCTTTTTGTACACCCCTATTTGAGATTGAATTTCAAAACAAATTATTGACTTATTGGTTCTAAGAAGCCAATAAGTTAATAAGTTGTTTGTGTAACCCAAAACACTTTCTGTTTTAACTTTTGGTTTTTGACTTTTAAGGGTGGAAAAACTGTTTTTGAGAAGTTAGAAATCCTAGCTTTTGACTTTTGAAAAAAAATTACAAATCTACCACCCATACAACTAATATTCACAATAAGTTAAGCAAAACATTTAAAAAAGACAATTTATTGACTTTTTGACGTTTCTCATCCCAAAAGTTAATCCAGACATTTTTTTTAAAACTCTTTTTCTGTCAAATGGTATAGAACAAGAGGCTTAATAGATCAAACAAGACAAAGAATAACAAACTTGCAATCTAATATATTATAGACAATATAAACCAATCAAATAACATATACTCTAAACAACTTAGGATCATAAAACTGTAAACATGAACCAGACAGAATCAAGTAGACCTTAGCGCTAATTCGAGATAAATAAGTGTAGGATACAATATAATAAACCCTAATCGTTCAATAGTTGAGAGAGATGTGAGAGAGAGACACAAAGGTATACGACTGTCAAAACTGGTAACTCGAGAAGGAGAGAGGCTTATATAGCCAATGTGCAGGGCCGGGAAGAAACACACCCGAAGCTATCTCGATCATTAGATCAAGTCAAGAAAATACACCTTGACTTGATCTATACCGTTAAAAAACATCTCACTCGGATTGCCACGTAAGCTCGGTATAGGAGAGCTGGACTTTGGACGAAGTGGGCTATAGCTAATGGACTCTCTTTGACTTCTGGTGGGCTATCGAACACAGCTACATTCTTGGGCTGCTCCACCTTGTTATCACCTAGGGCACATTATCAAAGCATATCTCCAATCCAATATTATCAAAGATCCAGTAATCCCAATAATATGTAAAACATAATAAGAAACAAGTATAAGAACATATTCAAAATAATAACAAATATGAATGATACATACCTTATACTTTTTAACACCCCCCCCCCCTCTCAATTTGATTACTTGAATGGGTCAAACATCTGTATACGAGTGCTCAGATCTTCATGTTGATAAACAACTAAACAAGCAACTCTTTTGTAAAGATATCTACCAACTGATTTTGTGGCTCAATTTTGACTGTTTTGATTACACCATTTGTAACCAGATCTCTCAGGAAAAATAGGTCAATACCAAAGTGTTTTGTTTTATCATGAAACATTGGGTTTGTAGCAATAACAATTGGTACACTATTGTCACAAAACAAATCAACTGGAATCAAGATATCAAGTTCAGACAACACATCTTTGAGCCATATTATCTCACAAGAAGTTGCATACATGGCTCTAAATTCAGCCTCAGCAGAAGATCTAGACACAACAGATTGTTTTTTACTTTTCCAAGTAATCAAATTGTTTCCTAAGAAAACACAAAATCCTGTCATAGACCTTCTAGTTTCTATTCACTATTGTCACAAAACTCAGTTAAGGCAGCAACTAATTTGGCATTCCACATTCTTGGTGCCTGTTTCAAGCCATAGAGGGATTTCTTTAGCTTACAAACTTTATTATTACTAATATTGGTATCATTAAACCCCTCTGGTATAGACATATATACATCTTCCTTTAGATCACCATAGAGAAAAGCATTGTTAATGTCAAGTTGAAATATTTTCCAGTCATGCTCAACAGCAATAGAAATTATGCACCTGACAGTAACTAGCTTAAGTACTGGTGAAAAAGTCTCATCAAAATCTATACCCTCTTTTTAACTGAAACCTTTGGCAACCAGTCTTGCTTTATACCTTTCTATTTCACCTGTTGCCTTATACTTAATTTTGTACACTCACTTGCAATCTATTTTACTTCTACCCTTAGGAAGATCCACAACTTCCCAAGTATTGTTCCTATGTAAAGCCTCTAACTCTTCATTCATGGCTTTTAGCCAATTAGAGTCTTTAGAGGCTTCTATAAAATTTCTAGGTTCAATACTTTTATTAAGGCTAGAAGCAAAACACTGACTTTCTAAGGACAAGTGTGAGTAATTTACAACTTTGTCTAGCCCATACTTAACTATTCCATCAATGATAAACTCATTGAACTTTCTAGGAAAGTGAGTTTCTCTACTAGACTTTCTAACAACAGATTCAGGAACATCATTAGTATCAGCCTCAGAATCTAAGTTGTTATCATTAACAGTACTCACGCCCTCTGCCCTATCAGATTCTAAACCTTCACTACTAGGTTGCTGTTCACCAGCCATGCTACTAGAGGTTCTGTCTACAGAACCTGATTGCTGAGACTAGTGTGTTCCTGTTTCTAAATTTTCTGGATTAGATCCAGAATTATCCTTTCCCTCATCATAGGGATCATTTACACCTGAGACATCTGAATCTGTGTTCTCATAAAAATAAAAAAAGTTAATGTTTGTAACTTGTTTAAAAGGGTTTGAATCAAATTTTTCATAAACATTTTTCTCTTTAAAAGGGAAAAAGTTTTCAAAAAATTTAACATCTCTAGAAAAAAAATGTGGTTTTACTGTCCAACTAAAGACTTTATAACCTTTTTTCTCATAAGAATACCCTATAAAAACACATTTTTCACTTCTACTTTCTAACTTATTTGATTCGTTTAACACAGTACAAAAACACAGACACCCAAATATTCTCAGATGATTAAGGAAAGGCTAAAAACGATACATTAACTCATAAGGAGTTTTTCCAGCTAGCACAGAAGAGGGTGTCCTATTAATTAAATAAACAGGAGTAAGTATGCATTCAGACCAAAAACAAACAGGTAAACAACTTTGAAACAACAAAGCCCTAGCAACATTAAGCAAGTGCCTTTGTTTTCTCTCAACAACCCCATTTTGTTGAGGTGTGTATGCACAGGTTGTTTGGTGTATGATTCCTTCTGAATTACAAAAATCTTTGAACTGTTTGTTAACAAACTCAGTCCCAATATCAGACCTAAAGACCTTAACTTTACTTTTGAACTGAGTGTCAATAATATTTACAAGATTCACAACATATTAAAAAACTTCTGTTTTATTTTTCATCATACATACCCAGACAGCCCTTGTGTAGTCATCCACTATGGTTAGGAAATACTTATTTGCATCCATATCAGGGACTCTATAAGGACCCCAAACATCCAAGTGGATAGCATCACCCAAGTTAACAGCCCTATGTTGGATTAAAGGGAAAGGCTCCCTATGTTGCTTAGCTCTATGACATACTTCACATAGATCAGTATTATCTATTTTAGACAAACTAAGTTTGTTTTTCAAAACATTGACAACCTGATCAGAAGGGTGTCCTAGTCTAGCATGCCACAAACAATACAACTTCTTATTATCCAAACACGCCTTATTAGATAAACAAACATTCCCACACATGTATAGACCATCCATTTGTCTACCAGTCACCAGGGTTTTCTTGGTTGACGAATCCTGGATATAACAATTTTGTTCATCAAAACCTATGTACAACTTGTTATCTCTGGCTAACTTATGGACAGACAACAGATTAACAGTGTATTCAGGAACAACTAGTACGTCTTGTAAAGTAACACCATTAGCCAAATGTAGTGTACCAATTTTAGTTACTAAAGCAAATGTCCAATTAGGGTGTTTAACTCTAATATTAAGTTGAGACACATCAATATAGTAACTTAAAAACTTTTCATTGTTTACCATATGTTCATTTGCTCCTGAATCACAAATCCACCCAATCTCTTTTAGTATCCCATTACAGCTAACAAAACAATACACATTAGAACTCACAGAAGAGGCATAATAGAAACTACCTGTAACATTAGCAAGTTGCTCACTAGACAATGAAGGAATAGATACATTAGTATTGGTAGTAAAGTTATTTGCTACAACTGCCTTCTTGTTAGGATTCCCTTTGGATCTCATCCAAGTAGGGTAGCCAATTATTTCAAAAAACTTGCCTATAGTATGACCATTCTTATTGCAGTGTGTACATTTTAACAGAGGATTAGACTTCACATTTCTTTTACTGAAATGAACTGGTTGGTTTACTTTAGAAGAAAAGTTAACAGTTTGACTTGACTTAGAACCATTTGAAGAATTCCTATGTGATTCTTCCCTAGAGATTACTGCAAAAGCTTCCTTCACAGATGGAAGGGAATCCTTTGTTAGAAGATTGGTTCTAACACCCTGATAACAATCATCTAACCTCATTAAAAACTGCATTAGTTTAATCATATGATTATAGTTATTAAACTCTTTTGAAGCTTCACAAATACAAGCAGGAAGTTGTAGAATTTGATCAAGTTGTTTCCATATTATATTCAATTTGTGATAATAATCAGCAACAGTTAAACCACTTTGTTTAAAAGAGTTGATTTTCAAATGAAGATAAAAAACAATTGACCTATCTACTTTATTATATGTTTCCTTTAAATCCTTCCACACTTCAGAGGCTAACTTGGAGTATACTTGTCCTAAGTATAACTCTTCTGATATGGAATTCAGAATCCATTTAGAACCACTAAATTGCATCTATCCCATTGTCTCATTAACACATTATCATCATCAGGTTTAATACAACTACCATCAATGAACCCAACTTTATTTTTAACTTGCAAAGCTAAAATCATGGCATTAGACTAAACATTATAATTCTCAGTACCTTTCAGTTTAACATTGACAATGTTCAAGTTAGCAGAATCACTAGCATGAAGATACAAGGGATCACTAGCATCAAGTTTACTAATCGGAGTAGCACCAAGCTGTGCATCACCAGACTCACTAGACTGACTACTATGATCAGACATAGTAAACAAGGAAAAACAAACAACTTCAAGAAATCAAATAAACAGAGAACCAACACAATTAATACTACATAGTAGACACATAAGCACACACAGACGAAGCCCTACCAGTGATCAAGATACCAGCTTCATCACTCAAAGGTGTCTGGCCATGTCTTAACAGTGGAGTCTGATTCCTAGATCTAGCACACACACGCACTCACAGATCAGAAGCTTGACAACAAAAGTATTAATCAAACAAACTGCAGACTCAACCAAATACTAAGCCAACTCCGGTCCCCCTAACCCGGACAATGCTCCTAGACACAATGTAAAACTATCAAAATATAAAACAAAGTTCAGGAACGATCTCACCAAATGGGGAGCCGAGTTAGGGTTTCTCCATAATCGTAATCTGTAACCTTCACTCAGAGTTACAGATCAGAGAGCAATCAAGAACTAAGTATCCAGGCGTTCAAAGCTTCTTGAATCAGCAACTTGTTCTTCTTGACACCAAACCCTAGATCCAATTAGATCCAGAGATCCACAGTCAAAATCAGATCTGAGCTATCTACCAACCAAGAACTGACTAAGACCACCAACAAGAACGGAAACAAACAAGAACCCTAGAAAACAGTGGAAGACACCAAAAAGAGCCTTATGGCTCTGATACCATGCCAAATGGTATAGAACAAGAGGCTTAATAGATCAAACAAGACTAAAGAATAACAAAATTGCAATCTAATCTTTTACAGACTCTATAAACCAACCAATAACACAAACTCTAAACAACTTATGATCACAAAACTATAAACAAGAACTAGACAGGATCAAGTAGACCTTAGCACTGATTCGAGATGAATAAGTGATCGGATGTCGCGGTTCGGTCAAAAATAGTATTTATAATGTCCTAATTACCTCAACTGTGTAGTAGTGACAATAAGGGTGTCGAACCACGAAGAGTTTATGGTTGGTGTCGATGCTTAGAGTTGATTAAAAATTGTTTATGAAGATGTTTATTTGATTATGAAGATTGCAATTTTGATTATTTAAGAATTCTAGGAAAAGTTGGATTGGTAAAAGTTCGAATGTAATTAATTGCATAAAATGTAATTGATAAAAGTAAGTTGTAAACAATTGATTAAAACAAGGCCACACCCAATTTCATAAGCAAGTATCGGGTTCTATCACGCTTTGGGGGAAAACTAGTGATTATGTAATGACTTCAAACGGAGTCGTTATTGCAAGACGTAGGTGTCAATAATCGTCAAACATTTAATCATGGACAATTATACACTTTGTTGCTCAAGAATATTCGAATCCTAGATCAATATCGAGTGTGTAAACAAATTCATTTCATGATGTTAATAGTGCGAGTATAAATCAACTACCACGAATCCAAAACAAGATTACCACATCAAATATAATCATTCAGTCATTCAATTACAATTAAAAACTAAGAGAAACACAAATTGTTCAAGAACCCTAACTTACAAATTACATTAGGGTGAGCCTAAAAAGTTCAGCCAAGCATGGTGGATGAAAACATTTTCAATTCTTCAAGGATTAGAGATGATTAGACGATGATTAGAATCAAGGATGGATTGGTGGTGTAAGAGATGAAGTATGAGGGATGATGAGAGATTACTCTCAAGAGTTCATTATATAGTCTCCATTGTCAAACTCCTCTTAATAACCATTTAGTTTAGTCAAAGTATTGGCCAATAGTCTTGGTCAAAGTCTTTGGTCAAAGTCTCGGTCAAAGTCTCTGGTCAAAGTCCCATTAATTTTCCTAAAAACATTGATTTTTTTGACTTTGACTTTGACTAACAGCGTCCATCAGCAACGGGCCTTCACCAGTTTCTCCATCTTTCTTCTTCGTTTTCTTTCCTGAATCATCCTAGCTCCAATCCAAAGCTTCGATTAGCTCCGAAATACACCTTAAACTTTGTTAAACCTGCAAAACGCAAACTTTATCAAAGTAGTGGGTCCAAAACCATAAAATTTCATAAAAATACAATCTTAAACACGAAACGACTAAGATTTTCCCCCGCGTATCAATAAGTGCAGGATACAATATAACAAACCCTAATAGTTCAACAGTTGAGAGAGATGTGAGAGAGAGAGAGAGAGACAAAGGTATACGACTGGTAAAACTGGTAACTCGAGAAAGAAAGAGGCTTATATAGCCAATGTGTAGGGTCGGGAAGAAACACACCCGAAGCTATCTCGACCATTAGATCAAGTCAAGAAAACACACCTTGACTTGATCTATACCGTTAAAAACATCTCACTCGGATTGCCACGTAGGCTCGATATAGGAGAGCTGGACTTTGGACGAAGTGGGCTTCAGCTAATGGACTCTCTTTGACTTCTGGTAGGCTATCGAACACATCTACATTCTTGGGCTGCTCCACCTTGGGCTCATCATCAAAGCATGTCTCCAATCCAATATTATCAAAGATCCAGTAATCCCAATAATATGCAAAACATAATAAGAAACAAGTATAAGAACATATTCAAAATAATAACAAATATGAAATGATACATACCTTATACTTTTTAACATTTTCAAAAAGTCATAAGCCAATAAGCACTTCTGACCAAAAGCACTTTTGCATTTCCAAACTCAATCTCAAACACCCTCTAGGTCCGCAAATGAACTAAAAAGTTCAGCGTACAAGTCGTACATCGTTATCGTTTGTGAGAAGTTTGTTTGTGTGTTAGGAGGGAGGGGACGGTTTACTAGTATTCACTGAATTACCATGATTTTTCACAAATCCTACACTGTTGCATCACTTCACTGATTTACTTCACCAAAACGTAATTTAGAGACAGCACTTCACTGATTCGTTTATTTATTTTTAATAAATAATACATTTAAAAGTATAGTTAATAACTTATTTTTCATTTAAAAAATAACTTGTTTTTTAAATAAGTTATAAAATAAAACATTTAACTAAACTTCTTTACATAAATAATGAGTAAACTGCCATTTTGGCTCCCGAGGTTTGCCAAAAAATGCTTGTTTAGACACCAAACTTGATTTTTATCACTGGTACCCCTAACGTTTCATTTTGGTGCCATTTTGGACACCTTTTCAAACCCAGTTAGAAAAGTCAGTCAACTCTAGGGGCAATTTGGTCATTTTATGTCCTAACGTTAAAAAACTCATATTTACTCCTTCTTCTTCATAAACAACGATTTAAACTCAGTATCTTCCACCTCTCTTTAACGAAAACCTAATTCCCAAATCATAGAAACCCAAATCAACTATCAAATCATACAAACCTACCTCGGTGATCAAATCATACAAACCCACCTCGACGATCAAATCATAGAAACCCACCTCGACGATGGTATTCTACAGTAGCAGACTTTCTTCTCTTCTTTTTTAGGTCTTCCAATAGGCTTGTGGTATTTTGGAGCTATCAGGGTGGTGGGACATTGCTAATATCCACCTAAAGCAATGTACAACTCTAATGCTAACACATGTTGAAAATAAAATTCATATTTACTGATTTGAATATAATTAATGACTTGCCTATATATGATTAATGAATTAGATATCGATTTTACATATGAAATAGAATGATGTGCTTTACAGTTACATGCAGGAAAGCGTCGGGTAACACCTAACCTAAAACAATTAACAATGTATCTCCAATGTTGACGCCTACCCTTAAACAATGTATAACTCTAATATTAATACCTAAGCTAAAACAATGCACAACTCCAATGCTAACACATGTTGAAAATAGAGTTCATATTTACTGATTTAAACATAATTAGTGACTTGCCTATACATGATTAATGAATTACCTGAACACTTTTTGTTTTTTCCCTATATGAACAAAACCCCACAAAAAAATAGTCGCTTTTTTCTCTGTTTTTTATATAGCACTATAGTACTCCTTGGAAAGATAATAAAACGCTTGTTAATTTGGTATAATTTTTTTCTTTAAAAAATCTCGTGTATAAAAGATATTAACGTTTAAAAATTATGAGAGGAAACATGAGAGAGATAAATCCAATTTTTTTTTTTACCAAAAAGTGTGTGTGTGTGTATATATGTACTAGATTATACCCCGGGAATGTCCCGTGATTGAGAAATCTAACATGACATATCAATGTTACATGTGAAATAGAATGATGCGCTTTACAGTTACATGCAGGAAAGCTTCGGGTAGCACATAACCTAAAACGATTAACAGTATATATCCAATGTTAACGCCTAACCTTAAACAATGTATAACTCTAATATTAATACATAACATAAAACAATGTACAACTCCAATCTAACACATGTTGAAAATAGAATTCATATTTACTGATTTGAATATAATTAGTGATTTACCTATACATGATTAATGAATTATCTGAACACTTTGTATTTTTTTTTTCTGTACGAACAAAACCCTCCCAAAAAATAGTCATTTCTTTCTCTATTTTTTATATATCACAATGGTGCTCATTGGAAAGATAATAAAACATTTGTTAATTTGGTATAATTATTTTCTTTATAAAATATGGTACTCATTGGAAAGAAAATCCAATTTTGTTTTTTAATTTTTTTCCTCCTAAAATCTATTAATGCCACATGACACACTCAATGAGAGGTTGCCCTCTAATTGAATGCCATATAGGTTTTATTGCTTTCAATTATTATAATTAGGTAAATAGATTAACCATTATTAGCAAATTAACTCCAAACCTATCACAAATATCTACCAATTGTTTGTGGTAATATATAATAACAAGAGGGATCAAACGCTTGAATGAGAATTTGGTATGGTTAAGTCTATCGCCATTTGTAGTTTTGCACCGTCAACAATAGTGGATGGTGGACGGTGTGAAGTACGTGGAGAAAAGAAGTATTTATTGAAAATTAATTCTACTTTATGCATGCATGCATGATTAATTCTGTGGCCAGTTGTACCATCAACAATAGAGGGTACTGGTGATCGAACGGTGCATGCATGGTTAATTAAATTTGTCGCCAGGGTGATCATAGACGGTGCGAATTACGTGGAGGAAAGAAGTGTTTATGGCAGTACACGTACACAATAATATATAAAAACTGATTTACTACAATTTGTTAGATTAGAATCATAACAATAACAATAATAATAATCTCGTCTAACTAGACTCATGGCGAGTGTTGGAGTACCGGTGATAGATATGGAAAAGGTTGACGGACTGGCGGAGGAGTTGGGGAAGGCAGCTGAGGGATGCGGTTGCTTTAGGACGGTCAACCACGGTGTCCCGCCGCAGCTCATGGCGGAGATGAAGGCGGTGGCGGCCTCACTCTTTGATCTCCCTAAGGAAATCCATGGCATGGGTTACATTGGACGTGGCCTCATAACTCCCTTCTTCGAGAGTCTCAGTATTGATGATATTAATTCTCTAGATGACTTGTGTGATAAAAAGCTTGATGTCTCCACTCACCAATTGTAGGTTCTTGGTTCTAAATTATCGTATATTCAAACCACTATTTTAAATCTGTTTTGTTTTTTTTATAAAAAGAATTTTTAAGAAAGTAGCCAGAGAAAAATGAAATAAAAGGGCACAACGGATACTGTTCAATGGATCATACAAATACATATATAGTAATGCTAGCTATGAACCCAATATCTATGAATGTAAGCTCTTGGTTCTAAATTATCATATTAATTGATGTCTCCACTCACCAATTGTAGTTTTTAATTTAAAATGGGGTAGCGGCACAACTTGTTCTCCGTTTATATGTCACCATGTCAGCCTCATCTAAAATGTTTTGTTTGTTTAATGAAAAAAATTACATGAAAAAAATATGTATTTAGTTTTTCCATTTAAAAAGGGCTAACAGTGCATTTTGTTTGTTTTTTGTTTCGATATATTAGTTTACAAGTGAGAATTGAAATCTTGTTTTGTCTACTAAAGGGTTTTGTAACAACTCGATCCAACACAGATTTTTATTTATTTATTTATTTATTTATTTATTTTTTGAGAAGTAGTGGATTTTTTAAGGTTTTTTTTTTTTGTTTCTAGTTTGTGTCAGAAATGGATTTGCGAAATTGGTAGTCCCGCAACGTTAGATTGCGGGAGTCGCCTACACTATTAGAAAAGTGACTCTTTTGCTACAAAATTTTCTTACAGAAAAAAATGTGTCACAAATTTTGACAAATTTGCTACTAATTTGTGACGAAAAAAACACCCTTATTTTTGTGACACAAACTAGAAACACAACAAACCTTAAAAAGTCCACAAAAAAATCCAACACAGATTCACTTTTTTCCCTCGGCTCGTATTAGTAACACACAAAAAAGATTAAAAATAATAAAATTTGGATGTGTTAGCTAGCTAATAATGTGTGTATATATATATATATATATATATATATATATATATATATATATATATGCATGTTGTAGGGAGACTATATACAAATATACAAAAGCAATTCGTGAACTTGCCGGACTTATTGGCCGGAAATTGATGGAAGGCAGTGATTTGGAAGGGGATTTGTTCGACGGATGGTTGTACCAGTTAAGGATGAATAAATACCACTTTAGTGAAGAAAGCGTAGGGTTACCGGGGGGTTTGTTGCACACGGATCCTTCGTTTCTTACTATTTTACAAGATGATGAAAACGTTAATGGTCTCCAAATAGTTGACAAATTGTCCGGCGAGTTTGTGCCACTTGACCACGTTCCCGGCACACTTATTGTCAATGTCGGCGAGCTTGCCAAGGTAACACTATACATTTTGATTTTCTGTTGTTTTAAACTTATTATATGAGTACATTATGGGTGGCATAAACGTTTTATTACGCCGCATCAGCGTCACATTAGTAATGAGTATCAATGGAGCCCTCTCTTTAACATGCAGACTATAGTTTAAGAGGTATGTTATTTACACAATAACAAAAAGGAAGTTTGCACAGCCCTCTACGGCCCGTAGAGGGCTCTACGGGCCGTATAGGGGGTCAGTGTAATAAATGCTCAACCCTCTACGGCCCGTAAAGCCCTCTACGGGCCGTAGAGGTGGGTTGGTCGAGTGCATTTAAACCCTAGACGGCCCGTAGAGGGCTCTACGGCCCGTAGGCAGTACGAGGTACGAGGTCATTGAATGAAGTGTCTGACATTCAGTGTGTCAGTCTGAAAAAGCTAACCCTCTACGGGCCGTAGAGGGCTATACGGCCCGTAGAAAACCTGGTTGTTGGGAGCATTAAACCCTATACGGCCCGTTTATCACTCTCTTAGGTTGCCTGCTAGCTGATGTTAGGGCGGACGTTCGTGCGGCTGCCGAGGAGGCTGTCGAGATGCGTGCGTGGCGTCAGCAGATGGACACCTGGCGCCAGCAGCAGGACACCGATACGCGTCAGTGGCGTGATCGGCAGGACGACGCGATGCGCTGGTTGATTGCTGGCCAGCAGGATATGTATCGCCACCTAGGCATGCAGGGCTATACGGGCCGTAGAGGGCTATACGGCCCGTAGAAAACCTGGTTGTTGGGAGCATTAAACCCTATACGGCCCGTTTATCACTCTCTTAGGTTGCCTGCTAGCTGATGTTAGGGCGGACGTTCGTGCGGCTGCCGAGGAGGCTGTCGAGATGCGTGCGTGGCGTCAGCAGATGGACACCTGGCGCCAGCAGCAGGACACCGATACGCGTCAGTGGCGTGATCGGCAGGACGACGCGATGCGCTGGTTGATTGCTGGCCAGCAGGATATGTATCGCCACCTAGGCATGCAGGCTCGTGTCCCACCGACTTTAGGGACCAGCACGCACGAGCCCGTGACGTCCTCCCAGCAGCCCGAGACGTCTTCGCAGCAGCCCGGGACGTCGCCGCCGACTGACTCTACGATGTTTTATTTCTGATCATCTTATGTATTTAAACAATCTTTATTTTGAACGCTTCTGTTAACGTTTAGTTTTATTTTTTTGCGTATATAAACGATTAGTTTTATTTTGAACGTTTCTGTTAACGTTTATTTTACACGCTTATCGAGACGACGTTGGTTTATATTGGTTTATGTTATAAACAATTGTGTTCACGTTTTACATGCTTGTGTTAATGTATTACACACTCGGGATTAATTATTACATAATTAAAATGATTTAAAAAAAAAACCCTATCTACGGGTCGTATAGGCCTCTAAGGGCCGTAGAGTCTGCCTAAGACTGGTTTATGTTATATTAAAACTTTCCAACTAAGAAACCAGCGAACTGGTAGCCCAGATGGTCCCCATATACTTAATAAGACTTTGTGTGTGTGTTTGTGTGATAATATGCCTAAGATCGAACCTCGTCCCAAACGTTTTTGGTTTTTTTTTTGGTCTACGACCCGTAGGGGCCTATACGGGCCGTAGGCATCATAAAACATCAATCTCGTGCTTCTTCATTCTCAAAAATAATAAGACTACTTCTACGAGCCGTAGAGGCCTCTACGGCTCGTAGAAGTCTGAAAAAATTGGCTCTACGACCCGTAGAGCTCTCTACGACCCGTATAGGGTTGTCTGAATAAAATTGCTACTTGTGCAAATATCCGGAGCCTAGTTTAAAGTTCCATAATAGCGTCTCCTTTATTTTTATTTATCATTTTAAATAGTTTGATAATGTAAAGTGAAGCGGGGCCTACCAAATTTCCATGTTAACCCTCGTTACTAAACTTATGATTTTTCAATAGCCCCCTAATGGCGTTCGTGCAATATCACCTAGCCTTAGGGAAGTTTATTTTTTAAACGGTTGTTATTATATTAAATGTTTTAAAAACTGGTTCAAATCGTCTGGTGTTACTGGTTGAACCGACGACTTAACCCAATTGAATCATTTTTTAGCCCGACCGGGTACAAATTGGCCGGTGTTACCGGTTTTTAAAACATTGATTATATCTTATTCATTTTGATTGAAGTACGTGCTAAGACAATTTGTGAAGTAGGTCTGGAGCAACGGGAGATACTACTGCGTAAATCACATAGCATCTTGTATTGAGCCCAAAATACGATTTTCGATTGCGTTGTTCATGTTGGCACCAAAGGATAAGAAGATTGAAGCACCATCAAAATTTGTTGACTCGGATCACCCTCGTCTTTATGTTCCCATTGATTATAAGGAGTATGTAAAAGTTCGACAGTCAACGAGAGAATTCACTGGAGGTGCCCCTGACCTATTTAAGTTAACTCCTAATTAAATATGCATGTTACATTTTATTGTTGCTAATGTGTTGTTTAATGATCACTTCAGGGTACTTTGCATGTTTTAGATCATTTCGTAATGTGTCTGGTTTCATTGGAGGCATTAACTTTATTGGTTGTAGCCTTGTTGTTCCGTGGATTTGTATTCTTCTAAGTACTCAACCTTGTTGATGTTGGATGAGTATCCGATATAAGAAAAAAGGTGGTGTTTCTAAAGGCTATTTGTTCTCTTATTTTTTAAAGCCTACTTGTTCTCTTATTTTTTAAACGTACGAAATGTGAAAAATGTCAATAGTATTTTATTTTTTGAACGCCTAACGAATCAATTCCGAGCACTCTCGGGCACCCTTTTGACGAATCAGGTACTCGAGAGTACCCGGGCCACCAACTGCCACCAATTTCCGGGAAAACCCGACCACTCACCCGCCCGAAAGCACGACGGTGAAGTGGGTTAACAAAAATGTCAATAGTATTAACAAAAAAAAAAAAAAACCCAATTAAGCCAAAGTGCAGCGAGTTAACACATTTATGCCAAATCAGCATGAAGACGTTAAACACCACTCCTCCTAGGAGTTATGGAGGGGCTGCAGACCTGCAGTAACTAGAAGCTCCATTGGCGAGGGTTGCCAACAAGTAGAAGCTGCTTTGGGTGTTAGCATATTAAGGGCATGTTTGATAGCCTCTTAATGAAGCTATGAACCATTCAGCTCTGAATAGTTCAGCATTCAGACTGTTCGTTTCAACCTAAAAAAACTCTAAATGGAATAGTTAAGAGCTGAACCATTCAGACTTGGTACATAGCTAAACCATTCAGCACTTAATCATTCAGAGCCTCTTAACCATTCAGACCTCTTAATGATTCAACACTTAATAAACCAAACAGCCCCTAAGATTACACAGTGTGCTTAAGCCCTTGTTGGGGCATAAAATGACATTTGACATATTCCACATCATCAGTGGGTCATGGAACAAAAATGGTGGGGTGGTAACAGTGGGTCCATGGTAGTTCCAACTCACCATTTTTAATTTACCTTATTTAATTTTTGCATTAGTATTTGTATTTGTATTTTCTAATTAATAACCCATTAATTTTTGCATTTGCATTTGTATTGTATAATTAAATAAAACCAATTTTTTTTTGAATGGCAAGTGGTGTAACCGGTGGAGCTCCGGCTAACACCCTGGATCAGCCTGTACTAATTACCCATTCCACCTGGATTGGGGATCTCCCCAGGTGAAACCCCCACATATAGTAAATATGGTTTCAACAAAAATTAAACCATCAACCTCCACATGACCTCCACTCTAGCTCCCCCAATTTTCACCAATTGAGCTAGGCTTCATCGGCAAATAAAACCAATTAAATTATATAAAGCCACCATTATTTTAAAATTAATTAAAACTAAAACATTACATAAAAAGTAAAGTTAAAATACATAGACTAAAACATTTAAATTAAATTTAATTAGAGCATAACATTTACTATGACGAAACATACCCGAACTTCTCACCAAACTCAAAAGTGTAGCCCACTTGAATCACTTATGGCAAATTCTTCTGTTTCAGGTGGGTCTTCCTCCATGTTTGCGTAAAACATCTCTTCAAAGATTTCACACTTTGATTCGATGTCCAACCACTTGTGATAAACTGCATCACTACCGCGGTTTGTTTGACCGCCTATATGAACACAGAATTCGGGAACACTTACCCCAAAACGGGATTGAACGAAATGTACTAGAGATTCTAGTGTTCTAATGTATGTTTAATTAGCCCAACATTAGGGCTAGTTCTTCTTCTTCTTTTGTGTATGGCATCGACATTCTTCAGTAAACAGTTTGGTAATTTTGGTGTGGGGTAATAGAATTGTGGTGTCGAGTAATAGGATCAAAATATGTTATATATAAAACATGGTAAAATTCAATGAGTTTGGTTTAATTTAAAAAAGAACCATGGGAGGGGGGGGGGGCTAACGGTAACTTCTTTTCTCACCGTACCGTCCCCCAATCAAAACAGTACATGTCATCTTTGATTGTTTCCTCACATTGGTGGATATCTCCCCCAGACTAGCCCCTCGTACACCTTGTTTCGCGCTGGGTAAGGGGTGGTGGTTGGCGGGAAGGGGCCTCACCCCCTATCACGCCTCCAATAGGGAAGAGGGTTCAAACATGTGGGGCCACCACCTTTTCCACCGGAACAAATTTTTTGGATGTTAATTATTTTTTATTTATTTTTGTCTTTTTTTAATTTAGTATTCTGTGTGTTGTTTGTTATTTGGAAATATCCAAATTTGGTTATAGTGTATGTTTTTTTGTTTAGAATTTAAACATGGAGCTTGTAAATCTCCAAGCTTAGTTACTGTGGATTTTTTTTGTTTGGAATTTGAATTTGGTGCATGTAAATCTATTTCACAGTGTGCTAATCGGATTCTGGATTCATTGTTGTAAAAATAAGAATGTGCAACTCAACTGATGCAGGGTGCACAAGTCAGGTTCGGGTTGTTCAAGTAATGCTTTAATCGGGTTCGGGTTACAATGGATGGGGTTTGATTTTCGATCGGGTAAAAAAACAAACCCTTACACACTAGTGTTTGTTTGTTTGGAATTGTACTCCTTGTTTTTTTTCTAACGCTTGTGTAATTAGCGTTTAATAGTAGAGCTTTTCAATTGTGTTAAAAGCTTGCAGCTCTCTTAACCAAACGAGGCTTTTGGTTGGTTAAGAGTTTTTTCTTAAAAGCTTAAAGCTTAAAGCTCCTAAAAGCCCTGCGCCAAACATAGCCGTAGCATGAAAATCTTAAAAGATTGATGGTGATGTAGTTACCACTGATTGTTAGGGGAAAAACATCAAATTTAAAATAAATTATTTCAAAAAGAAAAATTTAAAACAAAAAATATTGTTTTTAAGGTTGAGGGGTGTGGTACCGACCCAGACCGCCATGTTGTCACCACCGTGCAGAGAGAGAGAAAGAGAGAGAGAGAGAGAGAGAGAGAGAGAGAGAGGAGGGGGAGGGAGGAGAGAGAGAGAGAGAGAGAGAGAGAGAGAGGAGAGGGAGGGAGAGGGAGAGGGAGGGAGGGGGAGAGAGTGAGAGAGAGGGAGAGGGAGATGGGGAGGGAGAGGGAGAGAGAGAGGGAGAGGGAGATGGGGAGGGAGAGGGAGAGAGAGAGGGGGGGGGGATAGGGAGGATTCTCCGGTTTCACCGAAGAGAGAGAAATAGAAACTTAAAGTCTCTAAGTATCTGAAAATACATAGTATAAACTATTCTGAAACAAGGTTGTCATTGAAATATTGATCATTTCTACTCTTGTGCTACTTACACAATTATATAAGCAAGGTCACCACCGCTCAAAACTTATATGATGCATCTCTGCTTGAAAATTATTTACGAAATGATTTGGTTGAGCCTTTTTTAACTCTAATTTTAACGAGTTTATTAGCCACGAACGAGCAATTTAAACACGTTAAATATATACAGAAGAAATGTATGTAACAAGTACTAAACAAAAAATTCATAGACTTGTAAGTTTGTTTTACATTTGTGCCCAATCTACAATATATCCAAATAATATTGTGGAAATAAAACAACATAACCGACAAAGAGGAGACATAGACTCCTCACCACCCAAACAAAAGAAAAGGAGAATCAACATATCATTCATTTAACTATCATCTCAACCCACCACCACCGACTCCACCACCATCTTCACTGCCGCCACCACTTATGACAATAGAAGCCTCCACAGGCGCGACCGCTAAGTTTTTCCCTGTCTCAGGGTCCATACCATCCGCGGTTTCAACGTCACAACTGACTTTCCCTCTACATGCAACCACAACTTTCCCATGATGTCTCTTTTGATAGCGGGTGCTGTTGCCGCCTTTATAACATAGGGTGATCACCACCGTAACTGCTGAGGCAGCAAATATGAAAACAATTGTTGTGATAGCAGTAGCTTCCATTTTCCCAAAAGACATTATAGCATAAGATGATAACACATAAATCTTCTACTTATTGGCTAGTATCAATTAATTAATTAATTAGTTGATATATCATAGATTAATAATTTGTTTTTGCAGCCTGCCAAATTGTTAATACAAACAACTATATTAAAAGAATTGTGGAGACCGGCCTGATTTAGTTAAATTAATAATTTCCTAATCTTGTCTTAGCGCGCATAACAAACCAAAGACACGGTGATCATAAAATTCATCAATAAGTCCTATTTAAATACGGTGGAACATTGTTTCTTGTTCCTCAGCAAACAATGATATTTAAGAAATAGGTATGTATGCTTCGTGGTTCACCTAATATCATGTCACGTCACCAATATCTCTATTATTGGCCTATTTTTTTTTTTTTCATTTTATTCTTATATTAAGCAGGTGTTTATATTTATAGATGCATATAAATTCTTAAAATTTATTAAAATTCTTTGAAAAAAACTCTTCAATATTACTAACTTTTTACAAGTTTATATAAATATCTATTAATATATATAAAAGAATTGAACATTGCTGACGTGACGTGCAATGATGCCTTCAACCTCTCCATGAAACTGCCATGTGGCATCATAATTGAAAGATTTTAGTGTTTTTGAATTATTTCATTTTTTAATTAAATTGAGTTATTTTAGGAAAAAAGAATTTAAAAATAAATTTAAAATTTTATCTCTCATGTTTCCTCCCATAATTTTTAAACGTTTATATCTTTTATATACGGAATTTTTTAAAGAAAAAAATTACACCAAATTAACGAGCGTTTTATTATCTTTCCAACGAGTACCATAGTGCTATATAAAAAACGGAGAAAAAATCGACTATTTTTTTGTGGGGTTTCGTTCATACAGGAAAAAAAACACATAAAGTGTTCATGTTATTCATTAATCATGTTTTTTCTTTTAAACTAGGTTCTTATCTACGATGTTGAAAATCAGCCCAATCACCATGTTATCATTGGAATTTTACTAGATATACTTCATCAAGAGAAGTTAGGAGAAAGAATCGTGCAACACTGCAACACATGGTGTCACCTTATAGCAAGGTTATTTTTTTATTTATTTAATTACAAGAGTAATGATTATTACTATTAGTATTAGTATTATTAGAATGGTTATATTTTTCAACCCCTGGACGCTTCCGGGAAGAATTGATAGTTGCTGTCGTGGCGTTCAATGGTGGCCTCAACCATCTCTTGATTATGCCACGTGACATAATGAGATGCAATGGTTACAACTTCCAACTTAAGTGTTTGTTTAGTTGATTAGGTTAGGAATTATAAGAGTCATTAGAATGTGAGAAATTGGAGAGATGTGACGAGTTTTTGAATAGTTGCAGCTTACATAAGTGATTCTTTACATGATTACTGATTAGGTTTTAGATTAGGGAATATGAGTTATTACTGATTTGAATACCATGAACATGCAATGATTGAGAGATTTTGTGGTCAGTTAACTTGAGCCATTTGCAATAGGTTATCACGTAAATTAGATTTTTCAACCCCGGGACCCTCCTGGGGTAATCAGCTAGTAGTTTATGTAAATATATAAACGTTATAAATATAATTTAAATGTTATTAAAACAGAAGAAAAAAAATATAAAAGTTAACTTAATGTTTCCAATTTTATATCCAAGAAACAAATTACATAAGGACGTCCTCATTACAAACAGCTACGGACATGCCTGCATAATGCGAAGTTCATAGCTAGATCCTTAGTCGGGTGTAATCGTAAAAACTTCCCATTAAGATAGGGGAATCAATCTTTTCTATCTCACCCATCCTACAACGTATTTTTTCTTCTCCACGTTATGGACATCAAAACACT
The DNA here is from genome assembly GCA_030844895.1 of Ambrosia x helenae. Classification (NCBI taxonomy): domain Eukaryota; kingdom Viridiplantae; phylum Streptophyta; class Magnoliopsida; order Asterales; family Asteraceae; genus Ambrosia; species Ambrosia x helenae. Next base: position 414,293 of record JAUTDX010000026.1, on the reverse strand, counting down.
TTTGTACTTATTCGGGCACATAAACGATTCAAAACTCCCTGATAAGCGCAAGAAGGCGATGTTATCCGTAGCTTTGACTACTCTTTGAACAATTTGGAGAGATAGGAACAAAATAGTCTTCGACAAACAGACTACTACTGCTATGGCAAAGCTAATTGAAGATATTAAAGAGGCGTCCTACCTAAACTTGAAGATCCGTGCGAATTAGAAGAACTTAACTGTAGACAAGTGGTTGAAATTTGAAGTTAATTTATTTTGACTGTATTTTCGAGTTGGTTTTTTTCCTTCTTCTAGTGTCTCGCTAGAATGTTGGTTAAAAAAAAAAGTCAAAATATTTTTATCTTTTCCCACTCATCTCAAAACTATGGTATCAATCTTTTCCACCCCAAACTAATTTTCTGATAATTAATTAATATAAATAAAAACTAAAATACAGTTAATTAAAATAGATAAAAATAATAGAAATAATATAAAACTAATCTAAATTAGTATAAAACTTCTAAAAAAGTCATTTCATTAATTAAAAAGAATTACAAGACTATATGAAAACATAAGAAAAATACAACTAGTCATTTAGTTTAGATTAGAGGTATGTTTGGCAAAATTAGCTTGTGGCTTGTGGTTGGAAACTGTAGTTTTTTAAATATATTTTTGTGTTTGGCAGAGTAGCTATAGCTTTTAATAAAATGTATAAATTGACTAAAATAGGTATTAACTAAAAGCTTGTATGCATGTTTTTTTTATTTATTTTTTATGATAGAATGGATATTTATGTCATTTACTCATTAAAAGCTTGTAGCTAGTATGAGCATTTTCGTAAACGCTAGTACCAGTAACGTTTTAATATAGAGCTTTTTCTCCTAACCTAAAAACTTCAAGTTCCTTTAACTAAACAAAGCTTTTTATTGAGTATGAACTTTTTTAAAAGCTTGAAGTTTGAAGGTTATAAAACTCATTGCCAAACATACTTTAGGTATGTTAGATACCGTATGTTGGTGTTTGCAATATGAGATAAACTCAAAAGACGTTTTGGGTATCTTAACAATGCAATTACATTACACTATGTATTAATTACAAACGAAGATGAGCAGTAGAAGACAAGATGGCATCAAACTATTGGGCCACTTGTGTGCAACCTTATTCTTTTGCCGGGTGTTGCGTCAAGCCACGTGTTCTTCCCAAGAAATGCTTTTTGTGTTCAGTACTCTACATTGTGACACGGGTCCTTCTCATCCTCTGGCTACAAAAAGACGGGGAGAGAAACCAAAGAGAGAGAGATATCCGACCTGGTGTCACACCCCACTCAGGCCGGGCACTTACAGTGACCAGTCAATGCAAACTTAAAGCCCAACCCTTGGGACATACTATAGCCCCAGGTGGCGAAGAGCCGACATCGAGGTGCCAAAAGCGAAAATGTAATCTCATTACATAACTTGAGTGTTTATTACAAGCCAGTGCGATCCAAGTACCACCAAGCTAAACAAAGCTTAATTATAATAAGATGAATCGTCTAAAGTATTCCAACTCTCAGCTAGGAACTCTCATTCTTTACACCATCAACCTGTGATACATGCTCGAGTAATAAAAATACGTCAGCACATAGCTGGTGAGCCACATAAACTGACTCATCAGTAAAACAACCACATTAACATTTTTATTGATCAAGTATGAGCTCTCTGCATGTCACCATAATCATAATCCGGACTAAGCATTATATATTCACACATACAGCCTAGATACACCCCATGAGGCTGTAAGTTCATGTCCACGCATGGAAAATATAATGATCATTATAATATATATAACACCCTGGATGCCAAACCTATGGTTCGATGCATATACATGATCAATCACCACCAAAACAATTTTATGAGCAAGTATCAGGTTTTGAAAACAGTTTAAGTAACTCACCTCTTTATCAGCCCTTTTGCAAAACAACGCTAATACAACCAGGTAATATCTCAGGGTCCTGATACAATTATACCACCTTAGTTAGGTAACAGTATACCTAACTAATTATTATTACAGTTGAATATTGGTTTGTACTACCTTGTTTAAGCATGGATGATCAGTCCATGCCTAAATAAGGGTAGGCTACCTAATACCACCGCTAATAATAATCCTAATACCTAAAAATATTAATACTAAACTACTACTAATAATGATACTAATAAAAACAATAATCATCTAAACATAACTTAAACGAGAACATACCTCAAAACAATCTATGATAAGTTGGTGTGGGGTCTTTCCTACCCGTGCTCCAAAACAAGACTAATAATACCTAAAGAGGTACTAAATGTTGAAATAGGTGAAAATGCTATTTTCACAATTTTGAGAAAATGATTTTTCCTAAGTTTTGGACAAAAATATATATTTGAAACTGAGGTGTATTTATATATTTCTTTGTGGGTTTATGTTCTATGTTGTGAGAGCTCCGCAACGAACCAAACCGCGGCTAAAACGAAGCTAAGATGAATGAGATATCGATGCTCAAAAGTGGAGGAGTGAAACAACTAGTTGGGAATGTGAAATGGAAAGTGGCAAGGAGAACTTGTCCCACATTGGAAGGGAGATGAGTCTTGGACTTGTTTATAAGGAAGGACTCCTCATCCTAAGTGTTCTATAGAATCACACACTATGGAAGTCGCGAAGGGTGCGATGCACCCTTAACTTGCACTCGCACACGCGCGCGTGGCGTGGGCGATGAGGCACAATGTGGTGCTTTGATGGCGCACTTTGCATTTCGCACACTCGCGTCGCCGCTTGAGAGCCGCCTTAGTATTTTTGATGGTGCACAGGTGGTTCAGCAAGATAGGCGAACGCGGAGAATGAGGACTTCTGCTGACGTAAATGCTGAGAACAGGATGGTCCGTTGACGCAGCACGCACACGTGTACACACGTGCACACGCAGGCGCACACACACGCACATGTACACACGTGGCACTGGAAGTCAGAGACAGGTGGCGTCTTGTCCTGCATGGCGCGCGTAACTCGTGCCTGCGTGGCGGGTCAGGCACCAGTGTGCATCTGACGCACACGCGAACTCCCAACAGTTCAGAACTGCAGTGTAACTGACAAGTCAACAGATTTGACTAAGAATTAAAGCAGCATTAAATGCCATTGAAGACGTTTAATGACATTTAATATTTGGCATTTAATTCCTTTTACTTGTAACAACCCTTGGCTCCTATAAAAGCCAAGGTCTTGTCATTGCAGAACACACACTAAAATCACTTCTCCTCTCTAAAAAAATCTCTCTTGCATTTTTCTTCTCTGTTCTTCTTAAGATCAAAGTACAAGTCGGGTTTAGTGCTCACTCCGGCAGTATACACTGCTTCGGCTGTTGTACCCTGGGAAACAAAACAAGTCTTCGGTAGGCTCGGAATTTGTTTTAAGGGCCCCGTGTCAAACACGATCCTCAGCCACAATAATTCTATTTTCTCATCATCTTCTTGTATTTTCTTTTCTTTTCAGTTGTAATAGTATTTTATTTGCTACAATCTTAAAACAAATTTTTTAAAACACCGTTCGTGTATCACGTAAAACCATTCCTTAGTGATTCGAACAAGTTTTGATTAAATTGGAATTGTGTTTTAAAAACAGTTCTTATTTTTTTTTTCTCTCCATTTTTTCGAGGTTCTTGATAAAATAGAGAAAAATTCCTTTGTTCTTTTATTTTTCTACAAAAATCAATTGGTCACTCCTCAAAGTTGGACTTAGAGGATAAATCTTTTGGTTTTCCTAGAAAAAGCTACTGAACCATTTGGTGATTCCTCAAAGTTGGACTTAGAGGATAAATCTCTTGGCTTCTATAGAAAAGGAAACAAAGAAATCTTGCGACTCATTTTTTTTTCTTTTCTTTCCATCTTCTTGGTTGTAGCATTAGACCCTACCTTAGGGTGGTCTCTATTTATTCACTTTGGTGTTTTAAATAGTTTGCTAAATCAAATTAGAAGATTTTTTGTTGACATAACTAAGTTATTTTTCTTTATATGAAACATCGTTTTTATTATAAATATTAACTTAGTTGGTTTCTTAAGATCAAGAATGTCAACTTCGGAAAATACCACAATTGTCGTAACACATTTGCCTAACGTCACAGTGGGAGCGTCTACTGTGGTGAATCATGCTGAAAAACCTGAAAATTTTTGGGTCTCCACTTCAAAAGGTGGCAACAGAAGATGTTCTTTTACTTGACCACCTTGAACCTTGCGAGGTTCTTAACGGAAACCGCTCCCCAACAAAAAGACGGGGAGAGCGATGCTCAATTTTAGAGCACGCTAAATGCTTGGAAGCATTCGGATTACCTATGTCGTAACTATGTTCTAAACGGCCTCGTGGATTCGTTGTATAATTTGTACTATACTCTAAAGACTAACAAAGAATTATGGGACTCTTTAGACAAAAAGTACAAAACGGAGGATGTTGGAACGAAGAAATTCGTTGTAGCCCATTTCTTGGACTTTAAAATGGTAGATTCCAAAAGTGTGATGAACCAAGTCCAAGAGTTGCAAATTATACTACACGAAGTCTATTCTGAGGGTATGGAAATTGGTGAGACATTTCAAGTGGCAGCCATGATTGAAAAGTTACCTCCTAGTTGGCTTGATTATAAGAATTATCTCAAGCACAAACGAAAGGAGATGACTCTTGAGGAGCTTATTGTTCATCTTCATATTGAAGAGGATAATAGAATTGCTCAAAAATCCACCATGGTGCGCGCCGAGGCTAAGGCAAATATGGTGGAACATGGGCAATCCTCAAAGGCTAAAAAGGCTAAAGGTGGGAAGAAGAACAAGGGAAAAGCAAAGGTTGAGCTTGGACCAAAGAAGGAGGTTGCGAAAAAGAAACCTCAATCTTTCCAAGGGAAATGTTACAACTTTAACGAGACCGGGCAGCGGTCTAACCAATGCAAGAACCCAAAGCGCGAGCGTGCGCATATGGTGGATGATGATGGAATGCCTTTAGTGGCGATGATAACCGAGCACGGAGCTATGGTTGAAGAGGTCAACGTGGTGGGGGATAACAACCCATCAGGATGGTTCGTTGACACGGGTGCAACCCGCCATGTTTGTGGAGATAAGGCACTTTTCTCAACATTCAAGGAACTGACGGGTGAAGATAAGCTTTATATGGGAAATAAGGCTACTGTCGACATCAAAGGTGAAGGCGATGTCATCTTGAAAATGACTTCCAGCAAGGAACTCAAGTTGAGCAAAGTTCTCTATGTACCAGAGATACGCAAGAACCTTGTGTCAGGTTGGATGCTCAACAAGTTTGGATTTCGTCTTGTGTTTGAATCGGATAATTTTGTTCTCTCTAGGCGTGGAATGTTTGTAGGCAAGGGCTATGCCCTTAATGGTATGTTTAAAATGAATGTTTTGGTTGTTAAAAATGAAATGAATGAAAACACTACTAATTCTACTTATATGATCGAGTCTTCTAATGTTTGGCATGGTAGACTAGGACATACAAATTTTCATTCAATGCGACGTTTAATGAAATTACAAAGTATTCCTACATTCCACATTGAATCCGATTCTAAATGCGAACCTTGTGTTGAATCCAAACTTACAAGATCATCGTTTAAATCGGTTGAACGAATAACCAAACCACTTGATTTAATTCACACCGATGTATGTGATTTAAAGGCGGTTCCCACAATGGGTGGAAACAAGTACTTCATTACGTTTATTGATGATTGTACTAAATATTGCTATGTATATTTACTTAAAAGTAAAGATGAAGCAATAGACAAGTTTATCTTGTACAAAAATAAAGTTCAGAATCAACTTAAAAAGAAAATTAAAGCTGTTAGAAGCGACCGAGGGGGCGAATATGTTGCACCTTTTGCGGATTTGTGCGCAAAAAGTGGAATTGTACACGAGTGTACCGCTCCCTATTCTCCACAATCAAATGGCACCGTGGAACGAAAGAACCGCACATTAAAAGAAAATGATGAATGCCATGTTGATTGGTTCGGGCGTGAACCGCGAAATGTGGGGGGACGCCATTCTTTCAGCTAATTATATTTTGAACAAGATACCACTAAAAAATAGGGACGAGACTCCTTATGAATTATGGCTCAAAAGAAAATCATCATACAAATACCTCAAAGTGGGGGGGTGCCTAGCAAAGGTGATTGTACCACCTCCTAAGGCTCTTAGGATAGGACCCAAAACCGTTGATTATATTTTCATTGGTTACGCACACGATAGTAGTGCACATCGGGTTTTGGTGTATAAGTCCAAAAATCCTGATGTCCACGAAAACACTTTCATAGAGGCAAGTCCTAATGTTGTTTCATACTTTGAGAATTTGTTTCCTATGTTAGGACAAACACATGGAACATCATCTATACCGTTTGTAGATGTACCTTCAAGTTCATTAACACCGGTTGACGATGATATTCATGATCAAAGACATAAACGACCTGAGATAGAAGAAGGTGAGCTTAGACGAAGCAAACGGGCAAGGGTTGAAAAATCCTTTGGTCCAAACTTCTTGAGCTACATGGTTGAGGGTGAGCCCAATACCTACCGTTTCGCTTTGATGGTTAATGACCCGTTTCATTCATTAATAAATGGAGTTAATTACGTGGTTAGTCCCTGTGGTTTCTTTAAAATTTCAAGTTTAGGTACTAATAGTTTCAAGTAACGGGTTAGGGTACTAAGGTTTGTTTTTGTAACAATGTTGGTACTAAGACTAACGATCGTTAATTTTTATGTTAAGTTTAGGTAAAGTGACAAAATTGACTTTTTACAAAGTAGAGGGGTCATTTATGTAAAACTCTTAGTACCTAAACTTGAAACTTTAAAAAACCACAGGGACTAATCACGTAATTAACTCATAAAAGTAATATTTTTACATTTTATTTGTATTTATATTTAAAATGTTAAAATTATTTTTCACTAATACAAAATTTAAAATTATTAACCTATTCGAGTGGTACTTCTATATGATGAAAGACATGGTCAAAAGGAGGTTGATACATGTGAAGCTAAGTGAAGAACAAAAGGAGGTTGATACATGCCGTGCATAGGAAGAAATGCACAAGAAGGAATAAACAAGCTAACGTGGAAGCAAAGTGAGATTTCTCCAAGGGATGTGAACGAAGTGGAGCACCAATTGATCAAAGACACAAATTGATACGTGTCTTGACCAAGTCTACAACTATCTTTATGACCTCATTCCATGCAGCCATTATTTCTCTTTATTGTGTTGTTCACGTTCATTTTTTTGAAAATAATAATTTAGAAATTCTGTTTTAAATGAAAATATTATAGAAAAAAAAATTAAAATTATTATTCACTAATACAAAATGTTAGCCCCTGTTTTTATATAAAATATTTTATAATCATTCTGAACGTGAATCGATCTGAAACGATGAAAAAGGAGGGTTCAAATTAGTCCTGTTGTTACGATTTGAAAACATATTAGACGGTTTTTCTTATTTTACCCTTGGTTAGTTTAACCCAAGTATGAATAGGGTTTCTAATCTGTATCCAACCATCTTGTTAATCTAATGGCTGAGATTCCTTCTTACGCTTCTTACGTTAAGAAGCTTTGTACAATATCTCTTCCCGAAAGGCTCAGAGCTCAATAATTTAGCTCGACTCCGGCTTGTTTAGTAAACAAGCTTAAATGAGGGGGTAAATATATTATTAAATATTAATAAAACTAATATTACATGAAGGCTCAATTTGGCTCGACGAGCCTTACGAGCTTCACATTCCATACTCGAGATCGGGCTCGATTAATAAACGAGCTTTGTTTTAAACTCAAGCTCAGCTTGGGCTCGATAAGGCTTGTCTCATTTCGAGCTTTTTACCGAGCCGAGCTTGAGTAGCTTGCTAGCTGCTCGGCTTGTTTGCACCCACGAAATTAACAAAACCCAAACTCAAATTACTATGTTTTTATTTTTATTTTTATTTTTATTTTTTTTACATTGTATGAAACTACGGCGAAAAAAATGAACGTTACTCCTAATTTTTTTTTTAAATCCGAGTCCGGCACACTTGCTGTCAATGCCGGAGATATTGGCAAGGTATAAAATCAATACAATTATTTTTATTAACAGTATTACAACGTTTTTATTATGAAGATTGTGTTTCAAAAGATTGTATAACTAACGTATTTTTTCTTTGCAGTTAAGGGGTTGTTTGGTTGGTTAAGTGCTAAACCATTAAGAGGTCTGAATGGTTAAAAGAGGCTCTAAATGATTAAGTGCTGAATGGTTCAGCTATGCATAAAGTCTGAATGATTCAACTCTTAATCATTCCATTCAGAGCCTTTTTTAGGTTGAAACAAACAGTCTGAATGCTGAACCATTCAGAGCTGAATGATTCAGAGCCTCATTAAGAGGCTACCAAACAGGCCCTAAGTGTTAATTTCCAAGCACATTGGTAAAGGCTCTATCTATTCACACCCCTAGGTTCTATTTCAACCCCATGCGAAGCGCCTCGCTTCCTTTTTCAAGAAAGTCAGTACGAGGTCAGAAAAAAGCTGAAATTTCTAAAGCGAAGCGCCTCGCTTTGGCCAAAGCAAGGCGCTTCGCTTTTAAACTTTATTTTTAGCTAGTTTTTTGGTGTTTTAAATTTTAAAAGCGAAGCGCCTCGCTTTGGCCAAAGCTAGGTGCTTTACCCCCAAATCACCTCGCTTTGGCCAAAGCTAGGTGCTTTGGCCCTTTTTTTAAAAAAAAAAAAAATACAGTTTTTAATTAGATTTAAATGGTTTTACTTACTTAAAAAAAATATTTTAATTCATTTTTAATTGTTTTAACTTGTTTCCAATTAAAGAAAAATTAGTTTGGCGTGTTTCGGTTCGTTTATTACTCATTTGTGGTTTTCAGAACAAACAACCGAGAATGAACAACTTTCATAAATATATGTACGTAACACAAGAAGTGTGCAATCAATATCATGTTTTACCAAATTTCAAATTTTACATCTCTAATCAATATACTAGACTTCCGGACATTGTTTAACGCATTTTGGTTCGTATAGTTGCCCGTTTCAGAGCAAACAACCGAGTATGAACAACTTTCATAAATCAATGTACGTAGCACATGAGGAGTGCAACCAATACCATGTCTTATCAAATTTTAAATTTTACATCTCTAATCGATATACTGGACTTCCGGACCTTGTTTGACGCGGTTTGGTTCGTTTAATTGCTCGTTTGTGGTTTTCAGAACAAACAACCGAGAATGAACAACTTTCATAAATACTAATATAACTCTTAAAGTCAGGTGCTTTACCCCCAATTAAACTATCATTAATAACTCTAAAGGTGTTTATTTTTTATGTTTTATTTAAAAAATAATCATAATAACCTACAAATTGTTGTGTGTTAGGTATAGTCCGAGCACCACATGCAATGCTTCATCAAAGTTGTACAAAGCTGGATGTTTCTAGCGAAAAACACAAACGAACAATAAACGAACCGAAACGCCTTTCAAAAAAAGGTGAAGGGCAGGTTTCGAACTGACCGGCCCGTTATCCACCCGGATCGTATCCACTCGATCAAGTCCGGTAACGAACCGTACCGGTTTCGAACTGACCGGACCGTTATCCACCCGGATCGTATCGACCCGATCAGGTCCGGTAACGAACCGTACCAGTTTCGAACTGACCGCCCGGTAACGAACCGTACCGGTTTCAAACTGACCGGCCCGTTATCCACACAGATTGTATCGACCCGATCAGGTCTGGTAACAAACTGTACCGGTTTTGAACTGACACCGGACCTGATCGGGTCGATACGATCCGGATGGATAACGGGCCGGTCAGTTCGAAACTGGTATTGTTCGTTACCGGGCGGTCAGTTCGAAACTGGTATTGTTCGTTACCGGGCGGTCAGTTCAAAACTGGTACGGTTCGTTACCGGACCTGATCGGGTCGATACGATCCGGGTGGATAACGGTCCGGTCAGTTCGAAACCGGTACGGTTCGTTACCGGACTTGATCGGGTGGATACAATCCAGGTGGATAACGGGTCAGTTAGTTCAAACCGGTACGGTTCGTTACCGGGCAGACAGTTTGAAACTGGTATGGTTCATTACCAGACCAGATCGGGCCGATACGATCTGGGTGGATAACGGTCCTGTCGGTTTGAAACCGGTACGGTTCGTTACCGGGCGGTCAGTTCAAAACCGGTACAGTTCGTTACCGGACCTGATCGGGTCGATACGATCCAGGTGGATAACGGGCCGGTCAATTCAAAACTGGTACGGTTTGTTACCGGGCAGTTAGTTCAAAACCGGACCTGATCGGGTACGTTTTAAGTGATCGGATGTGACTTATGAACAACTTTCATAAATAATAATATAACTTTTAAAGTCAGGTGTTTTACCCCCAATTAAACTATCATTAATAACTCTAAAAGTGTTTATTTTTTATATTTTATTTAAAAAAAATAATAACCTACAAATTGTTGTGTGTTAGGTATAGTCCGAGCACCACGTACAATGCTTCATCAAAGTTGTACAAAGCTGGATATTTCTACCGAAAAACACAAACGAGCAATAAACGAATCGCCCGGTATCGAACCGTACCGGTTTCGAACTTCAGGTCAGCTAGAAGTAATGAATAAAATAAATAAATAAACACTAAAAAATGATAATTTTCAAATATTGCAGACAAAGGATAACGAAGTTTAATGTTGTATTTTTCCCGGAAGTAATGAATAAAATAAATAAATAAATACTTTTAGAGTTATTTAATTTAATTATTTTATTAAATAAATTAAAAAAAACACTACAGAATATCAAAAAACGCAACCAAAATTAAAACTTTGATCCAAAGCGCCTAGCTGTTTAGTTATAGATCTTTTGATCAGAAAATATATTCTCAAACAATTCCTAAAATATATTCGAAACCGGTACGGTTCGTTACCGGGCGGACAGTTTGAAACCAGTACGGTTCGTTACCAGACCTGATCGGGTTGATACGATCCAGGTGGATAACGGGCCGGTCAGTTCGAAACCGGTACTGTTCGTTACTGGGCGGTCAGTTCGAAACCGGTACGGTTCATTATCGGACCTGATTGGGGTGATACGATCCGGGTGGATAACGGGCCGGTCTGTTCGTAACCGGTACGGTTCGTTACCGGGTGGTGAGTTCGAAAACGGGACGGTTCATTAACGGACCTGATCGGGTACGTTTTAATTGATAGGATGTGACTTCTGAAAACCACAAACGATCAATTAAACATTGCGAAACGCGTCAAACAGAGACCGGAAATCCAGCATGTTGATTAGACAATGAAAAAATTGTGTTTTTAAAAAATACGGTATCGAATGTATAGTCGGAGCACCACGTACAATGATTCATGAAAGTTGTACAAACTCGGATGTTTTTACCAAAAAAACACAAACAAGCAATAAACGACCTGGAACGCCTCAAACGAATTTTTTGGATTGAGAACAACTAAAAACATTTTAAAATGAATTAAATTATTTTTTTTAAAAATGCCAAAGCTCCTGGCTTTGGTCAAAGCTAGACGCATGGTTTGCTTGATTAGACCACAGGCGCCTAGCTTTGACCAAAGCTATGCGCTTCGCCTTTTAAAAAAATAAAGTTTTTTAATTCTTTATAAATATTTTTTATTGACTAAAAAATACTCTTAATTCATTTTTAGTTCTTTTAAGTTGTTTTCAAGCCAAGAAAATTCGTTTGAGACGTTTCGGTTTGTTTATTGCTCGTTTGTGTTTTTCTCTAGAAACATCCAACTTTGTACAACTTTGATGAATCATTGTACGTGGTGCTCGGACTATACCTAACACACAACAATTTGTATGTTATTATTATTTTTAAAATAAAACATAAAAAATAAACACTTTTAGAGTTTTTATTGATATTTTAATTGGGGTAAAGCACCTGACTTTAAAGTTATATTACTATTTATGAAAGTTTTTCATTCTCGGTTGTTTGTTCTGAAAACCACAAACGAGCAATTAAACGAAGCAAACCGCGTCAAACAAGGTCCGGAAGTCCAGTATATCGATTAGAGATGTAAAATTTAAAATTTGATAAGACATGGTAGTGGTTGCACTCTTCATGTGCTACTTACATTGATTTATGAAAGTTGTTCATACTCGGTTGTTTGCTCCCAAACGAGCAACTAAACGAACGAAAACGGGTTAAACAATGTCCGGAAGTCTAGCATATCGATTAGAGATGTAAAATTAGAAATTTGGTAAAACATGGTATTGATTGCACACTTCATGTGTTACGTACATATATTTATGAAAGCTATTCATTATCGGTTGTTTGTTCTGAAAACCACAAACGAGCAATAAATGAACCGAAACACGCCAAACTAATTTTTCTTTGATTGAAACAAGTTAAAACAATTAAAAATGAATTAAAATATTTTTTTTAAATAAGTAAAACAATTTAAATCTAATTAAAAACAATGTTAAAAAAAAATGGGCCAAAGCTAGGCGCTTTGAATCAAAATAGCAGCTTTTTCTTGCACCTCGTATGATTTGACCCGAAGCGCCTAGCTTTGGCCAAAGCTAGGCGCTTTGGAGGGAGGTTGAAATAGAAGGTGAGGGGTTTAATTAGAAAGGTCCTTGGTAAATGGTCATGATATTAGTACGCCCAAAAATCCCTCTTTTGGAGCAACGGGAGATATTGCAATGTAATTCACAGAGTATGTTGTTCTGACCAAAAACACGCTTTCCGATTGCCCTTATGTTGGGACCAACCGATGCAAAGGTGGAAACACCATCAAACTTGCTTGACTCGGATCACCCTGCTCGTCTTTATGTTCCCGTTGATTATAAGGAATAAAGGAAAGTTCAAATATCAAAGTGAGCACTCACCGGTAGGGATGAGTATATTACAGCGAATATCGAACCGATACCGATCCCGTACCGAATCGAGGGTGTTCGGTATCGGTACTCACATTTATACTCACATTTAGAGGTTTTCGGTATCGGTACGGGATCAGTATGGTATCGGCATTTTAAGGTAAAATACCGGTACCGTACCGATACTAAACCGATACCGTACCATATGTTTTCGGTATTGGTATTGGGTTTTAGAAGTTTTTGAGATCGTATTTTCGGGATCGATATCGGTTGATACCGATACCGTCCCGAGCTCATCCCTACTCACCGATGCTAGCCCTGGCCTATTTCTAGTTAACTCTCCTCCAGCTTTAAGTTAGATTATATGTATGTTTTAGTTCTTTTGTTGTAGTGTGATTTGGTTTGCCTATATCTCACTCTCCTTATATATACTCTACTCTTAACTTTGCTAATCGTGGGTAAGGTGGTTGTTATAGTGTGATTTGGGGATTTATCATTGGAGGCGCCATCCTCTTATGAGTTGTTTTGTATTCGTCTAACTCAAACTTGATGTGTGTCAGTGTGTATATATGATAAAACAAAGGGTAGCGGTGTAAACAAACTTGAGCTATTCCAGATTGGCTAAAAATCCTCAAAATGATCCAAGCTTAAGTTAACAAATAGTTTTTTATTTTATTTTATTTATTTCACATTTTAATAATAATAATAATAATAATAATAATAATAATAATAATAATAATGATAATGACGATAAGTGTGTGTTTTTTTTTTTTTTTTTTTGAATTTAAACCCTAACTAATACAAGTTCTTATGGGTCTAATATTGGATGATCTTCCTAAAAAAATCGTATGTTTCAATCTAGTAAGAGAGAAAAGAAAATACCTCAAGCCTCAAAGGAACTAGTTGAAACTCTGTGTCGTCTATTTTGAACCAATTTGCCAAGAACATCTCTCAACGTATGAGTTATTATAAATAATATATATTTTTTGGCGACAAATTTTATTACAACTTAATTCCACCTCACCTTGTATTTGTAAGGATTTCAACTCACAACTCACATTTTTAAGAGGGACACTATAGCACTAGATCAAGAGGTCATGAGTATGATTATCTAAATCTATACTATATTGCAAAACATTTCTCATGGACTTCTTAAAATTTAAGATGTACAAGTTTGATTTCTTATGGTACAACACACAATGCATATAATAACTATCTTTTGACAGTAAAATTGTCTTTTAAACACGATGTATAATCAAAAAGTAATCAAGAGTCATGAGATATTTATAAGACCTCATGATATTCAATTCTATAATTATTAAATAAAACACATATAAAAAAATAATTTATAATACTACATGTTTTGATATAATTTTTTACATAAAATTAGGTAGTATATAAAAAGTTAAAGTTTTTATAAACCTGATAATAATATTTAGAAACCGAGAAATCAATAATAAAAGCCGTGTTTTTAATCACGAGGTAACGATTTGAATTCTAAAATTACTACGTACGGCTAATCTGATCTAAACTATATGGTCACCAAATTCTATAATCAGAGAAGAAAGATTATGTTTATAATGAATTTCGAACAAAAATATTAAGAAATATTCATTTAAAGGAGTGGACAATAACAAAAAAAAAATTAATTAATAATAATGGGTTCTTCTTCTCGAGTATTTCAACTCAAGTCCACATTTCCAGCTCAAGTAATTTTTTCGGTTATTTATTGAAAACAAATTAGACCGATGTTCATAACCGATTAACCAAACGGGAACAAAAGAGTAATTGACCCCAATCGGTTTTTGGAATATCTTAATCGAAAGTTTTGGTTTTGGTTATCGCTCAAAACCGAAGTGAACCAAATAATGGCTTGCACACACCCTTAAAATCACCAATTGAAATGTTGTGGTCTCCATCATAACGCACGAGCACCCCACTCGTATATTCATTATCATAGTTTAAGCCGGCCTTGTAATAATAATAATAATGATACACATAAAAAAACAAAGAGGACAGTACAAAATTCTATAGCCATATCCATTGCAACCCAACTTATGATTTAAGGTACCAAATTGGTCCCTCAGAAACATAAACATACATCCTCACACAAATACAGATCGATGGCAACAAAGCAAGTGCCGGTGATAGATATGCAAAAGGTTGAGGGTTTGGGGGAGGAGATAGTGAGAGCATGTGAGGAATGGGGCTGTTTTAGGATACTCAACCACGGTTTACCGACGGAGCTCATGGTCGATATGAAGGCGGTTTCCGCCTCTCTATTCGATCTACCAGAGGAAATCAAGAGACGAACAACTGATCCTGGACCGGGCAAGGGCTATGTTGCTCGTAACGCAGTAAGTCCATTCTATGAGGGCTTCAGCATCGATGAGATTTCGTCCACCAACGAGTTTTGTGACCGCCTTGATGCCTCCACTAACCAAAGGTAGTGCATCTATGTACTAACAAACCACGAGCTTATAGCTCTGTGGTTGGGCGATGATGGTGACAAACGCATGAGGAGCGTTCAATTCTAAGCCGCACCCTGATTTTTATCCGGTTGTACTCCAGTGAGGCAACTCGTGTGGAGGCAATACGGTTTTCAGGGAACGCCGTAGTCAGGTCCGTCTGATACCCCAACACGGACCCTGTTAAGACAGCGTAGTCTGAGACAGACCTTGGTTAGGATTGCTGATTAAGCAATGTGACAATTGGTTCCTCATATATGAAAGTCACCCTTCAAAAAAAACTACGTAGAAACAAAAAAGTATCACCTATAAATTCGTCGGTAATCCGTTGATAAATATAGTTAAACATCGCAAATAAGTACGTTGGTAAACTCATTTGTGACATATTACCGACGACTTTACCAACGGATCACCGACAACTTTCTTCATGTCTTTCTAACGGATTATATATCTAAACATACATATGATAACTGAAATTAAGTTTGTGGTTGTAGGGAGATTATACACAGGTACATAAAAGCTATGCATGATCTTGCAGAAAACCTTGGGCGTAAGTTGATGGAAGGCAGTGGTTTGGTCGGAGATTTGTTGGAGGGATGGTGTTGCCAATTAAGAATAAACAAGTACGATTATTGTGCTGAAAGTGTAGGGTTAATGGGTGCAGGTTTACACTGCGACCCTTCGTTTCTTACTATTTTACAAGATGATGAAAACGTTAATGGTCTCCAAATAGTTGACAAATTGTCCGGCGAGTTTGTACCGGTTGATCATGTTCCCGGCACTCTAGTTGTCAACGTCGGCGATATTGGCAAGGTGACATCATATCGTTGAAAAACTCATGTTTTAAGTTTTGTTTTATTGATTCCAAAACAAATAATATTGCTCGTTAGTCTTTTTAGTTGATGGGAAAATTACAAAAGTAGCGTCTTGAGTCTGTTGAAGACATTTTACTATCAAATAAAATGTCTCTACCAATCAGGAGGAAGTTGTCAAGTGGGCTATCTTAATGTAATTTTTCGTAATTATGTGTTAATAAATTTTCATTTTTATAAATTAAAAAAAAAATTAATAAAAAAAATACTTGTTTAGATAACCAAAATAATAATAAATTTAACATCTACAGCTTATTCAGGTTTTTTAAAATTAACATTATCAATTTTTAACAAATCAATGCTAAATATAAAGTTTATATTTATATTTGTTAATTTTTTTGGTATTTCCCTTTATATCTTTGTTGTTTTAGTGCATTTTCTATCATGTATTCCAAAGTTAACTTAAAAACAAAACCTATATATTAATATACAAGCTATATAAGATACATATAATATGAATATTCATTCATGATATATTTTTTTTAGTTTTCATTGTGTATCTTGTTAAATTAACGCGCTATGAAAATTGAAAACAGATTTGGAGCAACGGGAGATATTACAATGTGAAGCATAGAATAATGTGTTTTGAACCCAAAACACGATATTCGATTGGTTTATTCGTGTTCGGGCCAACTGACAAGAAGATCGAAGCTCCATCAATACTTGTGGACTCGGAACACCCTCGTCTTTATGTTCCTGTCGATGCCGAAGAATACAGACATTTTCGATATTCTACGGAAATGCGCACTGGTGGTGCCGTCGACTTATTTAGAACAACTGCAGCATGAATTATGTCAAACAGTGTTATAAAATGGATCTGTATGTTCTCCAACAATCAATCATGTAATCATCTGGAACTTTTTATGAGTACTTTAATTGTTATATTTATAAAACTTTGGTTTAGACGGTTTTAAAAATTCATGGATGCTTAATTATTAGTCCAAAATGTCTCACGAGGTTGAAACAGTGGCGAAGCTTGACCCGAAGGTTTGGGGGGTCGGAAGTCACTAGTTTTGAGGGGTCGAAAACCAGTTTCGGGGGGTCGAAACCCTATATTTACAAAATTTTCTATACGAATACTATATAATCAGAACTTCTGCACGAAAATTCGGGGGGATCGGCCCCCCCCTCCCGCCCCAACTAAGCAACGCCACAGGGTTGAAAGGAACCCTTTTCATGGTCGGTATTTAAAGAAAAACGGGCATGAGAGCAGTTAGAAACTCAGATTAATAATTGGTTTATTGCATGGGGAATAGATAACGTACAAAGCTTCTTAACGTAAAAAGCGTAAGAAGCTTTCTGAGCCATTGGATTTAAACGGTGGCAAGATTGTAATTAACAAACCTAATCATACTCCAGTTAATCTAACCAGGAGTAATTTAGGGAAAAAATGTTTTAATTTTGAGAGATCGTAACTGTAACAACCGGTCATAGGGCCTAGAATTTTTCGCGACTAAAAGTATTATAACAAATAAATCAACAGTAAAATAATTATGTGTAAACGAATACGAAGCTGAACCAATAATTTAGATAATTATTTTTGACGAGGGAGAAAACATTATACACGACGCAAGACCAAATCGACACCCGATAACAAACCCACTCGGTACCCGGATGATGAGTCACAAGAGAGGACATGTGTCCTCTCCTCCTTGTGACAACACCTCCCAAAAACTACAAATGGTTTCTTAAAACCATTTGCCAAACCCTTTTATAAAAATCCCTAAACCACACCTGCTTATCTATTTCTTTCAATAACCAACACACACAAACACTTCTAGACTAGAGAGAGAGAAACAAGGAGCCGGTGGCTCCTGCTGCTTCTATGACGGAGCTCCGGCGGACGTTCGACGACTGGCACCCAAAAACACACAACCATTTTCCCCCTCTCCTTCTATACAGATAGATCCAGAGAGAGAGAGAGGGGGGGGGAACGAGCAGAGAGAGAGAGAAAAGAGTTAGAGAGAGAGAAAGAGAGCAGAGGAAGGAAGATAAAGAGGAGAACCGGCTTGGTCTTTGACCGGCCGGAACTATCAGATGACGGCGATGGTTAGAGTTTCAGGGGAGAGCAGAGGCGGCGGATCTGGTGGTGGTTGTTAAGGGTAACAGTAATGGTTTTTGGGTAGGGTTTTTGTATGACATATCGATGATGAAGACCTAGGGTTCCTGCATTGATTGAGGGTTTAAGGTTTATTTAAGAAGATGATGATGACATCGGATGGAAGCACAACGGTGGCGGCGGCGGTGGTCTAACTAGGGTTCCGATTAGGGGCTCACAGTGGACGAGGGTGGCTAGAGTCTGGGTTACAGGTGACGGTTGATAGGGGTTATGGAGTCACAGACGACGGTTTCCGTAGTGGTTATCAGACGGTGGTGGGTTCTAATCAGGGACTCGACCAGGTATAAACTTAAAGACCCCTAAGATTTAACTTTGATTATAGATATTGGGTTAAGTTGTGGTGGATTGCAAGGAAGGTTTAAGAATAAGATTATGCTAATGGTTATAGGTTCATCTTGTTGGAGTAAAACAGTGTGGGATCTAGGAAGAAGATGAAAGGCAAGACCCGAGTCAACTCGGTTGTTGACTCGGTCAACAGAAGTCAAAAGGACAGGCGACTTGGTCAACTGGGGTAACCCGAGAGGTACAAGGCGAGAACCCGAACTTAGTATTTTGTTTTGGTAAGCATGTGTGGGACGCGAAGGGACTACGGACCGGACAACTCGATAAACACAACTTATTAATATGTCGTATATACATACACACAAACACAAACACACACACACACACACACACACATATATATATATATATAGATAAACATAAGAAGTACATATATACACACACACATTGGGTACTTGATGATTTATAGTAAACATTTGATTGGTATAGATTGACACAATAAAGATGATGATTCGGACGCGGAATTAATAACAAAACATATAACCTTGGGACCTTAGACTACCGTGTACACATACAATATTAACTCGCTAGGATTATTATATGCTATTGAGACATGAGACAATAAGCACGACATGTGAATTATGGAATAAGGACCCTTGGAGCTATGAAACTTAGGATCATATAAGATTACATTAACATTAGCCGTCTAGTTGTGTTTGTAACTCGGATAATAGACACAACTAATGTGTATGTATAACTAAGACACCTTTGGGACTATTAGGATTTTAAATGACAATACATACATATTTACATACCATTGACCCGACACTTGGACTATGTAAGATTGCATAACTAAATAAGTAGGACCATGATTCGACAATTAAATTACACCTAACAAAGACAACCAATGGTCCTAGCTCGCCCACACGTGTAACCATAAAGATGGTTACACGCGGATAATATTTATAAACTTGAATAGGATCATGCTAGTGATTGGAAACTTGACCTGAGATGCTATGTGATCGGATAAAACGCTGCTGAGGTGAGTTCGTGTACTTCCCCTTTTTGTCTTACTGTTTTGGGGTGAACATATGCTTGTGTGTAAACTATTTGTGTATAAACTTACTTGATGTGACAAGGGCTCCCGAACCCAGATGCACACTCATTAACCCAAGGGAGTTGGGCCACTTAATATATGGGTAGTACTACTTGGAGAATCCCCCACGCACAGTGGGTCCGGAAGCCCGGAAAACCCTCCACTGAGGTCTGCGGACCGTTGCGGCATATATTTTGCCGTGGGGAATCCATAATGGGAGTAGATGGACTCAGTGTTAGGATTGAGGTGTGATACTTGTAAATCACCATGTTTAGAACTGTGTAAACTTGTTTTTTGAACTATTAAACTGTTTTGGATTTACTTAACAACTTACACGGACTCACCAGCATATTTGCTGACCCAAAACTCTTTTAAGCATGTGTTCAGGTACTGCATTCAGATTATTATGAAGCATACGGATTATGATCAT
This sequence comes from Ambrosia x helenae, assembly GCA_030844895.1. Taxonomy (NCBI): domain Eukaryota; kingdom Viridiplantae; phylum Streptophyta; class Magnoliopsida; order Asterales; family Asteraceae; genus Ambrosia; species Ambrosia x helenae. Next base: position 394,205 of record JAUTDX010000026.1, on the reverse strand, counting down.
ATGTTGTGGATTAGAGATTATCATGTTAGAATGTTCGAGCTTTAAGCGTTGCGGTTTAGAGCATCTAGAGATATGTACGGATAGAGATCGGATCGACTAGTGGATTACACTCCTCAACTGCTTCACGACAGCCGCGTCTCGTCCCTGCATTAGACTTTAGTCATATTTATGTATTGTAATAATATTTTTGGATTAGAAATTGTAAAAACAAATAAATACGGAGTATTAGTTATCATTGCTTCCGCTGTGCAAGTCTGTTACCAAACTGTCGTAACGTCCAGCCCCCTCCTGGTTGGGTTATTACAGTAACAAAAGAGCTTCAAAAAATATCGATCGAAACGTAAAATCAAACAAAAAAATTTCAACGATCAAACATTATTTCAAACCGATTAAATGTTCAAAATCATCACACAAATAAAAAACATTGAATTGAATCAAATGACAGGAAAATGAAAAAAACAGAGCATTACAATAGAATTGTTAAAATCATTATAATCCTTTAAAAAAACACAATCAATGCATAATACTTACGTAAAACATACTATTATAATAAATACAATTAGAATTAAAGAAAAAAAATTAGATTTGAAAAAGTTTCAGATTATGAACAATCACAAAACTCTGTATGTTTAAACGCACCTTATAATTGTATCAGATTATAAGGTGCGTTTAAAATAACTAGTAACTAGCTAGTTATCAAAGACAGAAAACAGACGCACTCATTGTAATGTTTGGACGCACTCTTATAAAATCGGACGCACTCTTATAAATTCAGACGCACTCACTGTAATGTTTGGACGCACTTGTATGAAAAAAATACAGATTATGTTTATTTATTCGTACAACTAATGATTAAAACTGCAAGTGGCATAATTAATTATAGAAGATACTCTATAAAAATTTCATGCTTATTTTAATGATAAAAAACTAAAAAATCTTACTATCTAATAACAAATGATTTGATTGGTAATAAATTTAGTTAAATCTTGAAATTAAATATTCAACTACCACATAATTAACTTTCTTTTTTGGTCTATAAAAACACTATAATAAATCATACTGATTCAACTAGAAAACACAAAACAAAAAAATGGCAGAAAACAACATAGATGCAATAAACAACATACAAATCAAAACTGTGGTTTTGCTTGATTGCATATCAGAGGTGAAGGATGACCTGAAATCATCTTGTGTAGTTCTATGTGCACAAAATGAGGTTCAAAGACAATATATGAAGAACCTGGATCTGAGAGAGAAGCTGATGAAGGAGGAGAAGACACCATTCATAGAAGCAGCTATTGAGCAACTCCATACTCAGACATCTTTTGACAACCTCATCTGTCAGTCACTTAGCAACACACAGACATGTATCCTGAAGAACATGGAATCAAAACAAAAGGCAATGGATGAAATCTTGGGTGCCAAGTGATGGTGGTGGTTTTATGATGGTTGTTTTGTGTTTTTAATAATCTGTGGTTGTTGTTTTGTAAATCTTTTTTTTTTAAATGGTGGTTTTTCAGTGGTTTAAGTGGTGGTTTTTTTTTGTATTAGATAGTGGTGTTGATGGTGGTGGTGGTAGTGATGGTGGTAATGGTGATCATGTAATAGTTTTTAACTACTAATGGAATAGACGCACTTATTATCTAATATGAACGCACTTTATGTTTATTGTTGGACGCACTTATATCACAAAACAGACGCACTCATAAAAAAAATATAGTAACTGCAACAACAGATAAAAACTAAACGCACTTATAGCATACTTTAGACGCATTTGTTACTTGTTTAAAAATTACAAAAAAAAAATCAAATCATCAGACAATTTAACACAGTTCCTCATCAACGGAATCTTCAATTTCAATCTTTTCATAATCATCAATGTCATCTTCCACATTATGGTCATCTTATTCAACTTGGGTTGGGTTGAAGCACCCTCCTTCGCGTGTTTTCGTCGATCATGGCCTCTCTCTCCACATATGGCACATGTTCTCTTCCTTTTACCGGATCGACTAACCTGTTTTTCCTTTCTGGACTTTATGCGCTTCTGCTTACCACGACCTTTGTTCTTGATACCATTCGGAAGTCGAATAGTGGGTTCGGCATCCGATTGTTTCTCATAACCAAGAAGAGAAGCATACCTGTCATACTTATTCTGATGACTAGGTCTCTTAAACCTTCCCTCCTCAACCTTCTTAACCATCTCTTTGATTTTATCATTAACCAAAGTTAACTCTATTAAATCTGCAATTAGAGAATTTGCAAGATATTCACCACCCAATACTATCTCCCGTGCAATACGCTAGCTTCTTTCGTCTTGTCATCACCAAACTATCCTATTTCAAATGAATATTTTATTTCATTTGGAACAACATCTTTTGTCCACCTCTTCAGAATGTATTTCTTCAGAAATCTATAACATTTCATCAACCTTAATACAAAAAAAAATATATATATGCCTACATAACAGCCCGTACTACTCGAACCTCCTACAGGTACATAATGTAGTAACATCCTCAACACCCTCAACAACTTCTTTCTTGAAAAGAACCTATAAAAAGGTAAAAAAAATAAAAAGTATACTGGTGACTTTGGACGCACTCATGACTAAATTTAAACGCATTAATAGTTACAAAACCAAAAACTATACTGCTGACTTTTGGACGCACTCATTACTGATTTAAACGCCTTCATAATTAAAATATATATTCGTGTGCTTGAGGATCATCAACTTAAATCTTCAAAAAACCTTCTTCATCAACCATTTTCATATGAAAACTTATTAAACCTTCATAAGTAGCATATATTTCTTCCTAAATATCAAAGAAGATAGTTCGTGTAAATATTTTAGATGCCTCTTCCTCGATAAGGTCCGTAGTCCAAAGGTCATGAACCGTATGTCTTGAGTCATGATCATTCTTCCTATGATTGAATCTCTGAGATTCAAGGGAAGTTTCAAAGTGGTTGAAAAACTCAACAAGAGTCAACTGAGAATTTGCCACTTGGCAGAAAAAATGATTCTCACTCTCAGATCTTGATGTTGTCATCATTATCCCAAACATAGGTCCATCCCGGTAAAAGGCAGGGATCCACATTGACCTCATATTAAACATGCCCGTCAACTAATCGTTCTCGTTTAGATTGTAATCGACAATAAGTACACCCCACTCAAAATCAAATGTCTCCAGACTGATGGAGTCTGTCCACACAATTGCACAGATTCTCCTTTTGAACTCATCATCACTGCATAATGCACTACCAACCTAAAAAACAAAATGGAAAACAAACGCACTGTGTTAAATATTTGGACGCACTAACATTAACATGCATGAAAAGCTATTAAACGCACTAACATGTAAGTTTGGACGCATTCACTATATTATAACAAACAAAAGAATATTTAAACGCACTTATATAATAAACAAACGCACTCTTTTATTGAGATAAAAAACATTTATACTGACCTTATCAGAAACCTTCTTCATGATATGCCACATACACAATCTGTGTCGGCTATTTTGAAAAACCAACTGTATTACATTTTTCATAGCTCCATCTTGATCTGTTACAACCACTTTTGGGTGCTTCCCAAAACATTTGGAAAACGATTGTAACAACCATGTGTATGATTCAGTTGTCTCATATGACAACAATCCTGCACCACGTGTGACATTCCGACAATTGTTATCAATTCCGGTAAATGGTACAAACACCATCTTGTACCTGCAAAAAAACATTTAAAAAATGGCAGAAAAAAACAATAAACATGTAATACTTATCAAAGCCTGTAAAAATTAAAAACATACTTGTTGGTGTTAAATGTTGCATCAAACGAGATCACATCTCCAAATTCCATATAATTCTCCTTGCATAAAGCATCAGCCCAAAATAACCCGGTGAGTGCATTCTTTTGATCCACAGAATACTCAAATGAAAAATCTGGCAGGAACTTCTTCTTATCCCTAAGCCTAGACACTATCATATCTGCATCATGCTCACCAATGAAGCTGTTTAAACCACCTTTAAAGTTCTTACAATCAGTAGCAGTTGCACCAACATGCTCAAAACCTCCATACTTAGTCTTCATAATGTTAAAAGCTTTGACAGGACCCATATTCAGTGAAGACAGTTCACAAATCATCTCTTCTTAAGTATGTGTCAGCTTCCTATTCACTGCTAGAAAATGAATGTCACTTTCATGTACAAAAGGATGATTATGAGATTCCACAAAGCCATAAAACTTGAATGTCTTTCCATCCTCAGAAGTTAGCTTTATATGTGCCATACATCCGGTCCGGATGGACGGCCTTTTCCTTGACTTACCACTCTTATTAAACTCTCTGGGCCTACTTTGAATGGCTTAAAACCACCTTGTAGCATACAAAGTATTTGAGTCTTAAAACACTTCTTTGCACATCTGACGTACCCTTTCGAATAGAAAAACCACCAGCCTTCGCATATTTGGCATAAAACTCATATGCATGCTCAATACTTGGAAACTCCATGTCTTTTACAGGCTTGAGTGAATCAAGTACATCAGGAATATATGTGTTATTAGCTTGGTCATCAACAACAACATCAGTAGCAACACCTTATAAAAACAAACACACTTTATAAGACTTCAAACGCACTATGAATATTCATAGATAAAAAAAACTCAAACGCACTCGTGATAAACTTAAAACACACTCTTATATATCAATATCAAAACATATACATTTAAACGCACTTATTATATATTTTAAACGCACTTATTAAATCAGATATTAAAAAAAATACCCTGGATACTTCTGTATTCATTGATGAGGTTCAAGCTACAAATATCAACATCCTGGTTAGTATCTTCAATCAGATCTGTATATACAAAAAACAACATGTTTACGAATATGAAGAATTAAAAACACAGGTTGAAAAAAAAAAACAATGGATGACGATCTGAACCATGAAAAGCAAAATTATCAACAACTGGATGGAAATTGTTCTCAGCAACATTCTGATCATCAATCGACATGTTTAAATCTGTTGAACAAAATAAAAAATTAAACAAAAATTCTACTGAAAACTGATTTAATAAAACAGAGTATGATGAACATACATACCGAACATGATGAATTACTCGAATTAACAGTGTTTATGATGATGCAATTGTGATTGATTCGTGATTTGATTCAATCGTAGTAATGTGTGTGATCGTCTGATATTATGAAATTCAAATTCAAATTTGAAAAAATACTTCACGTAAATTATGAAATCGTTTACAAAAATAACGAACGTTATTATAGTAATCAGTTATTACGTATGAGAAAAGTCTAAATTGTCCTTGGTTTGACTGGGGTTAAGATTAATTAGAGTTTGGTTAAGTTAATTGGGGTTTGGTTAAGATTACACATGGCATTACCTGGTTGCTTCTTATTCTTCTCACGTTAACAAACTTTGTATCCTATACTTTTCCTATTGTATGAGATTAAATTTAAATCGAAGTTGAAACCGTCAAAGCCTATTTTATGTTATCATTGAATACCATGTCTAGGGCTGGCTCAAGGGGAGTATTTCCAAGCTAGAGCTTTAGGTCCCTAATCTAATCAGTCCCCCAAATTTTAAAATAAACTTTGAATATATGGTTTTTCTTTGTTATCAAGATGAGAAACTTTTAACTATATATCTATGGTCTGTAATTCTTATTTATTATATTTTTCATGTAAATAGTTCTAAGGGTTAGGATCAAATACACAGTGAAAGAAAAATAGGAAGTCGTAGGAAGGGTATCAAACGGACTCCGATTGAACTCATTCAAATGGCATTGGAACCGTCTCATTGAGCCTTACGATGTTATTTTTTAGGTCTTTGATTTTTGGGGTTTTAGCTTATAGTTTTTAGAAAGTACGCTATATCATTGTGTCTTTTATGTAGCATTGTGTCTTTTTCTTATTTTCATCATTATGTCATTTTTTCAATTCATTGTGTCTTTTTTCTTTAGCATTGTGTTATATTTTTCGGTACTGTGTTATATTTTATAGCTCATTGTGTCATATTTCATGATCTATTGTGCAAAAGAGCCCCCATTTTCATATTTGCTTTAGGCCCTCGTAAAGCTTGAGACGTCCCTGACCATATCATTCTATACTCTATATTTTTACTAGGAGTGTGTATAGGTTGATTTGGTTCAGTTGTTACCATTAATCGGAATCATAACCGCTAGTTTAGTCAGTTCAATAAATTTCACATAACCATTGGTTATGTCATTTTTTGGTTAAAATCGCTTAGTTATGTCAGTTATGATTCGATTATCGGTTATGGCGGTTAATTTAATCCCCTCTAACTTTTACTTTATATTGTTTCTTTTTCTCATGTACGAATGCACCCCTCGTCTATTCTTCTATACCAAATGAAAACATAATATTTAATAGCAAATCCTCTACAAATACTAACAAACATAGAAGTTAATAGAATTGATTTTCTTTTTTCCGAGTGACGAGTCTGTTAATTTGATCTCTTAAGTATTGACTCAAGTAAGTAAGTAACCATGCTTACTGTCACATAGTTATTTTTTAATTCCCGCGTGACTTTATTAGCAATAATTAGAGTCACTGGAAATGCAATAGTAAAGTTAGATTATTGGGAAAAAGTTATTGGGAATATAGGAATTTTCGTGTTACAGAAAGACAAGGTTACCGTATTGAACATTGGTGATGACCCGGCTAACAATAAAAAGTATAGTTTTGACCTGTCGTGCTTTGTTTGACGTGAAATAATATTATATGGATGAAAATATTATAAAGATTATTAATATGTGATTTTAAATCGTTAAGGTCTAATAATTACATGTAGTAGAGTTTTAACGCGAATTTAAGACCCGATACGGTAGGGAAACCCTAATATAATCAAATTAGCTAAAAATGAATATTAGTATAGTATGTGGGGAATATTATTATGGGCCAAATGGGTAAAAACCTTAACTAAATAACATATGCAGGTTTTTATAAATTGTGAGATGTGAGTATTATGTTTTAGGATTTTATAAAAAATATATATATAATAACCAACCCCCCCCCCCCAAACCGTCCCATATTATTATTATTTCATTTATTAATAATACTTATGATTGCTTATTTAATACACAAATGGACACTAGAACTTGAAGATTATTGATTTTCTTGGTGATTTTGGGCAAAAACCTTCAAGAATCTATAGATTTTTAGAGAGAGAAACCCACATTTCAAGAGTTTCACCAAGGTAAGAACTTGAACAAAAACCTTAATAAAATCTTATTATTTTCAGTTTTTAATCAAGTTTTCACCAAAGAATCTAAGGATTTAAAGATGGTTTCTAAACTAAATATAATGGGGAAATGAAAGAAAATGGGAAATGTGTGAATGTGTGTGTGTGCCGTGAGTATATATGTATGTATGTGTGTGTATATGAATCGTGTGTGTGTGTATATATATATATATGTAAAGATTGATTGTTTTGTGTATTTGATGATTTATCATGCTTAGATTCTTCAAATTTCGAGACATGCAAGAGGGTTTTTGAAAGGGTTTAAGGACTGAATTTAAATGATAAATGGGTGTTCTTGATGGTCCAGATTAATGGTATAGGGGTAGGATTATTGAAATGTGGTTTGTTTTTGTCATATGTTCAAGAATATATAAAGTTTGATGATGAGTTTTGGTTGATAAAACATATAAACACAGGTCTGAATGTAATAATGTTTTGATGGTTTTGATAGACTAAAAATAGTTCAAAACAAGTTTGGATAGGATCTACATGCTTGGGAGACCTTGGGTAAAAAATCCAGTAGCAACAGCAAATGAACATACACAAAAAAAAAAATACTAAAGACACATTGTTTGTTATTTTCATATACGGCATGTTTGATATGCTTACAAACCATTTACACATGTGTAAACAAAAAGTTTTCTTCTTTACCTTGAAAACTTGTTTCTATTATGCTTTGTAGAAACCTTTACCCAACCTTTCTCACCCCCCCCCCCCTCTAAACACACTAGACAACTAAACTAAAAAATAAACATCATATTTTGACCAAAAAACAAAATGTTACCATCTTCAGCCTCGATCACCCGGTGACTAATAGGCGTGTCGTTGTTTGGTTCAGCAGATGACCCCACTTTATCAGACGAGAACAGCCCCCTTGGATGGATGACTGAAGCACCCCAATATTTTCTACAGACTCATTTAGCACCCCTTTCCCCCTATCCTATGATAATGGACCGGGCCCAATAACGACTGGTATAATCGGCTGTGGGTTTTCTCTAAGGAAAGTGGCTACATTCTGTAGATCTTTTTTAGAGAAGAAGTCGATATTGTTATCGCCATCATTTGAATTCTTCATTCTTTGGTGTGGGTATGTTAGGGTTTTTTGTTGAGGTGTGTTGTTGAAGTGTGTAGTTGAATGAGGTTAATGCATGGAGGGTGTTATATAAATGGGGTGGATGGGCTGAACATCATTTGGGCGGGAGTTTTTTGCACACAGTATCCCATGTGTGTTCATTGGGATCATGTATTAAAATGTACTTAATAATAATATTATATACATAATATCATCTTCATAATTGTACTTTGACAAGTTGATTGCAATATTATAAAATGTGTATATATGTATTTGACACAAATGCCCCTCAATATAATAATCCTAACTAGGTGATGTGTCAAACTATTATTGGGCTAGGGGAATTCTTAAGTTCTCGCAACTCAAACGAGTTCTCAAATGATCCGGATCCTATATATATATATATATATATATATATATAGTATTATATTACTTTGAAAACAAGGTTGAGTTGGAGGAACTTGAAAACCCATTTGAACCAATAAGATTGTGCCATGTGTGATGGTTTTGTTTGTATTAGGAGAGGGTATTTATGGTCATTGACCATTATTCATTATTAAATCCAAACATAAAAAGGATTAAAATAATATGTGGAAGACTTTTTACGTTTTATATACGTATATGTATATATATATATATATATATATATATTAATACTCTCTTACTCTCTCTCTCTCCAATTTCAAAATTTCATCTACTCTTCATCTTATCAATCCCCTCTTTTCTCTCTCTCTCTCTCTCTCTCTCTCTCTCTCTCTCTCTCTCTCTCTCTCTCTCTCTCTCGTAAACACAATAGAAACGAAAGAATTGAAAATCAATTGCTGCTTTTTCGCTGCTTTGGCTGGTGGATCAGACGAGGAACCGGGTATTTAAACAAGAACAGAAGCTTCGATTGCTACTTGTTCACCGATTGTTGGTTAGTTGTTCTAGATCTGATAGACTTCGATTCAGCGTTTCATTTATGTGTTTTTGTTTTAGATCTGAATAGATGTGTGGTTTCTATTTGATGGTTTTGTGGTGGATTGTGATGTGTTGTTTTCGTTTGCCTGTATTTTTGTTTGTTTGTTTGTTATTTGATTTTGTTTTGGTTTACACTACACGTTTAGATCTGTAGGTGTGTATCATGTTTTTTTGCTTAAGATCTTTTTTTTTATTGTTGTGAATTTTCATTTGGTTGAGGCAGTTGAAGTTTTTGTGGTGATAATGATCTGTAGTAATGATTTTGTTTGATATTTGAGGTTAGATTTGTATGTTTGTGTTATGATTTGTCATTTGTTAGAAGTTTTGCTAAAACTATATACATTAATTTGTAATAACAATTTAATGATTGAAAACATTGTTAAAAGTTGATAAAAGTTGTTACAAGATTGTTTTTATTAATGGATATAAGAGTTTTATATGTTTTGAGTTTGATACCGGTGTGGGTGGTGACTTTTGACCCGTTTGACTGTTTAGCTGTTCGGTCAAAAATAATGTCTTTTTTAATTTACCCATACTACACTCATGTATACACATTTTCTTTTTATATGGGTGTAAAGTAAGGATACATAGGTGTAAACTTATTATTTTCTTAGGTCTTTTTTTTTTAGTTTACTGATACTACACTTCCATGTTCTCATTTTTTAAATAGGTGTACACGTCATGTTACTAATATTACACTCTTGTGTTCTCATTTACATAGGTGTAAAGTAAAGATACATAGATGTACATTAGTTTATTTTGTTCTTTATTTAGTTAGGTTGAGTTTGTTAACTATACTTTGAAGACATCAAACTTGATACTACACTCGTGTGTCTCATTTTACATAGGTGCAAAGCAGAACCATGGTGATGAAAAATCCCAGATCCATGTTTGATGATGTTTGAAGGTCGATGGATTTGTGTTTTGATCTCTGCTTATGTTTCTTGAGAAGGAAAGAATAGGAAGAATAGAGATGTAAATTAGTACCAGCTTTGATTATTTTTTTACACATATAATTGTAAATTTCACACAATGTTTTTTTTTTCACAGATTCAAATTAGATTTTAATAGGTATTATGTTTTACACTGGTGTAAAACAGTGGATTATACCTTTGTTTTTTTTAATATTAATTAATCTCAAATTTTATAAATATTTTTGAGGTTTTTACACTAGTGTAGATAATTTTTCATGCATTGGGGTTTCTGAATAGTGGGAGTACACAGATGATTTTTGAATAATGTGTTATTTTAATTTTTTTTAAACTAACTTCTTTTTCATTTCAACAAAGGGGCAAATTACATAAGAATAGCAGGCAGGCGGGCAACAAGTTGCGCCGCCACCCCCTTCTAGATAGAGAACCCTAATCTAGAGAAAACAAATCCTCGCCCATAGGGAGTCGAGAGGTTGTTGTGGACCACCCTTTGGACTCTCGTCAGAAACCTGATCGCTTCCGGTGCCAATGAACCAAAAGTGTCAAAAGCCAAAGCGACAAAAGCATGTTGGTTATCCTCACACGCTTTAGCGTGCTTTGCCACCTTGTTCGACTCTGCTTTAAGTACCGCTTGCCCCGCCACGAACCCATTCTCCCTGAATCCCGCTAAAGGTGACACACCCGTAAGGTCAACGCATGCGTGTTTCCCACCATCCCAACCAAACACTAGCAGGTCAGCCGGACGTAAAGTGGACCTCCCTTCTGTCGAGTCTATAAGAAAGTTAATCGGGGCCTCTTTCTTAGCCGAGATCCATGCTCGTCTAAGAATATCCATTAAAATGTCCCGAACGAAATCGTACTTGTACTTAAACCCCAATAACTCTCTACAATGGAGGGCATGCTCCCCATATTTATCCAAACACGCTTTACGGCAAACCGGACATGTTTCGTCATCCGGAAAAATGGGAATCATCAAACGATATTTAAGAATTGCTCTATATTCCACCGCTGACATTTGTTGGCCCAATCCTTCTATAGGGATAACTGTTAGGAAATCTTGGGTGTGGGGCCTCTGTAGGCATTCCATGACGGCTTTCTGGCGTGGGGTCAAGCAAAAATCTTCCCCCAGACTTTGTGCGATTCGACAATAAAGAGCATTCGCCAAGGTTTTCTGTGGCTTTTTGGGGGCGGTGTCTTTATTGGAGAAACCGCCAAGATCAAAGTCAGGGAGATATTCATGCAGGCATTCCAAAGCGCAAACATAATCCGGATCCGTGTTATCAGCCCGCTGTTACGTAAAATATGGTCTTGTAACCCCCAGGATTGAGATATGCACGCCACAAAGGCATAAGTGGCTACATCCTGGGCCGAGAGAAGGCCCAACCCACCATGCCGCATCGGTAAGGTTGCGACCCGCCACTGGAGGTCCCCAAAATATGGCCTCCCACAAACTACAATATCTTCAATTGCCTCCTGGAGGCCTTTATCAAAATATGAGACAACACTGCCTACAAAGGGGGGTTGGCATGTTCGTAAGCCGAAAAGCAACTTTGCAACCCCCATACAGGATTTGAGCAGGAGGAGCTCGCTTTGAGGATCCCGTAAACGAGGTTGGAGCCCCATAAACGTAGAAAACCCTTGGAGTTCCAGGTTGGGGACAAGGTTTTGTTAAAGGTGTCACCTTAGAAAGGAGTGATACGCTTTGGGAAACGTGGGAAGTTGAACCCACGATACGTTGGACCTTTCGAGATTGTTAAAAGGATTGGTCCGGTAGCTTATCAGTTAAATCTACCAGAAGAACTCAGTGGAGTGCACAATGTATTCCACGTCTCAAACTTAAAGAAATGCTTATCAGATACGACACTGGTAGTGCCACTGGAGGAGATCCAGGTGGACGATCAGCTAGGGTTCATGGAAGAACCAGTGGAGATTCTTGAGCAGGGCGTCAAGAAACTCAGACAAAGCACTATACCTATTGTTAAGGTACGGTGGAATTCCCGTCTAGGACCAGAATACACGTGGGAGCGCAGAGATCAGATGCGGCTCAAATACCCACACCTCTTTACTGAACCTGAACCTGTACATAGATCAAATGCCGAACATAAAGCAGCTCGCTCAAAGTGAATTTCGGGGCGAAATTCCTTTCAACTTGGGGATGATGTGACATCCGGGAACCAAGCGTACACTTTTCTAGCTGGCTTTACTGTTTACTTGCTGAATTTCGGGACAAAATTCTTTTCAACTTGGGGATGATGTGATACCCCGCAAATTCAGGTTCTCACTTTAACTAAACTCTAGTTACGTTCCTTGCATTATACTTAACTAGGGTTAACTAGATAGGACACACGTGCATTGTTGTGAGTTACTATCGGGTACATGATTAGTGAACCTCGGACGTTGGTGAATAACGAACTTATGTGTCTCTGTGATATTTGATGAATTTATGTGAAAACCATACGTGATTGTGTGAACCTAAACCGAATACGTTAATAAAAATCACTAAAAGTGGAGCATGAGGTTGATTAGGGTCTTAACGCATGGGGTTGCACTTGTTACGGTCCGAAATAACGAAAACGTCGAAGGATAACGCGTCGGGTGACGAAACGGGACAATCACGCGGGCCTCGGGCCTGTGAGCGGCCGCTCACAGGGCCCGAGCGGCCGCTCGAAGGTGACTGACGGGTCTAAACCGCCTTAAACTCCTATTTAAGCATCCTTAACTCCCATGCAACCCCTAAACTCAACCCTAATCGCCCCCTTACTGCCCCACACGAAATATTAACCCTAAAGCTCCTGCTAAGGCTCAAGATCATCAATTGGGAAGCTCCAAAGGCGCACGGTTGATCGAATCGAAGAGCCAAGGGTATAATCTTTGATTCCTTACACTTTTATCTTGTGTTTTTGTTATAAAAATCATGTAAAAAGTTTGTCCAGGTCTGAAAGTTTTTAATAATCATTAAAACATGAAGTTTTTGAAGATTAAACGGATCAAACATAATAATAAACGATTAGTAACATCATAAGATACTTGTTGCGCAAGTTATTGATGTTTTGGTCTTTAAAGTTGTGATCTTTGCATGTTTAGTAGTAGAATCTGATCATAATAAGTATTAGGGATGTTTGGTAATGATGATTGATGTTTGTTAATTGTTTTTATGCACACGGTAGTCGATTAAAGTATGATTTAGGCGAAACTAAAATCTGGACAGAATGATTAGACGAACTTGTAGGGGCTGTAACACAACCTTAACATAACGATTTTGGTATTTTCTTTGCATGATTGAGTCACACTTGGTCTTAGCTTTTCATAATGTGTAAAATCAAGTATTTTGGACGTCGGTTGAGTCGTTTTTAGAATTTTCATTGAAAATAGGTCAGGTCAGAATTTCGGGTATCAAACTGAGTCAACTTTGAAACATCATAACTCAAGTTTTATTAAGAGTTGGGTTGTGAAATATTTACAAAAGGTTAATATTGGAGTAATATGAGGTCTTAAGTGCTTATGTGATTAATTGAGGTCTTAAGTGGTATGGAATTGACATGTAACTGAAGTACACTTGTTTGAGACACATACGGAATGTAGAAACTAATTGTAACCAATACATTCACCAACGAGTCCGTAGGGTTTACTATTGCATGTAGAATCACTAGGCGTCACATACACACTTTTGAACCTTTAAAACGCCTTGGACAAACGAGTTATATGGTGTAATGATATTACGCCTATACTCACTTAGTGACACTATTATTAGGGTGTCGGTAGCATACTTTACTTGCGGTTTGGATTTCTTTTGCTTGCACGTTAAGGTGAGTTTCACTACTCTTTTTCTCAAAAGCATGCGTCTCGGATTAGAGACAACTTTGGTAAACATTTTCTAGTCCATTTGGGACTACTCAGGTATGGACTCCTTGTGTGGGTCGGTTTTACGATTCCTTGTGTGGATCGGGTTTTCAGTCAGTTTAAAACTTATTGGTCCTTTGTAATCTAAACACTCTATCATTTGAAGTCCTTGCATATTATTGGGTTAATCGCTGGAGGCGAAGGGGGTATTAGTTGATAGCGCTATTAGGTTGATGCAGCAACCTCTTGTCTGAGGTGCTTGAGGCACGGGCATGAACTTCTGACCACAATTTCCTACTGGTGTTGATAGACGCCAGTCATTAAGGCAAATAACTATTTTCCTGAAGGTTTCCCAATAATCTTGTTTAGTTACATTGAGTGGGCTAGCTACCCCTGACACACTTAAACTGACAACTCTTTAACTTTTTGGTCTGGAGGACCTACGTTATTACTTTACTTACGTGGTTTTTGGAAACCATCGCATTTGCATATTAAATTACTTTACTTTGTGAACTCATCAGCTTTATGTTGACACACGATAGCATGCTTTTGCAGGTAACTAGGAACGGAGCACAGTTAGGTCATGCATCATTTCATGGGTCTCAAACATTAAACTATTTTGCACATTTACTATTCTTTAGGGTTTTGGGCGCGGTGTTTTGCGCAGACTTTATTTGCTATTTTTCATTCGCTTCCGCTATACTATTATTGGTTTGGTTAAAACTTTAAAACTTGGTTTTTACAATAACGAACTAAATGGTTGGGCATTTAGAGTCGTTCATGTGACTTATGGCTATGGGATCCTGGTTTGTCATGCGCCTCGCGGTATAAACCCCGTAGTGGAAATTTGAGGGTGTGACACCGGTGATCGTCCTATCATCTAAGTACCAAGCGTGGAAGGGGAGGTTGCAGTTTTCCTGCACCTGGTGCACTAGGGGGTGTAAGGAAAGGGAAAAGAGCAAAGGTCCCAAGGGGTCCCCTTGTTGAACCCCCGTGAAGGCTCCAATGCGTTCATCCCCAACATATAACCTAGCTGGCTGGGCATACAAAAATTTGACCCATGGAAAATGGAGGGGTAATGGCGATGGACTTCCCGTAACAAAGCAGATTGGTCAACTACGTTGAAGGCGTTTGAAAAATCAACCGTGAGCATGGCCAAAGAGCCGTCTGCATGAAAGGAACTGAGGAACCTGTTAGCGCTGTACAACACGGCCTCTGCCCCATTAGGGATTCCCACCCCGAATTGGTAGTCTCCTAGTGTGACATCCGTCACCTTTCACTATCATGAGCATACAACTTTAGTCCCTTTATTTCTTGTATTTACATTTATAATCCTTGTATTTTGAAGTTTTGATTTAATAATATAAGTTTGCGAATTTATTTCTTACGACTATTAATAAAGATAATAGTAATAATAATGAATTGATATTGTTATGTTAAAAAAAATGAGTTTGAAAAAAAAATACATGCTTAGAACTAGGTTTGAACTTGTGTCCCAAGCATTAACAAGCAAACAACCAACCACTACACCACTTCCACATTTGATATTTTCTATGGAAACATTTCTACATAAACAAACCCACATAACCACACTAGTCAACAAAGAAAGTCAAAACCCATTACATTCAAGACTTTGAATCAACAATTAAAGAGCCTAAATCTGTTTTGGAAACAATTGATGATTGATTTGTGACCGACACAATCATTCTCATCATTGCTAGCCATTAATTCCAATATTACGTCCAGATTCATAGTCAATTTTAAATAATTGTCAAACGCATTTATAAGCTTTCCAAAACCCGAATCAATCACCATTAATTCGTTGTTTATGACCGACAATTGAACCCCCTATAAATACATACATATTTTTCGACTCAAACCCACCTAAAATCATTCTTTTTCATGCTCTAAATCTCTCAGAATCAAAGCATTTGTGTTCGGCTCTTGGTGTTCGAATTCGACACCATTCTGGTACGTTTAAATCCAATTTGATTTGTATATAGGGTCGATTTATGGTTTAGTATAAAAGCCCCATGATTTCGTTCATCATCTGTATCGAATTGATGTCCAATTGTTGGATTAGGAAATTAGGGTTCATAAGAGTCTAATTTGGGGATTTTCATTTGATTCAGATAGTGTTTTTATATAAACAGATCCATAACACAACACAAATAACCACCCAGACCAACTGGTATGGGCTTCGATCTGATACAGAATAGGTGCAGGGTCGAACCCTGTCTCCAGCAGCTTGCATGTTATTTTTGTTTTGTTTTTAAATTAATGCTTTCAGGATGTGTTTATATATGTTATTAATCGAAATTAAATCACACATCAGCACACAGACCAACTGGTCTGGGCGCTATAAACATACAGAACAGATCCCAGGTTCAAGTCCCCCATGGGACAGAATCTAATTCATTTTTGTTATTATTATTATTATTATTCAATTTTTTTTTACTTAATAACTATTATAAACTTATTTTAATTATTAAAAATAGTAAACTTAATCCACAAACTTTATAAAAATTATCCTATCTTATCATAACCCTATAGTTTATATTCCAAATTTTATTTTTCAGAAAAATATTTATTTATTATTTTTAATGTACTTATTTTTTTTTAAACCATAATTAATTCATAGAAAATTCATTTTTAATCATTTTAATACCAAAATTTTTGTGGAATTATTTCTAACCATATAAAACTTTTTGGTAATTTAATTTTCTGTAAAAATATTATTTTCTCTATTTTTATGATTTAATCCTATTTAATGGATTATATTAAAATGAAATCTGTTTTAAATGAAATAATATGTAAAATAATTTTTAAAAACTATTTTCCACTTATACCATATGTTAAATTCTGTTTAAAAAATGAAAATAATGTTTTTACATTTTATTTGTATTTAAATCCTAATTATTGCATTTTTAATGTTATTAAATCAATTTAGAATACAAAAAATATCAAAATTTTGAATTTTATAAATTCTGAAATTATATTCTAATGTCCCAATAACTTATATATTTTACATTTATTTGATTATTTACTTCCTTCTTTTATTTCCACTTTTACTTCACAGTAATTACATAAATTGTATTATTTAATTTCGAATCGTTCCATTTGGTTGCACTTTTAATTTTACATGTTTCAAAATTTGAAATTATTAAAGGATGATTGATTTTATAAACTTTTCTTTAAATATTAAAATTACTTAAAACCAATTTTAGTTCAAATCAAAAGCCATAAAATCCCCAAATTTTAGTCTAGAAAACCTAAGTGCCTAATCCTAGATAACTTAGACTCTAAGTTCATTCCCTTACAAATTATTTATTTCTTTAGGTTAATCCTTTGGGATAATCCTAATTCACATCACGTTGTTCGGTAGAGTTTCAAGTTATTACGCGAACTGTGAGTATTTCCTATCCCCTTTTTGCTTTTATTCATTTTTGGGGTGTTACATGTACACTTATACAAATTACAAATACAAGTTCACATTTTTACAATACAATTCTAGTACTATGTGCATTTGCTTACAACGTGCTTTATGCTTAGACATTACATGTAGAATACATTTGTACTTAGTGAAATCATTAACATTGTACAAGCCGACCTTAACATTGGATAGCGCTATTGGATTGACAACCCGCCTAGGTTGATTCTCCCCCTTTTCATCGGAGAATCCGTGGTCATTGTTAAGTTATTATCCATTTATTGGATAAGTACACCGCCGTTCATTTAGTACATTATACAGTCACAGGATTGATTTCGCTCATTTGTATGTTACATAGTTTACATAATTGCACTGTAGCTTTGCACTTGAATTGTATAACATTTTTCAATTTACTATATGTATTCAATCTAGGAATTCTCACCAACATTTCTTATGTTGACAAAACCTATTTTGTACATGTTTCAGGTGCAGTTTGATCTTAGTTCCATTGCATTGGATTTTAGTGCTTGCTTTTAATAAGTTATTTCAGTTTTCATGTTTCGTTCAGACTTTTGTATTTTTTTTCCATTTCATCTATGTAAGACAATTTAAATTATTCAATAATATATTTACATATTAGTACCATGTGCCTTTGAACAATCGTCACTACGTGACACCTCGATGATTCTGCCATCGGTTGGGGTGTTACACCTAGGTACTTAATAACTTCTTTACCAACTTTCTTCATGGCTACTTTGGAGACCAACCTTCTCCAAATGGCCCCCAAAGCAATGGGGCGAATCCCATTATCAGGCTTCAACAACGGGGTCAGGGGCTGAAGCAATAAATTCAGCGAGCACCACGGGACATAACCCTCCTAACCACAGATTGACCACATCGGTGATAGCGGAAAGCAGTCGTCGACCCCTCCCCGCTAAGGGCATACAGCAGGTGTTGAACCCGTAAGCCTTCCCAACCACAGGATGTCCCTTTCGGGAACGACTTCACACACCTTTAAACGCAGTCTTTACCCACTGATAATGCAGGTTGGGATAGAGGGCTGGACGGTAGGCTTAGTGGCGAAACAATAGGATGCTTGTCGATAAGCGCGTGCATGGTAGATTCCCCAGGTGAAGCTACCCCACTGGAGCACAACACCTTAACAGCGGCGGTGAAGTGCCCATCCCTGACTTTCCTGAGACATTGCTTGATATCAGGGTCAACTTCCTCGTCCTTTTCCCCTATCCGTTGCGCTCCCCCACCATGCAGGACCTCTTCCCCCATTGGAAGGAGCGATGTAACCAAGTCCTCAAAACCAGAGTCGTCCTTCCATGTTGCTAAGTCCCGCATAATACTATCACATTGCAAGGACTTCATGTTACTTGACCTCCGTTCCTACCTAGAAGACAGAACGACCACCTTAAGAGTACATCGTGGTAAGAGTAAGAGTTTGACCCAGCTTTCAACAGACCCAGGGGAAGCCACTACTTTACGATTGGCGCCCGTCAAGGCCTGAGCAAATGCTAAACGACAACTTGGGGGAATACTTTTAACGGTCCGCACCGGGATGGAGAAAACCTGATCGAGGAGAGTGGCATCCCCCACCACTCCTTATTGGGACATAAAATCACAGCTCACCCCAGGATCCCGATGCCTTAGGATCCCCACAATAAAATCCCCATTCGAGCCAGACTTTCCTGTTGATGCACTTTCTGTGGACGTCATTGTCGAATAGACTAGGGTTGAGTCTTGTATTGTATTACATGAGGTTGTGGTGATCCATAAGGGTATTTTATGGATCTGTTGCATTTGTTAATATTGATCAATACATAAAGTCTTGGTTCGACCCATTGAAGGGGCGAACCTACAGGTTCGACCTCCTTCAAGGGGCGAAAGTGGCTTCATGTTTTGGACTATAAATAGCAATCTCATGTGTTGGTTTTCATTTAAGATTTGAGTTTGTGCTTTGAATTCTCTCAAGGGGGAGGTCATGCCTGACATCCCCCGGCCCCGAGATAGATGTTTATCCTACTGATGACAGTGTCTATAACCGTTTCTGATGTAATACGAATTTGTGATGACATTGTTTTCGTATGTTTCTGTCTCGTCTCGTATCTTCCGTCTGAAACCGAGTTGTTTTCACGTAATCGATCCATGAATTCGGTTTCTAACCAGATTCTCAACTGGTATCAGAGCCGTGGTACCGATTTGAACGATCTAACAGTCATTTGAATCAATCACAGCTCGATTTCATGATTTCAGACGTTAAAAAATCATTTTTTGATCGAAAGGTTGAAACCCTAGAAACCCTAGATTCTTAATTGAACCCAAAATCATGTGATTTTTCCATATTTCTGTTAATTCGATGGTTAGGTTTTCATTTCCGCACCTTTCTGTACAAGTTTCATCATCAAATTCGAATAATCATAGTGTTTATGGGCTGATTTGAAGAAAATATTGAAGAAGAACACGTTTTTTTTCTGCAAAAGGTCGAATGTGCAGTAGATACGACCTTACGAGTGGTCGAACGTGAGTTGTAAACGGTCGAATGTAGGATTTGGAGGTCGAATATGCTAATATGGGTTGATAACAAAGGTCGAACCTGGAAGTTTTCCACATTCGACCTCACGACTGGCCGAATGTGGAATCTCAATTTTAGTCAGGCTAAACTGAACTTGGTTCGATCCAATCATGGTACATTCGACCTTACTAAAGGGTCGAACGTAGCTTTATTTCTACCTTCGAACCCTCGACATAGAGAATGAAAAATTGGTATTTTAAGGGGTAAAAAAATTTCGAATATGGCTATTTTTGAAGATTTTTGGGAGAATGGTGATGATGTTTATATAAATTGTTGAAGAAATGATGATGATGATGATGAAACATTTTATTGTGGGGTAGTCATGAGAATCAAAAGAATGATAATCAGATTCAAATGACTATTATGGGCCAAATCAGATATATTTTTATTCCGCAAGTTGAGAACAGTCAACCCAGTTCCAGTGTGATTGAAGGAACTTGTTCAAACAAAGTTGTTATTTACAAGCGAATCAAGACTGAGATTTCAATGTTCCAAAAGTAATGAGGGATCTTAGTATGGTGTTCAAAAAAAAAACAAATGTGTCATCATAAGAACCATTTGATCATTGAAGATCAATGGATGTAATTAATTTATGGTGTTCTTCCAACTTAATCATGTTCTTATTTTACTCCAATCATATTCTCATTTTACTATTTCCTTGCATATATATATATATATATATATATATATATATAGGGGAAAGTTAATTTGAGAACACCTATATTTCGTGCGAACCGCGAGAACGCATCTAAAACCATTCAAATTAAAAATTTCTTTTTACACTTATCTTTATTATTAAAATACAATCCCAAAAACACAATTTACGCGTAAAAATTCAAACGTATACGAAAATAAATTGTTTTTACACATGTGTAAATTTACTAGTTTATACATGTGTAAACTGTTTCATTTACACGTGTGTAAAAAGTTAATTTGAAAGTGTTTTTGCAAGAAAAGATGAATTATTTGGAAAGAAAATTCATTTATTAATGTTGTATTTTGATTATAAAGAGGTTTGTATTAAAAAAAATTGATTTTGATAGATTTTTTTACTTGTTCTCACGGTTCTCACAATATTTAGCGTTCTCAAGATAACCCTTCCATATATATATATATATATATATATATATATATATATATATATATAAATTATAATAACAGACACTCTTAAATTATTCAAATATAAATTCAACATAACTTTTTTTAACTTAAAAGTTTAGACGTACATTACTACTAAAAAATGCATGACAAATTATCAAAATATAATAATTTTATTTTGGTATTGTTAAATGTAGATAAATAAAAAAAATTAGTACTTTACTCGTCCGTTAGGACGGGTTCCTGAAATATAGAACAATCAAACCATATGTAAATTGAAAATCTTAATAATGTCTCATCCAATTGGGATTAGTATGCGGACGGGTTCCCGAAATGTAGAACACTTAAACTATGTGCAAATTGAAAATCTTAAAACGACTTATCCAGCTAGGATTAGTAGGCGCAGAAGTTGATTAATTCACGTACATGTTAACTCAAATTTTGTTATTTAGTTGGCGTAATTTAACATCTTTGCTTTGTATAATCTGGAAATTTTTAAGGAAAAATTAAACAATAGCGAAATACCTTCAAACGTATAATGATCGGTATGTTTTTATATGAATTGCTAGCAATAACCCTATGTTCCCCAGTTTACTAACGTAAATAAAAAGAAGAGAATGGGAATTTAACAGAGAAAAGACAGAGAGGAAAAAATATATAACTTCATTTCGTATCTTCAAGTTTTAAGGAAATGAAAAGATATTAAATATTTTATATGTTCTCGAGTTGAAAGGAAGAAAAAGGAAAAGTTAAATTTTACAGTTATATACCCATTATTGTGTATTATAATAGTTTATGTATGAATGTAAAATAGTAAATGATAAACTTTTTATTTGTTTTCCTTTTCCTTCCTTTCACTTCCTTCCAATTTGAGAAGAAAGTTTTATTTAAAGATTTTCCTTCCACTCTCATCCTTTAATAAAACTTTGAAACACACATATTTTCACTTTCTATCCATTTCCTTCCATTAATAAAACTCGGGAACAAATCGTAATGAAAGTTATGCCATATATTATATTACTCATTATAAACAACAAAATAATCATGTTTTTGTTTACCTCTTAAAACTCCATGTAATTTTAAGGCCACAAAGGGTGTCCATCACACAATCTCACTATCACTAAACATTCAACCAATTAACATGTGACGCCTCATTTCTTCACATTTAATCACATCAATCACTAACATTTTTTCTTCTTTTTTTAAATAAACAATAATTAAATAAACTAAAACCAAAATTTGTAGTTTAGGGTGGATATTGGGATAGAAACGGTTAGGTTTGAAGCATTTGGCTTGGAAACGCTTGGGTTTGAAACAATTTGGGGCTTATCGTCCTCCAATACTCTTTGCTCGTCTTTCTCATTCTCCATTGTTGGTAAGGAAGTTTGAAGGGATAGGTACCTAATTCTAGTGCGGATAGGTAGCCCTATTCCATAAAGTGAATATCATCAAGAACCCGCTGAGCATTAATCCGCGGAGCTAACCCTTGGAGCAGCAAGCTTCACCACCAGTATGCGCGATCTCATCCGCGCAGGATAGCAACCACATTTGAAAAAGCCACAAGTCAATATTTAGCGGAGCTATTCCCGCATGTGCTAACAAGCTCACGCGCGGGATGACGTCACCCATGCAACGTAACCAGTTCAGATGAATCTTCACGCGTACACATACTCGTGGAATATTCATCCTACCTCAGCTTTTAATACGAGGTACGGACGATCAAGAATGAAGAAGATTTGGTCAGATCTGGACAAGTCTGCCACCAACCAGATGGCGACACGTGTCAGGGGTGGTCCAACAACCGCTGACAGAAATAGTGGCATGACTCGTCCCATGCTTCCACCATTCTGCTGTGAACAGTACCGTTCAGAGCACTGTACAAGCATGTCTACTAGCTGCCAGACGTTGCATCAGACGCCAGCAGGTATCAACCATGCCGTGTCAGAGCAAAGCGCCGCTTGCGCCCAATCAGAAGCTACCACGTGGATTTTATGCAGACCAGGTCATACTCTCTCATGTCAGCAGGGATGGTCACCTGGTTCCCGCCATTTTCCTGGGCCGAAGACACCTGGGCCCAAGTGACGGCCCAGATCAGTTACGCCATTTTATGGGCCATTTCACCCGACCCATAGATCCTGGTTTAGAAATTAGTCACCTAGCACAAGGGTTAGCATAGAGAGAGAATACTTGTAAACTCTTTGTAATCTTCAAAGCAATAATATTCTCATATTTACAGTGGACGTAGGTCACCCTTGGCCGTACCACTTATATTCTTGTGTTCTTACTTTTTACCATACACACACACACTCACTTTCTCGTATTCTCGGGCCACGGTTCTATCACCGGTGTGAGCAAAGGGTTGTACCTGAGCGAACACGAGTATTAAACCCCACAGTGTTTATCATTAATCACTGTGATACCCGTTCTTTATTCAAAGTTGAAACTCAATCATTGAGGGAAAATCAAATTGAGAGAGAGGGACCACAAAACTAATTCATATACTTGTAAAAATCAAGATGATAAATGAAGATGAGAAAAGCGACACATCATACTCGGATATCTCTTTCTCTGGTGACGCTGTGGAGACCAAATGGAATTGGTGACCGGGCTGATTGTTAGAAGAAGTACGTGGTCATGAGTTTAGGGTTGAGTGGGTGTTGGATTTAGGAACATAATCCTTTGTATATAAAAGAAACCAGGAGAAAGAGTAGGAGATGAAAACCACTTGCAAACTGCTCTTTAAAAAAAAAGGAAACTGCCAAATTTTTGAAGAAACTGCCTGGTTGTTATGACTGAGATCAAATCTCATAAATAACCGTCAAGTTTAGAAGGCCAAGATTAATTTAAAAACGGTTAAAAACATAAAAAACGACGATTACTATAGGGGTGAATAATTATATATTTTATTAATTTATAAGTGCTTTGTGCTTCATGGCGTTGTACATCTTGCTTAATAAGTGTTTTGTGTATGAAAAAGTTGTACACCATGCTTCATATGTTATACCCTACTTTGTTTTTTTCCTTTTCTTTTTTACTTTTACCCCTAAAGTTTTTATCTTTTACATTTGACCTCTACACTTTTTTACTTTTAACTTTATCTCATGTATCTTAAAAAAGATTTTTTGCTTTACGTTTAAATCCAAATGTTTCGAGTTGACATGCCACAACATGCATATGTAGTTCAATATTTTTACCTCTATTTTTCCCGTCAAACGGTCACGCTGTGTTTTAAGTTTCAATCTAATTTTTGTGCATTATCACGCCACAACGGGCGTGCACGGTTCACCATTTTTACGTCTACATTTCACTTAGTTTTGTTTTTTTCTTTTTTTCTTTCCTTATGAGTTTTTCAGTGTTGTTGCGTTAGCAATAATGTGTCACTAATGCTACTTGGTATGGTTTTATGTCTTTCGCAGCAACACAGGGACTTAATACTATATTATAATAATTAAGAAAAAACGGGAAAGACGTGTAACAGAAAGGGCCGTTGAGTTGGGCGGTTTGTTATGATGGGGGGTCGACGTGGTCGTCATGAAATCGTGGATCCTCGTCTTCCCACGCTGTATCTTCATTTGCCACTTGTTGTCGAGCATTAAATGATAAAAAGTTTTTATCAAGTGTTATTTTATAAATCAATATAAATGTCATGTGGCTTATAGGTAAAAGGGTCGGTTCTTTTTTTGAGGGAGCCGGGTTCGATTTTTACGGGAGGCATGTGATGGATACCCCCACCCTTGTGGTGGGGTAGGTGGTTGGGAAGTGATGGAGAGACCCTTGACCCTTGTGGTCATGGGTTCGACTCCTGATCCCTCCAGGTTTTACCGGTTCACTACCGTCGTGCCTTCGGGCGGGTTTGTGGGCCGGGTTTTCCCTGAAACAGGAGACGGGTAGGCCGAAGGGCTCTGTCCGTATGAACTAAAGGTCGTCTGGGGCCCCTTCCGGCCATTGGGGGCCGCGTACAGAGTACCCGACAATACTTTAGTTTATCGTTCAAAAAAAAATATATAAATGAGTTAATTTTGGTAACTACTTTTTTTTTTTTAAATTAACTCAATTTAATATACCTATGATAATTCAAACAAAGTAAAATAAAATTAAGGGAATTGGATTTTAATAATCAAAACAATTCAAAATTTGTCGTCGACATCCCAAACAAAAAAAAAAATTGGTCATATATAACATGTACTATTAACCTATTGAATTCTGACACTCAATTTGGGTTAAGTCGCTAACCTAGTTAGTGTTTTGGCTGATGTGACACCCCTAGTCTGACGTGGCACCCCAAACTAATTGGGTTAGTGACTTAACCTGAATTGGGTGCCAGAATCCAATAGGCCAATAGTACAGGTTATATATGACCAATATTTTAGTTTAGGGTGTCAACTAATTTCGAATAGCTTATGTTCATAAATGGAACTTCATTAGCAACTTATTGTTAATTTTCTTTAATAAGTGATTGAAAACCATATAACATCTACATGATGTTCCATTTGGATCATACTTTTGAGGCATCTTACAACATCTTTTGCCATTTGATGCTTGCAGTTTTTGACCTGGCAATCACAAGCCAACATGATTTAGAATGAAAGTTGAAAAACTCCAGTGAGTATGTTTGCCAAATCAACATAGATTTTTTAGCAAAGTTTGTAATATTTAGCATGCTTGTGTGTTTGGGAAGGCTTACATTATGTTAGTATAAAAGATATGTCACTTCTAACAAGCGGTGCGGCTAGCCATTGTCGTAGCAAAACTCACAGAAGACGTAGCTAAAGTTGAATATTTAGAATTGGTTAGACAAGCAACAATGATGTAGCGAGACGTTGTGACGTCAACCGGCAACCGGCAACTCAAAAGCATATAGATTAAAACCTGGATAGCCACGGATGTCGAGTTGTTGGCCTACCACACGAAATGGGAACCAAATTGGGTATGCACTTGAGCCACAATAGGAAATCGGTCAATCGTATGATGATGCTAATGAAGTAGGAAGATGTAAGATAAGGGTCGGGATTAGGAGATGAAGGAAGATTTAAGATTCTCCTTTGATATTAATTATAAGGATGGTTAAATGTGTATAATTTAAGCATCATTGTACAAAATCAACATATTTGACTTTTTTCAAGTCAAATTTTTCTGGCTTTGTAAACCTATAAACAACTAACCTACATTTGTTTATAATTAACAGAAGTCAATGGCTACCCCTTTTATTTTTAAATAAAAGTTTAACTTGTATAAGTATTTGATTCCAGTGAACATGTATTTTGTATAAAACTACCGAATAGTTTGTAGACATGTTATTTTATATCTTATAAAATGATTGTTATATAAAAATATCAAGGGTGTTTTTTTTTTCCATAGTTTTTTATCAAGTCTATGAAAATGACGATCATGAACAAAATATAAACGCTTAGCCCAGTTAAAACAAACTTATTAACTTTTTTGTTTTGTTAATTGTATCACATTTCACAATTCTCGTCAAAAAATTGAATTTTTGGAATAAAAGTCTGGTATGTTTGGTCTAGATTATTTTTTTAATTTTAAGTTATTTTGTTTGTGAGATTCATTTTGTAATTTGTGGTTCCCATCGTTTTAAGTGATTATGCTTAGGTCTCAAAATAAATGTGCTTGGAAAGAAAGTAGTTTTAAAAATGTTTGACAAGTAGTTAAATACCCCTTATTAGGGAAACAAGAATAACCCGAATCATTGAGTACTAAGAAAAGAAGAGTTTGTCTTGGATTGTAACATTTTCAAGAAATTGATGTGGCTGGTTAGATAACGAGTCAAAATATGTCGAGTTAATCTAGCATAGTTTTTGTTTCATTTCTTTTATCATGTATAGTTTATGGTTATAAAAAAATATATTATCTCAATAACACTCAAATTTTTTATTATATGAATTGAAAACATGTTCAATTTTATCAAAGGTTCGTGAATGGTGAATTTTTTGGATAATCGGTGAATGGTTGACCTGTTTTAGTGATTGTCTATACTAAACATGTTACTTGACACTTTACAAATTAAATGGGTTGTATGGTGTATATTTATTTTATGCTATACCCTCAACTTGACTTTGTGTTAATCAACTAGGTTCATTGTCATAGATTGTTCCTAACAACATAAAAATGAAATTTTTGTTACCCTAGTGCAATATTAATTATGATTTTTTTGTGTTTTTTTTCGTTTTCTCTTACGGATGGATGTTTGTTATTTATTTATGTTTAATGTTTACTTTTTCATTGTTATATAATGTATTTTGTGTATTCTTATGAAGGTTGCCGTTAAACTAAATAAACATTAATATGTAGGAATATTTATTTTGTATAATTCTGTTTCGCTGCCTGACTGGTACTGGTAATCTACTAGCTATAAACTCAATCCGAGTAATAACCAAAACATGGGCTCAGCCCTGTTGGTTATGTGGATGAATATAAGGTTTTGACTTGGCCTAGACGCGGGTTCAAGTCTCTTAAAACGGTTTTTTTTTTTTTTTTTTAAATCTAGTTTTTTTTATATAACTTTGAACTTATAATCACACTATGTCACTATGTAATATCTATGGTATATAAAAAGTTCAAATTGTCGTTAACACTAACAAATCTTGTTTTCTAGACTAAGGTTTATATTTCTTAAATAACCCATAAAAACGCCACAGTTTTTATTAGGGGACGGGGCGCCACCCGAATTGGCCACAGGTACCAACAACCAGCACGGTATCACCGCCGTCATACACGTTGGTAGTGGTCCCGTGGACTGTTTTGCTGGTGCTGTTTACCGTGCTGGTACCGTTGATTTCTTTTATTTTTGACTTTTTTATATACCTTATTTTGTTATTTCTTTTATTTTTACCATTTGTTTTATGTATATCTATACTTTTTTAAACGGTTTGTTTAATAGGAACATTAAAGATAAATAAACATAAAAAACTAAAATTCATAACTATTAAACATAAAAAACTAAAAATAAAATACAATAAAAGAAATAAAAAAAAAACCTAGAGTTGGCGCAACAGTTGCCATGCCTCGACATGGTCAAAGCTGTTGTCGTATCGACACGCATACTCCACATGCGTGAGCTCGATAGCCAACTCCGGGTCAATGCCCGGCTCCTCCCTCAACGTGTTCTGGTACATGCTGGTCCACCGATCACACTTATTGGTGAGACCGGTCCACTTCCGCTGCAGGCTGACGGTTGTGCGGTCATCGGTGCCAACTTGGCGGTTGAAATCGGCTAGTACACGTACCCAAAAAACCTGCGAACGACGTTGTTGAAGTGTCGGGTCGTTTGAGGCGTCTTGGTAGCATATCACCAATGCAATCTCTTATTCGGTGGTCCAACGAGTCATCTTCGTGTGTGTTTCTTTGTATAAACGGTGGTAAAAGTGTGTTTTAACCCAACCGTATGCTAAGTTTATATATAAAAAATTTCGAACGGTTTGGTGGAACGGTATCAATGCCATTCAATTCGATTGAACGGTTTCCATACTTAATTCTGACCGTGAGGTTGGGACGGTTGAAATAGTATGGTAATTAATTTTAAACCGTGTGAAATAATAATAATAATAATAAATAAAAGGTTTAATGAAATTATAAAAAAAATAAAAGAATCAGTGGAGTGTTGCCTACAAAAGGTGTTTCAGTGAAGTAAATCAATAAAGTGATGTGGTAAAGCAGGATTGGTTAAAATCAGTAAAAGGACAAAAAAATTCTAGTAGCATCCCTGATGGCCTTATAGAAATTGGGGACATTTATTAATCCAAAATAAATATAGAATGTTACGAATTTCTAGGTTACCATAATTATCCCTATCATTAATTTATTCATGTTTATTAGTTAGTAAATCTCAACTTTAGTTATTTGATCTGATTAGGAAATTATTAGAGTGTCCATTGTCGCTCACCTCTAACGAAGACTTTATCTTATTAGAATAGGACAGCTGAGAGCACTGGCTAAAGTGTCAATCCTGCTCACTTGATCCCGTTGTGGCTCAAGGTGAGCGAGAACTTTATCATTTTATTTTTGGGTATTTTTTTATATTTTGTAATTTTTTTTTTATAAAACACTACATTGCATAAATATTAAAATAAACACTACATAAAAAAGCATCATTTTTTTATAAAACATCAAACCATTATTTAAAAACATAAATGAATAGTAGAAACACGACTATATTAGAAATCGTCATCTCATAACTCTCCAAACCTCAATCCTCGGGTAGTTATCATTGTACATGTTTCGGTATTGGTTACGGGCTTCTTCAATCACGTCATCTTCGTCTAAACCCGGATTTTCGTTCACTGCATTTACGAAGAATTGCTCAAATATTGTGCACTTCGCCTTTAAAGAACAATATTTTCCATATATCGAGTCTATTGAACGATTGTTTTCACTCATTTTTTCATTGAATCTTGTGACAACTGCTTGCCAAAAACTTTGCGTTCGCTCCATTCCTCCTTGCTCTTGAATAGCAATATAACTATTGACCAAGGCGAGTTCTTCCTCCACGGTCCACGTTGGTGGTCGCACACAGTTTAGTGGGGGCGGGAATGGATTTGGATTTGGGTTTTGGTTTTTGTTTGCCATTTTTGATCAACTTCAAGATGGAAAATTGATAATATTTTTTGGTAGAAAAATTAGTGTTGCACCATATATGTGTGTGTGTGTGTATTCAAATTCAACCGTTGGCTGGTAGCCAACGGCTAATTTTTTGAATTCGTCCTCGCTAACTCACGCGAGCTAGCTCGCTTGGCCTCGCTCGCGCCGACGGTCACTTTGAGCTGTTATGGGCCGAGCAATCCACGTGGAAAAGATTGTGGCTCGCGATAGGCTGCTCGCGGGCCACAACGGATAGTCTCATTTAATGGTTTTATTAAAGGACACAAGTCATGTTTAGATCTGAAAAGTTAGGGTTTATAGAAAACATCATTAAAAGAGGTTTAACATTATTTAGATGGATTACACACCTTTATATCTTCACTTGTTTTGATTCTAGAAGTCGTTTAGCTTCTAGAAGCGGGTGTTTTGATGATAAAAGGGGTTATAAAGGTTATAGGTTCATTAATGGGTGTAAGGAGGCGATTTAAGGTTGTTAAAGTGGCAAAAACAAGTTTAAGGCATGTATTTATAGGCTAAGCCCGTCAGGTCAGGCGAACTTAGCTTTTGGGGTGAACTTAGGCATTTGGGCGAACATATAGCCCTATGTTCGCCTACTCGCCTAGTATGCATCTTCTCTAGCAGGCACATTCGCCTGCCTCTTTCTTCGCCTAGACTGGGCATCTTCGCCTACTAGATTGTTTTTCTAAGGTTTTCATGTTAAACTTTCTAACTTGGTTTATCTAGTGTCGGTTACAAATCCGTTAACATGCAATAACATTTAGAACACTTATTAGCACATAGTTTCACATAACACGTGTTCGCAAATAGTTAATTAATCATATAACGTATGAAATGTAACACGTTGTTTATTATTTGGTTCACCAACATTATATTACACGCACCTTCTTCGCCTCTCAAGTCCACATCAACTCAAAGATATATAATTAATGTGTTTAGAATCGGGCTTTAAAATCACGTGAAAATTATTCATTTTTATAAAGCTCATTTCTGGTACACATTAGATTCGTCCCTTTCTTTTATCGTTTACTTTTTTTATTTATTAAAAGTTATTTTTTATGGGTGAATGATTGAAAAAAAAATCCTCATGGAGTTGCTTTTATGATCTTCGATGTAACAGACGTTAAAATTCCACATGAAGTTGCTTTTATCATTCTCGCAGCTCTAGTTCTTGGGTGAGGAACTAGTATAACTATGTACAATGCTTTAGGGGTGGTTTGTCAAAATGCTAGGGGTCCGAACCTGATCCTTACTTCCTTAGTTGTTTCTACGTACGTACACATTACTTACAACGATGTCTACATTATATCTTTGTTTTTTTTACACTAACTTGATGGTTTTATTGGATATCACATTGGAACACACGGTTGTATGAGTATCCAACTTCTATGTTGATGACATATAATAGGTGAACTCTTGGTCAAACCCTTAAAAACCTAGGTAGCGTTCATTTCACAGAATAAAATGGAAATCAGATGGAATTGGAATGTATACTCCACTTCTTATGTTGTTTGTTTAAACAAAAGAAGGAATTGTAATTGAACAACAATATACAAAAGGGAAATTACATTCCAATTCCGTCGAGGTTTTTATTCAATTCTATTAAATGATCACACCTAAATTCCAAATCAAATTATAGTTCTCGCATGAATTCCTATTCCAATTCCATTACAATTCATGAAACGAACACTAGTGTCAATACTATTATTGTAATCTATGGCTTCACTTGTTTTTCATCATTAAATTTACACAATGAAAATGAGTTATCTAATTAAGGTGCTCTTTGTTTTTTGCTGAGAAACATTTTTGACCTCTTTTGTCTGCGTCACGCAGACGCGCACAGACGTTTGGGGTCTTCAGATTGTTTGTTTTTGGAAGAAATTTCACTCAAAAAGGTCTTCCTGACCTCTTCTTGGTGCAAACTTGTTCCAAAGTCTTCTAAGGTCTTCAAAGGTCTTCTCCACTTCTCTTCTCCTCACCCACCACCACCACCACCGTCCACCACCACCTACCATCGTCCACCACCACCACCGTCCACCACACCACCACCCACCACCACCACCGTCCACCACCACCACCGTCCACCACCACCACCGTCCACCGTCCACCACCACCACGGTTCACCACCACCACGGTTCACCACCACCACGGTCCACCACCTACCACGGTCCACCACATACCACGGTCCACCACCACCACCACCATCGTCCACCACCACCCACCACCACCACCATCGTCCACCACCACCACCATCCACCACCATCGTCCACCACCATCCACCATCACCGTCCACCACCACCATGGTCCACCGTCCACCACCACCATCTACCACCACCACCGTCCACCACCACCGTCCACCACCATCCACCACCACCGTCCACCACCACCACCACCGTCTACCACCAGACTGCTGTAAAAAATTAGTTTATTTAAATTTCAGTTTATTTCAGCAGCATGGAGACATTAACAAACAAACAGTCTTCTTCTTGCAGACTGCAGACATTTGGTCCACCTCATCTCCTGCAGATGTGGTCCGCAGACTGCAGACCTTTTTCTGCAGAAAAAACAAACAGCACCTAAATGTTATGCCATGATTAAAGAGATTTTTTTTTGAACGACAAGTGGTGTAGTCGGTGGAGCTCCGCCTAACACCCTGGGTCAGCCTATTGTAACACCCCAACCGATGGCGGAAACATCGAGGTGTCACGAGGTAACGATTGTTCAATAGCTCATGGACTAGAAATGTAAATATTGATACATTGACTAAGTAATTTATTACACTGAAATAAAATTACAAGAATACAACGTTTAAGAACTAACAATCTAAAATAAAATTTAGTAAATCTCAAGTCTAAGTCTAAGTTTCAAAAGCTTAACAGTGATCTCATAACAACGTGAAACATATACGAAAATAATTTTGTCAATACAGAAGGTATTGGTGAGCATACCCTGTTTGAATAAATATAGTAGGAAAAGAGTTTTGCACTTCACGTGTTATATTGTCTACAATTTAGTGTTCAAGCTATGTACAAATGTCACCTAAAATCAAGCCTTAGAGTAGAAATGATATCTAAGAATAATGGGATATCTAGTATATATGTATAGTAGTCGCCCAATAGTATGATTATATATAGTATGCGATAAAGCAAGTCGTTTACACATAACAATAGTCAAGTACTATTTATTGGCCCACACCGGGTTAATGAATAAGGTCATAAGTACACACTATCAGCGATCAACAAGTAAAACACATACAAGAATTGCGATTATGAATATAGACTAAAGCATGATTAAGTGAGTGAAGTAATAAGCGTACATGAGTCACCCCAAAAGTGTAAACATGAAAAAGGGGAAAGATATACTCACATTCGCTAAGCTGGATTATCTTCTAAGCGTTGTGAATGTATGTGAGGCGAATCCCAAAGACTCAACAACGTAGCTAGTTCAATTTGAAGAAATAAAAACCGAAATTGAAAGAATATCAAGCTTCCAATTCGCCAATTACAAGAGCTTATAATCAAAGCTTCAATTGTAGAAGTAATAGAATATAGAAGAAAGGTATGAGAGAAAGTTTAATCGGATTGAAACAATCGATTTAGAGGTGCCTAGTGTAATGAGTCATAGGTGGGTTTTTATACTAGTTTTGGATTCAATTAGCCATTAAAATTGGTCAACACCATAAAGTAAGGTTTTATGATGAATTGACTATGTGACTAGGACTTTGACTGTTTGACTAAGACTTTGACCAGGACTTTGACTCGTACTTTGACTAGGACTTTGACTGGGACTTTGACTGTTTGACTGGCTTCGCGGACCGCGAGAACTAAAAAAAATCAAATTTTCTAATTTAATCAATTTTAAGTTCCGGACTTGTTTCCTTCGGTTTCTAAGTTGTTTTAGGACCGAAAATTAAGGGTTTTGAGTATCAAGGTCTGAAACATACGTGCTCGGGTGTAGATATGAGTATAAAACGAGCAATACTTTTACTTATAAAAATTATAAGTTTTATTAAATTGTGACTTTTGGCCCTAATAAAATAGGAGGGTTAAAAATGAAAATTTTGAAATAGTCGAGGGACCAATTATGCACATTTATGAAAAGTGAAGGGTGTAGGTTGTCACACCTATACTGATTACACATCCCATCTGGATTGAGGATCTCCCCAGGTGGAACCCTCACATATGGTAAATATAGCTCCAACCGAAATCGAACCCTCAACCTCCACATGACTTCCGCTCTAGCTCCTTCAAATTTCACCAAGAGAGCTAGCCTTAATTGGCTATTAAAGAGATCTTATATGAATTGTGTTGATGAAATAGATCTTATCTATCTATACTGTGTAGACTATATTATAAAGTATTTCCTAAGTACTTCTTATAACTTAAGAGGTGCAAGTTTAACTGCTTATTTTAGGGACAAAGTGGTATTTACAACACCGTATTTAATCAAAAGGAAATCAAAAGTCAAAAAGAGTTTATAAGAAATCATGACATTCAATTTTATAATTACTTTGAACACATTAAATAGAAAACCTATAAAAACAATTCATAATGCTATGTTTTGTTATAATCTTTTATATAAAATTACGTAATTTAGAACGTTAAAGTTTTATAAACTTAATAATACTATATAGAAATCGAGAAATCAATAATGAAAGTTGTATTTTTAATCATTAGGTAACGGTTTGAATTATGAAATTATTACGTTATACGCATACACAAAGTTGGTCCTCAGGATTTACGTGTCTTGTACGAATTGAAAATAAGGCCCCTAGACACTAACAAATCAATCCCGCATGTTTTCTATTGGTCTCCGCTGTAACGTGCGGACACACCCACTAGTTAATATTAAACAATATGTTTGCTTTGATCTTGGCTAAAAAAAATGTTATAAATGTTTCCTAACGAAACACATCGTTTTATGTGTTTTAGACATAAAGATTTTACCGATCTAAGTTAAAACACATCTATCTATATATATATATATAAAAGAAAACGTATATGCTGACGTGACGTGCAATAAGGCCTCAACCTTTCTTTGAGAGTGCCACGTGGAACCATAATTGAATGATTTTAGTGTTTTTGAATTATTTCCTTTTTTAGTTAAATTAAGTTATTTTAGGAAAAAAGAATTTAAAAATAAATTTAAAATTTTATCTCTCGTATTTCCTCCCATAATTTTTAAACGTTTATATCTTTTATATACGGGATTTTTTAAAAAAAAAATAACACCGAATTAACGAGCGTTTTATTATCTTTCCAACGAGTACCATAGTGCTATATAAAAAACGGAGAAAAAATCGACTATTTTTTGTGGGGTTTCGTTCATACAGAAAAAAACACACAAAGTGTTCATGTTATTCATTAATCATGTTTTTTTTTAAACCAAGTTCTTATCTACGATGTTGAAAATCAGCCCAATCGCCATGTTATAATTGGAATTTACTAGGTAGATCATCAAGAGAAGCTAGGAGAAAGAATCGCGCAACACTGCAACACATGGTGTCAGCTTATAGCAAGGTTATTTATTTATTTAATTACAAGAGTAATAATTATTACTATTAGTATTAGTATTATTAGAATGGTTATATTTTTCAATCCCAGGACGCTCCCAGAAAGATTTGATAGTTGCTGATGTGGCGTTCAATTGTGGCCACAACCATCTCTTGATTATGCCACGTGGCATAATGAGATGCAATGGTTACAACTTCCAACTTAAGTGTTTGTTTAGTTGATTAGGTTAGGAATTATAAAAGCCATTAGAATGTGAGAAATTAGAGAGATGTGATGAGTTTTTGAATAGTTGCAGCTTACATAAATGATTCTTTAGATGATTACTGATTAGGTTTTAGATTAGGGAATATGAGTTATTACTGATTAGAATAATATGAACATGCAATGATTGAGAGATTTTGTGGTTAGTTAACTTGAGCCATTTACAATAGGTTATCACGTAAAATTAGATTTTTCAACCCCGAGACCCTCCCAGGGTAATCAGCTAGTGTTTTAATTAAAAGGATAGATAACTATTTATTCTGTTAGTTTATTAATAGACAGGATAATTTTAAAGAGATTGATTTAGACAACTCCCAAAAAAAATAAAAAATAAAAATAAACGATTCTTACAAATTAATGTATGATGAAAATATTGCATCGATAGGATTTCACATGTATCGCATATAAGAATATCAACTAGATCATTCATATCTATTAGTGCTACGAGAAGATACCAACAAGATTTGGATGAAAATAAATGGATGACATAAATATACTTTTTATTCGAACAACACACAAGCTGTAAAAGTGTAAGGCTCTTTTAGTCGTTTAGTGTATGTGTAGTGGTGGGGGGTTATGGGGGGTTATGGGTATTAAAATATTAAAAAGTAATAGAAGGGGGGTTATGTGGGGTTATGAAAAAAGAGGGTGTAGTGGGAAGGGGGTTATGAAGGGTTATAAATAATTGGGTAATTATTGTAGTGGGAAAGGTGTAGTGGGAAGAGGGTGTGGAAATTAATTAAAAAAATAATAAAAAAATACTTTCAACAAACAAAACGCCCGTTATATATATAGCGCCAGCCACCGAAAACGCCCCATAACCCCCAAGGGGCGGTGTTCGGGGCGCTATAGAGGTTTAAAACGCCCTCAAGGCGCCCACTACACACAACCTTACAATTAGTAGTTTTAACTTCTTATATCAAACTATGCTTAAATTAATGTGGTTTGTTTAGAGGTATGTAGTTGTGTAAAACCATAAATAATAAAGAATCACAATGGCTGGAAAGGTAATAAAGAAATTAGCCTTACTTTTTCTTTTCTATATCAAACTTCCATCATTTTATAACTCAAACAAGTTTTATATACTTTTTTTTATTTCAATATCATATTGCTATAATTTCTTTTAAGTTCGATATATAACAAATTATAAAAATAATTTTATCTATTTCTCTGGATTTGTAACTAAAATGAATATTAGAATAAAAATTACATGTTCTGTAAAATCTGCAAAACCCATGGTTTGCAACTATTATTCCAAACTACAGTCATACTTATCTACACGTTGTTGCAGACACGGTTTAAACTCCATACATATCAGAACAGAAAGGCTAACGGCTAACGCTACCGAATAATTGTTTTGTTGCAAATATAACTTCATTTTCAGTGTATTTTATACTATCAAGTTGAGAAAAATATAAAAATGAATACGGTATAGGTACTGATATTAAGACAGTACTGGTTCGGTTCTCTACTGTAAATAAAAATATAACTATGCCTGGTACCATATATGATACCTAAAAGTTAGTACCTGATACAAAATTAAAAGAGGTTTTACTAAAAAAGATGTTTTTTAAATACTGGTTTACGTTAGTAAAATAGAGCTGATGTACGTTAGCAAAGTAGCGCAGTGCACGTTAGCACAGGGATACTATTAAAGTGTCATTTTTTTAATATTATTCCAAATGTATGATAAACATATCAACGAGCAAAACTGCATCAATCATCCAATAAGATATCATAAGTATCACATATTCACATATCGAATTTTGAATAGATCTTTCATATCTATTAATGTACGAGCAGATACCAACAAGATTTGGATGAAAATAAATGGATGATGCCGTTTTTACGGAAAAAAAAAAAACAAAAAACAAAAAAAACTAACTTGACTGATGATAATTGATTGGTTTTCATTCACTTGTGTGTAAAAGTGTTAAATTATGTGTTGTGGTTAGAAGTGAGCCAACACTTTATCGAATAATATTGTATCATGTAAGTGTTGATGTGGCACTAGCTCACAACCGCGGGCTGATAGCTTGATCTCGTTGTGGATCAAGGTAAGCGGGTATTTTTTTTTACCAAATAAATTAAACATTTACCAAACATTTTTTAAAAACATAACATTATATTAAAAATACATTGCATTACAAAAAGTTACACTAAAAAACATTACACTAATAAAAACATTACATTTAAAAGAAAAAAAACCTAACGTAAGGTTGAGGTTGAGCGTAACTTTTGTCACGCCGAAACGTGGTGAAAGTCATGCCCAACCTCCGAAAGGTACCCCACGTGCGTAGGGGTGTTCAGAATTCGATTCGGATTCGAAAAATTTAAAATTCGACTTAGTTCGATTCGATTACCAGGAATTCGATTCGTTGATTAAGAATTTGAATTCGATTCGATTCGAGTCAAGTAAATCGAATACGAATTGAATACGAATTTATGATTTTAAATTCGTTTCGATTCGAAATTCGAATAAAAACTGTACATGTGTATTTTTTAAATATATATACACATCTACACATTATTATACACACATTGAAAAAAGAACTTTTAAATTTTAGTCAAACTCTAAGAACCCATAGTGTCTACAACTTTTACCATAACCATGTTTTACATATTTAACTTATACATCACAAAACTCTAACAAACTAAACTCTCAACTATTTTTACTATTCCCGTATTTGACATATTGTTGTTTATTATTTTTGTAGATTTGTATTTTATATGTTAAAAATAATGAGTTTGTATTAGTTTTAAAACTAAAAGTAAAACAATTGATTATCTATGGTGAATTTGAACTAAATCGAATTTTATTCAAATTCGATTCGAATTCGAGTTTCTTATTCGAATCGAATACGAATCGAATAAATTGAGTTTTAAGCGAATACGAATTCTGGTAAAAATATTAAAAATTCGAGAAATTCGATTCGAATAATTCAAAAATTCGTTATTTGATTCGTTGAACACCCCTACACGTGCGTAAAGGTGAGGAGCACGTCTTCTTTTTCCTCGGGGAGATCTCTGTTCACCTTTTTGTAGGCGATTTCGAAGATTTTACACTTCGCCTTCAAATCCGCGTACTTGTGAAAGATGGAGTCACAAGTACAGTTGGTACCCCCGACAAAGGTACCAAACTCCGCTAGGACCTTGTGCCACTGCGGTCCGCGGCTACGAGACCCCCGGCTTGTTGCAGCACCGTCACCATGTACTTGATTATACGCAATGATCAACGCTAGTTTTTTTTTCTCGGTCCATTGCACCATAATTGAAGGTTGATTTTGAAGATTGAGGGTTAAGGTTTGAAGAATTGAGTGAAGAATGGTGATGGTTTTGTGAAGAAGAAGAAGAAGAAAAAGAAAACGGAGTTAGTTATATAGGTAAATTTTATAGTTGGGTAATAAACTAAAATAGGTAAAAAAAAATATTTTTTTTTTAATTTCAAACCTTTGGAGCCCGCTAACGGACGCGAGAGTGCTTGCCTGTAGTCGCTCCGGCAGCTGTCACGTGAGCCTGTTACCGTGTTCGCTAGCCACGACGCATGAGCCTCCCTAGTAGGTTACTTGTTATGGTTGTTCTTTTTCTTGTAAATATTTGACTGTTTGAATGAAATGATAAACTTTTGCGTCCGTCTTTATATATTGTTGTTTGCGTCGGAGTATACGAACTGGTAATAATCTTTGATAGCTATCATGCTTTGTCTTTTCTGTCTTCAATATGTTGCCTATTTTGAAAGAATCTGAAAAGACTTGAAGTGATTTCAGCGTCCGGTATGAAGAGTTAATTAACTTCATACCTCCTTGAAGACGCTATAGGTATTGGGAACCTAAGGATAACTTTGTAGTCGAAGTTAGGACGCATTGTAATTGCACATAAATTGTACATTAAGAGTTTAAGGGTAACAGGTGCGCAGCTGCGCCGCGTTGCAGGATCTTGCTATAGGTGTTCTGTCACGTCGTTCAAGGGTGTACGCTCACATCCCTAGTACTTACTGAACTTTGTAGGGGCCTTCCCAATTAGGGGCCAGTTTGCTTGGACATCTGAGTGTGACGCATTGTTGTCTCTAAGGACGTAATCACCAACATCGAATGCGCAGGCTTTGACTTTTAAGTTGTAGTAGCGCTCTAGTTGTTTTTTGTACTTGGCTTCGCGTATTGTTACCCTTTCACATCTTTCTTCAAGTAGGTCTACGTTGAGACGTAGTTCCTTGTCGTTGTCTAGGTGCGTGGATGTGCTGAGCACCCTTGGTGATGGGAGACCGATTTCGGCTGGAATCACAGCTTCAGATCCATAGGTGAGGCTAAAGAATGTTTCACCGATGCTTGGTTTGGTGAGGGTGCAATGAGCCCATCAAACGTGTTGGAGTTCGTCTATCTAACCCGTTCTTTTGGAGCCAAGGCGGGGCTTGATCTCTTCAACGATTGATTTGTTGATGCGCTGCACCTGTCCATTTCCTTGTGGGTGTGCGACAGAAGAGAAAATATGGTTGACGCCCATTT
Source organism: Ambrosia x helenae (assembly GCA_030844895.1). Classification (NCBI taxonomy): domain Eukaryota; kingdom Viridiplantae; phylum Streptophyta; class Magnoliopsida; order Asterales; family Asteraceae; genus Ambrosia; species Ambrosia x helenae. Next base: position 354,131 of record JAUTDX010000026.1, on the reverse strand, counting down.
GTGTTAACCGTGTCTTGATTTTGTTATCTTCAAATTGCGTTCTATTGTCGGTTACTATTTCCATAGGGAGACCGAAACGACATATGATGAATTCCCAGATGAATTTTTTGACATGGCCGTCGTTAATTGTGCCTAATGGTTTGGCTTCGACCCATTTTGTGAAGAAGTCGACAGCGACGGTCAAATATTGTATCTTTCGGGGGCCATTGGGAATGGTCCGACCAGGTCGACGGCCCATTTTTGGAATGGCCATGCGGCAGTAACTGGCACAAGGTCATTCTTTGGGCGCAAGGTATTTGGCGCATGTTGTTGACAGTTAAAGCAGGTGCGCATGATTTTGACTGCAACCTGGTGCGTTCCTGGCCAGTAGTATCGCGCGTTCATTATTTTGGCGACGACCATTCGTGGGCCAGCGCGTATGCCGCAAATACCTTCGTGTATTTCTTTGATAAGGAAGGATGCGTTCGCGGAGTCGACGCACCTTAGTAGGGGGCCTAAATAGGATCGTCGGTAAACTATGCCATTTAGGAGTTCATAATGTTGTGATTTGTACTGTATTTTTCTTGCTACTGCCTTCTGTGTCGGTAGGGTACCGGTCGCATGGTATGCTTGGATGGGGCTCATCCAAGAACCCGCGCTTGTTTGCGTGACATTAACTTGTCTTATAGGTACAGATGGTTGGGTAAGAGTTTCAATGCCTACCTCTTTGGCCATGTGTGGCCAAGCAGTGGATGCCATTTTGCTTAAAGCATCAGCATCTTTATTTCCGCTTCGATTGATGTGGACGACAGTGCAAGTTGTGAAATGTTTGATGAGGAGCTTTTCTTGCGCAACATATTGTACCATGACTGGGTCTTTGGCATCGTAGATGCCGTTGATGTGTCCTGCTATTAGCATTGAGTCCGCATGGGCGTTGAGATGCTTAGCGCCCATTTTGTCTACCAGGCATAATGATGCAAGAAATGCTTCTTATTCTGCCTCGTTATTGGTGCTTGGAAACTCTAACCGTACGGCATAGGTGAATTCAGTGTTATCGGGACTGACTAAGCGGAAGCCTGCCCCTGCGCCTTGTTTGTTGGACGCTCCGTTGGTGTAGAGGTACCAAGTGAGTTGTGATTCCTGAATAGGTTTTGGGTCGTGTTCGTTTTTGCATTCTTCGATCTTGTTAGGAGGAATTTCTGCGATGAAGTCAGCTAGAACTTGTCTCTTAATTGCTGGTCTTGGTTTATAAACGATGGTGTGAGCGCTTAGTTCGATGGCCCATTTGTCTAGGCATCCGGAGAGTTTTGGTTTGGCAAGGACGGTGTTGATTCAGTAGTCTGTGAGGACGTGAATTGGGTGTCCTTGGAAATATCGTCACAGTCTTCGTGACGTGTGAACTAGCACCAGTACCAGTTTTTCCATGGTTGAATATCTGGTTTCTGCGTCGGCGAGTGTGTGGCTAATAAAATAGATTGGTGTTTGTACCTTGTCGCGATCTGTCAGAAGTACTATGCCTATGGCGGTATCTGATGCGGATAGGTACAATGTTAAGGGTTCTACTAGTAGAGGTGCTGTGAGAGTTGGTAAGTAGCTTAAACACTTTTTCACTTCACGAAAAGTCGCCTCCGCCTCGGCGGTCTAGCGGAACTGTGTTCTCTTGAGTACATTTCTAAGTGTGTGAACAAAAGGAAAAGACTTTGACGCGTAGTTTGATTGGAAGCAGTTGAGAGCAACTAGGCGTCCTATTAGCGTCTGGACATCTTTGATTGAGTTGGGGGAGGGCATCCGCTGGATGGCTTGCACCTATTCTAGATTTGGTTTGAACCCTCCGTTTGTGACAATGAAGCCTAGGAATTTTCCATCCTCCGTGCCGAATGAACATTTGCCTGGATTAAGCTTCATGTTTATGTCGCGCAGCTGATTGAATATGCGTTGTATGTTAAAGAGCATTGTGTCCTCTTCTTGGCTTTTGATGACCAGATCATCAACGTAAACCTCGAGGTTAATACCGATTTGGTTGATGAAGGCCTGATCCATGAGGCATTGGTAAGTAGCGCCTGCGTTTTTTAGACCGAAGGGCATCTTGGTGTAGCAGTAAATCCTCGTGTCTATTTTGAAGGCGGTTATGTCTTCGTCTTCATGCGCCATTTGGATATGGTGGTATCCTGTATATGCGTCCAAAAAAACATTTGAATTTGAATGGCGCGAGGGAGTCTACCTTTAGGTCGATTTCTAGGAGCGAGTAGTGATCTTTTGGGCACGCTTTGTTAAGGTCCTTATAGTCGACGCACATGCGCCAGGACCCATGCTTTTTTAGGACCATGACTGGATTTGCAATCCATGTTTAATGGTCGCATCGGCGGATTATGCATGCGTCGAGTAGGTCGTCGACTTGCTCATTCATGGCTTTGGTTCTATCTGCATTGAGTGGGCGTTTCTTTTGAGCGACTGGTCGTGTGTCCTTGTATGTGTTAAGACGATGTTCTGCTATGTGTCTAGGGATGCCGATCATGTCGTATGATTTCCATGCAAAGATGTCGATGTTCTTCACCAGTAGCTGTTTGATATGGACGCATATCTGGTGAGATAAAGTTGGTCCTAGAATGATGGTTTCTTGATGGTGATTCGGTGGTCATGAAGTAGTCTTGATTCCCCCTGATGTATGCCACCCCCGTGGTTGTAAGAAATCCTATATTCTGGTGGGGGGTAGATGCAATGTTATTGAACTTTACCAACCCCTGCCTTCCGAGCAGGATGTCGTAGGAGGAGTTGGCAGTGATAACATGGAATGTACATGTTTCAGAACGAGTATGGGTCCCGTCAGTAAGTGTAACGGTGAAGTGGAACTTACCTAGGGGATGAATGACCTCGTTAAAGAAGCCGGCGATTGGAACGTCCGGTTCCAGTCGTGCCTTGTCTTCCTCTTCGAATTGGTCGAAACATTGTTGGTACATGATGTCAAAACTGTTGCCGCTATCACACATCATTTTGTGGTTGCGGTAGTTGCCAAAGAGTGCAGTGATGACGAGTGGCGTAGTTGATTCCGCTCATCCTGGTATTTTTGGAAGCATGACTTGGGCTTCTTTACATTGGTCGGTTGTTTGAGTTGCAATTTGATGCGACGTGGTTGCGACGCTTGCGGGGTTGACCTTGCGTTTGTTCCCGCGTGACATGTGGCACTGCCTGTCGAAGGTGCCGCGGATGTGATGGGTTTGGACGTTTCATATGTTCTGCGTTCGCCTGAGCGCACGTTCTTGACCAGGTTTGTGAGTTTACCTGACCGGAGGGCTGCCTCTAGGGGTGTAAATGACACGTAGCGGCTCAAGAGCTACCCGGGATCGGCTTGGTAAAAAAGCCCGAATGAGCCGAGCCTTAACGAGCCCGAGCCTGAAATATGGCTCGTTTAGTTATCGAGCCTGAGCTCGAGCCCTAGATACAAAGCTCGATTGGGCTCGCGAGCCTAAACGAGCCCAAACATAATTATAAATTATTTATATATATCTTATAATTTATAGCCCACATCTCTAAAGCCCAAGTCCTTATTTCATAGGACCATTTAATAACACTCGCGAGCCGAGCTTTTGCGATCTCGAGCCGAGCTTTGAGCTCCTTTGAGATTGTTCTCAAATCACCTCGAGCCGAGCCGAGCCGAGCCGAGCTCGAGCTTTTGATTTTGCTAGTGAGCCGAGCTCGAGCTCAAGATTGTAGGCTCGAACCAAGCCGAGCTCGAGCTCGAGCCCAGTCAGGCTCAGGCTCGGCTCGTTTACACCCTAGCTGCCTCGATCTCCATCTTGAGACTGTAGCAATTGTCGGTGTCATGTCCCACATCTTTGTGGAAGTCACAGAATCTTGTTGTGTCGACGTTTTTGCGTTTATTCCACATAGGTTTTGGGAATTTCAACGTGACTTTCCCGGTTGTAAGTACTTGTGATAGTACCTGGGAAGGTGTCTTGGTGAGTGGCGTCCAGTCTTGATTTCTTCAACCGACGTTGCGCTTGTCGCGCATCTGTTTGATGTCGATGTTTCTCGCATTGCCAGAGGTGGAGTATCTGCCTTCGTCGGTGGAGCCTGAGATTCGGTTCCCGATGAATGATCGGTTATTGTTGCGGCCTCGGTTGTTGTTGTTGTTTCCACGTTGAGGTTGGCAGATTGTTTTTTTATGTTGGGCATATAGTTTTGCGATTTTAAGGACCTCTTCCCATGTTTCTGGGATGCCGTCTTGGCCTTGCAGGATGAACTGTAGATTATCGTCGTTGGCATTAGCTAGGAATGAGGTTCGAGTTGCCTCATCCCCCGTTCCTAGTTGGAGTGCTTCTTTGTTATATCGGACGATGATGTCCTCGAGTAGCTCGTTGTTCCTGCGTTTGCATAGGTGGATCTGCATCTTCTCACGTTTGCGGCGACGTTGTTGGCTCAAGTGTAGGGAGAATTTTTCGATCAGCTCTTCGCAGTTGTTGACCTTGCTGGTTTGCAGGTTGTCAAACCATACTCATGTGGCGCCCGTTAATGTAACATTTCGCATTTAGTTCTATGTACGTTATGACATTTATTAATAAAATGTCGAATTTTTATCATTATCGTACCTTTTAAAAATATTTCGTGACGCGTTTGGACACCTAGAACCATACTATATATATATATATATATTTTTTTTCTAATATAGTGGTGAAATTATTGTAAAAAAAATATATGTTTGGGCCGGGACTCGAACCCGCGTCCCAAACCGGTTCACACACACCACACAGCCCTACCAGCTGATCTACAGCTTGTTTTTCTTATAACATTCAAGTATATATACATTTATAACATATTTAGACATGCAGTTGACTTATGAAAAGTCAACTGCGATTCAATCCTCCATAATTAACCATCCAAACCGCGTAATCTAGTTATGGAATGTTTATGACCACCCTAATCAGCTTGTTTATCACGCCAATCACCATGAAAACTTTCCTAATCGAAGCCTTTCACGCGTATGCGAGTTATTGCGAGTCAAACATACCAAATCGATCACAGGAGTGTTATACTATAAATTGAGCATTCATCCTCAGTCCCTAATCGCCGTATACACTATCCCCACTATCAATTTCTTCTAAAAATCCCATTTCAATCTTAAATCGTTCACGTTTGACTTTACGGTTGACTGAGCTTTTCATCCTCGATTTCAGTTCGTAAGTTTAATTTTTTTGTTGGGTTTTGTTTATCGGCCATAGAATAGCAATAACCCCTGAATAATCGGGTTATTGCTTGTTCGTTTTGATTATTGAAAAACCTAGGGTTCTTGCGATTCAATTTGGGGATAATCATGTTGCAGACCTCGTTATTTAATTATTACAGAACAACATTCATCACCAACTGATTAGTAGATCAGTTGGTGTGGCTTCTATTTGCTAAGACACGAACCGGCCACGGCCAGGGTTCGAGTCCCTCTTCCACGCATTCTTTTCTTTCTTTTTAAAATGATTATATAACTGATTCATATAGACTATTTATTTAATTCAAAACAAGGTTTTATCGTTCTCAGGGTCTAGACCAGATGGTCTAGGCTTGTGATGTAAAACATCGAACCGGCCAGAGGCCCGGGTTCGATCCCTAGCATATGCAAACATTTTTTTTATCCTTTATACTTATATATATATTCACTATTATTTTTAAAAATGGTTTTAAAATACTAAAATTGCTTTATAAATTCTACAAAAATTATTTTATGATATTCTAGTAGAAAAGTTTATCATACAATTTTTAGTTTTTCGAAAATCTTTTATTTATTATATATAATAAATATTACAAGTTTATTCTATTATAATTATAAAATTCTATAAAAATATCAAAACGATTTTACAAAATTCCACAAAAATTATTCTGAGTTTATTAAACAAAAAAGATTCCAGAAATGATTTTTATTTCTGAAAAATCATTTATTTAATATTTTTAATCGATTTTTGTTATTTTAATCATAAATAAATCATAATAAATTCATTTTTCAATATTTTTGCACCAAAATTTTATATAAATTATTTCTGTCCATTTAGAACAGAAATACAAATTTTAATTTAAAAATTCTTTAATTTTAATATTTTTAGATATTAAAGTTATATTTTGACAAAATAGAAATAAATAGACTAAATATTCAATTTTTAAGAAAATAATTTTATAAAAATTATTTTTATATTTAAAACCTTATAATGTGATCATCAATATCAAAAACCTACAAAAAGACTTTTGTTTATTTATTTTTCGAATTTCTCATATGTATTAAACAATTTATTTAATAATTAAACGAATCCTTATCCCCAAATTAGGAACACTAGAAAATACTTGTAGACTAGAAAGACTTAGACTTATTTATTACCTTAAACATAGGGTAATACTTGGCAACGTTGGGCTACACATATTCTATTTCACGAGACTTAACACTTTGCTAAGGTGAGTTTACATAACCTTGTTTATGCAAATTCTTTATACTTGAAAATTTATACTTAAGCAATTCTACACACATGTCTAGTTGTAAACTTTAATGCCTCATGACTTAGACAAAGACTATTAGACTTAAACTTCAACTTACATAATCATTAGCTATGGCCAAGCCCGCGATACACAATGATAGATCTATTGGATTGACAATCCCACCTAGATTCGTTGACCATCTTTTATGGGGAGCGCGGGTGATTGTTATCGTTCCAACGTGATATTAAGGTGAACCGTGGATGCGGGATGGACCTAAACTTGTCGGAGGTTTGATTATGTGCATATTATACTTCATGTTTATTCATGTAGACTTAAACTTACATTAGACATATGAATTGCTAAACTTTTATTATTCTAAAACTTAATTGCTTGACATGGCTTATGTATTCTCACCAACTTCTAGTTGACCCCCCCCCCCCATTTTTCTAAACTCAACAGGGAATAATGAAGCATGAAGTCTAGGGCTAGCATGAGGAGATAATTGAAGTTTATGCTTTGTTTGGTTATTTGATGTACTAGAATTTCATTCAAGACTTTGATATGTATTTTCAAATTTTGGATATTTTACTTTAAATAAATTTCAATTAAAACTTGAATACCATGTGCTACTGAACAATCATTCTTACGTGACACCTCGATGTTTCCGCCATCGGTTGGGGTGTTACAGTTAATGTTTGGGCAAACATGTGGCACCAAACGGGTAGCGTCCATCCGATGATGGCCCCGGCTTGGTTGAAGAAGCCGAGGTGATCGTCTGGATCGGTGAAGCCATGATACATTTGACATTGACTGGAAGCCACTGTCTGGGTGGTATTAGAGCCATTGAGATGTGTGTGGTGAATTTTGACTTGTCGGCAAAGGGTGTGGGCCTGTATGGGTGTGATAGGTTAATGGACACATTGTCGTTGTACCTGTTTATGCGTTCTCGGTGATAATATGGACTGTGCTGATAGTCTCGAATCGGTTGTGCTCTTCACGGGCCTGGTCGATTGATGGTTTTCCCCGACCTTCCTCGTGAAGGGCGACACCCGATGTTTTGACAGTGTTAACTTTGGAAGATGACGCCATGATGGCTTTACCGGTTACCTTGCGACGCTCTAGTTGGGCGTCCAATGGTTTTTTCTGGTGTTCATTCCAGTCATTGTGAAAGGCGTGGATCTCCTCCTGGGTCGGAGGGAGATCGAAGGTAACATTGAATTCTATGGTTCATCCAGTTATAATGACAATATCTGGGTTGTCTTTGCTGTTGTCCTCAAGTGCGTTTGAGTGTGGAGTGATGTCATCGACGACCCCGGATGGGGTATAGACTTTGTTTGGTGAAGTTGTCATTTTGTAAAATGGCAAAGGGTTTTGATTCTATATTGTTGTGGTAAGGATAGCGCCAATGAAGAAACACGGATTCTAGATCACCGAGTCAGGGTTGATCCAAGTAGTGAATCCACAAGGTAAATAGGCGGTTTAGTCTAGAAAGTGTGTATTTGAAAATGTGGGTCTATGAATAAGACCAAGGAAATAAAGAGACAATCGGTTAAAAGAGCCGAGCCTCTAAACGTTAGAAATAAAAACAAGGGTTGGTAAAGTACGATATGCTCGCAGGCTTTTCAATGGGAGTTATCGTGGGAGAAAAAGATACTAATAAAAGGCGAAGAGGCTTCTCCTTTTATAGAACCTCGACTTCCAACTTTCTCAACCCGTCCTCTACCCTTAATGGGGCCCGGCCAGATAGAGGGGTCTCTTAGTCTCCGGCCCAAATTCATAAGCCCAATTTGGTGCAAGTGGTTTGTGTGTAAAAGGGGAAAGGGAGATGTTACCGTCCTGTCATAAATCCACGTGACGTCCATTGAGTGGACGTAGAGGGTTGGCGGATACGTGGCGTCCACCCGTTGGCTTATTGGGGCGGTGAGTAATCATCTCTTCTTCTAGAATCTGGAGACAAGTGGGGGTTGATAAAGTCTTCTGTCAAAGTTGTCTTGGTTGGGGAGCTGCCACGTCGTCGTCCTTTCTGGCTGTCAGACCAGGCGCAGCTGTTGATTGGTCACAGACTCTGACGGGCAGCCTTTTACGTTAAGAACAGTTTCCCAGGGCATGTCTTCCCCAGGGCGTATGTCTCGATGCTGCCCAGAAAGGAAGCTTCGTTTGTGTAAGGCTTGACGCTGACGTAGAACAGGCGGGTTGACTAGCGTCATTGTTGCAGACGCAGGTTGCTCCACTGACGTAAAACGGGCGAAAGGACTAGCGTCATCGTGTCTGATCTAGTCTTCATCGGTCAACGTAGAACGGGTGGGAAAACTAGCGTCATGCTTTTATGGACGCAGCCTATTGTTGATGTTCAACCGATCATTCTTCATTCTTCTTATGTGTTGACTTCCGGCAGTAGGAAAGAATGGATTGTTTTTATTGATATGGTGTCGTTGTTTTTGGCACCATATCCCTTCAACTACATAATCTTGATTAAATTTAATCTAGGTCCAAAGCTGCTACGTGATCCAGAGCTTATAAGACTTCAAACAACAAAATTCCCTGAAACATGTTTAAGTTGGAAAATTAAGGGTGATGGTCAACTATAAATAATTGGTGAGAATATATAGGTTTTTGAAATCTAAAAATAATAATATGTATTGCAATTTATATGTTTAAAATAATCTAAGGTGTTTATGTGAAAACAAACCTAGGTAAAACAAAGCATGTATATGAAAACAAGCATAAATGAATCAAAGTATGTATGTGACAACAAGAATAGATGAATCAAAGAATGTATGTGAAACAAGCATAGATAAACTAAAGCATGGGCTACAACCAAAACTGATTGACCCGAGGCAAAAAAAACTAAACTAGTTGACCTGAGGACTACATCCCAACATTATTACCTGAGGACTACATCCAAACTGGATGACTTGAGGGCTACAACCGAACCGGTTGACCTAAGTTTGTATGTGAATCTACCAAGTAAGTTTAAGACATAAAGTACATAGATACACAAAGACATACTATTAAATTGCAAGTTTGTACTTTGACTAGGTTATTATGTTTCACCCCAAAATATGTAAAAGTCGAAAAGGGCTATGTAAACTTACTTTGATTATAATGATGAATTTGCAAATTTCATCGAGACTCAATTATTTACGGTTGAACCTTAAACGCGTAAAACAACTTTACAAGAATTTCTAATGGTGCACTCTTAACCGCGTTTATTGAAACTTTGCAAAATAAACCTTTAACGTCTCCCTCGAAACTTATGACAACCTTAGATTCTGAAGAACAATAGTGAGTTGTACGCAACATAAAATTTAAGGTCAACAAGTAGACGAAAAGTGCTATTGTAAATCACATGGATCCGAACTCCGGTAGTGTTTGAGTGCGGTACAAGGTACTGTCGGTTTTGGGGTGTCACTAGAAGAGGATCTACATCGACAACTTGTCGGAAAGATCGTGTAACATAAAATGGAGTAGAGAGGGAGAGAATATGGGTTTGTTTTTTTGGGCATTGTGTGGTGGTAACGACACGACGGAAGGGTTTGAAGGTATTGCGATTGTTTTTCAGAGGGTGACAATGATGTGTGTGTGATGACGGTCCTGGTGCTTTGGTCGGAGAGATAGGGAGGCTAAGGCTATGAGGTATGGGGAGCGGCTTAGGCCCGTCCAGCCTGTCTAAGGCCAGCCAACACTGCCCTGGCCAATCCTCAACCGTCCTGGCCGGCCAAACGTGGACGTTGAAGACATTGGCTGTGATTGGTTGGTTTGTGATGGTGGGCCCTTTCAAACGGCAATATGACCGTGTATTAAAAAAAATCCCCTTTTTCCCTTTTAAATACACCACACATTTAAAAAAAAAAAAAAAAACCACCAAAAACTTCACATTTCTCTCTTAAATCTTCACATTTTTTTAACCAATTCCTCTTAACCTCTACTCAATTTTTTAAAGTTTTTATAAAATTACAACACAATGTCGAATGCTCCTTCTTTTGCTTCGTCATCTACTGAGGAAAACCATTTTTTTATAAAAATTGTGACCGTGGCGGTGCAAATCATTATGGAAGAGGAAGAGGCGATCTAAAGTGTACCACGAACTAGGCAAGCGGCAATAAATAGAGACTAAGAAGGTAACCTTTTTTTAAAATATTGAGTGTTTTATATTTATGTTTATTTATAAACCTTTATATTTTATATTTATGTTTTACTTTTATTTTTTTTATATGTACACATTTTTTTCAATGTAGGTGCCCGCGATAGATTAGTGCATGATTATTTTGCCGAACAATCGGTGTACTCGGATGTGACTTTTTAGTGCCGGTTCAGAATTAGTCGTCGACTATTTTTACGTATAGCCGATGACTTGTCGAGTTGTGACCCATTTTTTACGTTGTGATACGATACTAGAGGCAAAAGGGGGTTCATCACTCTTCAAAAAGTCACAGTTGCATTACGCCAACTAGCTTACGGTTCAGCAGCTGACATCTGGGATGAATATTTAAAGATGTCAGAAAGAAATGCACGGGAATGTTTGTACAAGTCTTTCAAGCGTGTTGTGAAGATCTATAGAAAAATATATTTGCGAAAACCACTCACCAGCGACATCCAAAAAATATATCAACACCATGACGAAAGACATTGTTTCCCAGGAATGCTCGAAAGCATTGATTACATGCGTTGGCCATGGCGAAATTGCCCAACAGCATGGCGGGGAATGTTCACTAGTGGTCAACATGGATATCCAACAATAAACTTAGAGGCTTTTTGTTCCCAGGATTTATGGATTTGGCATGCTTTCTTTGGAGTTCCTAGTTCTAACAACGACATTAACGTCATCAATCAATCTCTAGTTTTCGACGATGTTGTGAAAGGACCAGTCCAGACACCAGGTTTATAGTTTCAGGGGTGGAATACCCCTGTGGATATTATCTTGCTAATGGAATCTGCCCGAGATACTCTACAATAGTTAAAACCATTAAGCACCCGAACCGCGAAAAAAAGAAAGAAATTTGCCATGTCAAGAAGCGACGCAAAAGGACATCGAACGTTATTTCAGGGTTCTACAATCAAAGTGGCATATCATTGAGAACCCGACACGAATGTGGCCACCAAAAAGGTTGCGTTATTGTATGTATGCTTGTATTGTATTATCTTACATAACATGGTCATCGAAGACGAAGGCAGGGCCATTTGTTATTTTCGGCATTCTTTATTTTTTCGGTTTTTTCAGGCGTTTTTTTTATTTGTAACATTTTTTTAATATTATGTGACTTTTTTATTTATTTTAATTATTTAGTTATTTATAAATTAGAAATTAAAAAAAATCAATAACCAATAGAAGGGAGAACCCTTGGATAGTCCTCATAATTTATCTATTATAATATTTGAAAGCAATAAATCTCACATGGCATTTAAAGAGGACATCCATCCCTTTGAGTATGTCATGTGGCAATGACATATCATTATTAATATAAAATTAAAGCTAAAATGGCATGTCATGTGGCATCAAGTGATTTTAGGAAAAAAAAAATTAAAAACAAAATTGTATTTTTTCTCTCATGTTTCCTCCATAATTTTTAAACGTTAATATTTTTTATATACGAGATTTTTTAAAGAAAAAATTACACCAAATTAATGAACGTTTTATTATCTTTCCAATGAGTACCATAGTGTTATATAAAAAACAGAGAAAAAAACGACTATTTTTTGTGGGGTTTTGTTCATACAGGAAAAAAAACACAAAGTATACAGGTAATTCATTAATCATGTATAGAAAAGTCACTAATTATGTCCAAACCAGTAAATATGAATTCTATTTTCAACAGGTGTTAGCATTTGAGGTTTACACTATTTTAGGTTAGGTATTAATATTAGAGTTATACATTGTTTTAGGTTAGATATTAACATTAGAGTTATACATTGTTTAATGTTAGGCGTTAACATTGGATATAAATTGTTAATTGTTTTAGAGTAGGTGCTGCCCGAAGCTTTCCTGCATGTAACTGTAAAGCGCATCAGTATATTTCATATGTAAAATTGAGATGTCATATTATATTTTTCAACCCCGAGACACTCCCAAGGTAAAATCTAGTGTCTAAATATAAAGGGTCCCATTTTATGCTGATGCGACAGATAGTCTTAGAACACTCAACTACACCTATTAGTCTAATAGAAGATTTGGTTGGTTTGACGGTCGTTTCTTTTCTTATAAAAGAAACAAGGAGACGGGAAGATGGTGAATATCATGTTTTGTATGTTTGTTTTTTTCTTTTTTTTTGAACGGCAAATTTCACTCCTTGTGGGACTTGAACCCATGACTTCCCCTTAGGTGTTCCTAGAAGCTTTGCTTCTACCATTGAGCCACCAACCCCAATTTTATGTTTGTTTTTTTCTTATTTGTTTTTTTAGTCTTCTAGTTGTTGTGTTATTATTTTATTTATTTCACTTATAAAATGAAATACAAAATGTTAAATGATAGTTAGTAAGCGTGTTGGTCAATTTCCCTGATAATTAATCGATTTACGACACCCGTAATTTCTTTAAGAATTCGACATAAAATCAATATTTATTATTCTAGAGTTTTTGAGTTTTCGGGTATTACGATTCTACCCCAAACATTGTGTGAAATTACAGTTTATACGATTTTTTTTCTATTTTGGATTATTGTCACTTTAGGTCCCTAAAGTTATAACTATATTATTGGAAAATCGCGAGTGTTACATCAGGAGAGAGGAAACAACTCTAGACTATTGGTGCATTTGAAGGATAGACATCAGCTAAGCACGTTCACCGCCTTATTCTACTGAGATCATCCTTAATGAATTCTTGGACTGGCTAGTAAACTTAAGCGTTCATCCACAATCTAAGCAAGCCTTCGAACATTTGGCCCATGACACTCCCCAACCACCATTTCATGCACATCCTTGTGCATGCTCTCAATCTCGTGATTGCTCGCAGACTTGGACAATGCAACTTCCCTATAAGATTGAGTATAATTAATTTAGGTTGGATGGGACACTTGGTAGCACAATAACAATAATTTTCAGCCGGACCGGTTCTAAAGATTGTCTCGATTAGTTCAATTGGCAAGGATGTTTCGCCAATATTTTCAGGAATATGGGAATCTGAAGGATTGTAGTAGCCTTCAATCTAGTTACGACGATGCTAGGACCGTAGTTATTGAACATGATCATGACGGGCTTCATTGATACTATACTAGGGCAACACTCATGATCCCATATTCATTGCGTACAAGGACCTTCACCGAAGTGCCCCATATTTGGCCTTCTCCCACTACCATTGCGTAACTATACCCGTCTGGTTTAAGCACATTTAGTTAAGTGTCACGCTCCAACGTATACTAGAATCGACATTAGCTGATACGACTTTGTCAGAGGGTTATCTTTCGATCTCCGTGTGGCGTTTCTAGTTGCCCGGGGATAAGCATTCCATCCCGCTATTTATGTGGGTCCCTAGTCTTGGTGTGTTCGCTGGATAGACATTGGCTAGGCACGTTCTCCGCCTTATTCCGCTAAGGTTGTTGCTGATGAACCCTGAGACTGGCCAACAAACCCAAACATTCATATACAACCCAAACAAAATGAGCTTCGAACATTTGACCCGTTTCACAAGGCATGACAACTATATTTCAAAATTCCTTAGGCTGTTAATCCACCCATAACTAAATGGTACCGTGTAAAAAACTAACCAAAAATTTTGAACATCCAAAATTTTCAGCTTTAATCTATACTATACTATAAAGCATCTAGAAAGGATACATGAAAAAGTTAAGTAATTACAAAATTTTATGCATATGGTACAACACTTAGTGAAGTTACTTAAGAGGCAAATTTGTCTTTTTGACACCATTATAAGTAGATGAGCTTTATAAATTATGTAGTAGTTGGTACATTTAAGTTTAATCTATATCTATACTACATTATAAAGGGGGAGACATGGGCAAATATGTCCAAATTGTTAAAGTTAAGATGACATTTGAAAAAACACATGCTTTAAACCTATAATGTCATAGAAATCTTTCCCATATTACCCCTTGATGCATTGTTACTTGTACATTCATTACCTTTACTATTCACATATCATTTTACATGAATTTTAAGATGGCATAGAAAAAGTCTCATGCTTAAACCCAAATGTCATGTAATTTTTTTTCCTTTCTACCCTTTATGCAAAACATACTTGTACATATTCTTTTATCATACCCTTCAATTACCATTAATCTATATCTATAATATCCTTATGTCTATGTTTGTACCACAAAAAACTACACGATTTCACCTCCGCGATGATATCCACCACAATTTCATGTTTATTTAGAAATATAGTTTTCAGTTGTAGTATAGACAGACTTGTGCAATATGACTACACATCATGTTTTAAGAAAAATACTTTTAAAGTGGAATTACAATATATGGTGTAAGAAAAAATATTAACATCTTTCACATAAATAATGCATTTACTTATATACTTTGTTGTTTTAAAAATATATGTTTTCTTATATATTTAAATTATTGCTATTATTTGTATTCATTGAAATTTTCTATGAAATTATTTGGTTTTAATTACATACTGCATATAATTTATAGTTTATAATCTATATCTATAGAGAAAGTATTTGGTATAAAGTACCTTAACCTACAAAGTGTAGGAAGCCACCATTATTTGCCACTTGGAAGATGTCAGTTACAACCTCTGAATTCAATGTCAATAACGAAAAGGGTATTATAGACTTTTTCCCTCCATAATTAATTATAACGATTTCACAATCCCTGGTTTATCGTTAATCAAAATTCAAATTTATGTAACTAATTTCTATCATTATTCTTTATCTTATTCAAAACACTAATCTCAGTTCATCTAGCGATCAAAAATTTTTATGAAATTCATAATCAATTGAAGAGTTGATCGTCATGTTCGGTAAGTTACTCTGTTTTTTCTATTTCAACTAATCGTAATCTTATTGTGATTTTAATTGTGTATCAGATTTAAACAACGAACCTGAAAACATATCAGAGAAGAGGATGATGTCGTGGATGTTCATAATCTAAATTTTGAAGGTTAATTTTATTTGTTTCATGTTTATTAACAGTCAATTAAGCTCAGAGATGAACATAGGATGATAGATAAGTGTTTTATTTTGTATTTAGATATTACACAGGAAGATGATCATAACATTGTTGAACAAGGTGGTGAGAGGTTTGATTTTATTGCTGAACACAGAAGGATCCAAGGTAAGTGTTGCATTTCTGTAAATGATGATGATCAACATTCGTTTTATGAACTTTTTACATGCGTTTTGAGGTATTGTGCTGCTTTCTGTAAATGATTGTCATCAATTTTGTTTTATGATCTTTTAACATGCGTTTTGGTGTTTTTTACTAATGCGTTTTATGTGCATGTAAAATGTTTAGTATTAGGTGCGTTTTGGTGTTTTTTACTAATGCGTTATATGCATTTTGTATTAGGTGCGTTTTAACAAATGTGTTTTACAAGATGAAAATGAGGAAAATTAAAATTCAGAAGACCAAGGAAATGAACAGCAGCAAGATGAAGACCAAGTTGATGAAGAGTGACTTTTTGCTTTTATTAAATGCGTTTTATGTTTTATGCCTGCGTTTTGGTATAGACTGAATAGTTTGCACATTTACTACTATTTTAAAGTGCGTTTTATGTTTTCTCGAATGCGTTTTACTATAATTGAACATTTGAAACTTTGTTTTTTTACGAATGCGTTTTACTAATACATCACATCTGCCCTATTACAAACACGGTTACATTAAAAACTCTGATGACTAAACCTGTGATAACATCATAACACGAATGCGTTTTATGATCATAATGAATGCGTTTTACTAATACATCACATCTGCCCCTATTAGAAACACTGTTACATTGAAAACTCTTATGACTAAACCTCTGATAACATCATAACAGCTGATGGGATAACTCTGTTTGCTTGAATCATCTATTGGAGCCTAAGTGCTGTTGACTCCAACAAACCTTGTATCTTCAGACCTTTGGTAGACAGTGGTTTCATCAGCAGACCTTGTAAGCAGCAGTTTGTACAGCAGTTGTTAGGGAACGGCAGTTGTTAGTGTCAACAGTCTTTTGGGAGGATCTTGTATGCAAAAAATGTTTTATTGTGGATCAGATGTTTAGTATGTTTTTAGCTTTTCACTTCATCTGTTCTTCTCCGGTTTGACTGCCTGAGTACCTCTTTTTGAACAAACATCAAAGTTTAAGTTATATTATATTACTAAAGGCGTTTTAAGTCATATTATTATAGTCTGATTTTCTCCTACATTATACATGCGTTTTGTTTATTTAATAGATGCGTTTTGAGACATGTTTTGTTTTTTTATCAGTATGATAATCTTATTAATGATTAACATTAGTAAAACGCACCTACTAATTACATAAAACGCATTTGTAATCACAAAAAAAATTATAAAAAACTTTTGGGTTGATGCCACTACAAATCACCAAATTATCTTATTCATCATTAAAGTCCTTAAAACGCCTATACTAATTACTGCAAACGCACTTACTTGATTATGTAATAATACATAGTAGATTCATATTAAACCATTAAAACGCCTTTACTAATTTCAGCAAAGGATCTAAAACGCCTTTATTATTTTCATAAAAAATATCATTATATCGTCGTGTTCATCATTCAAATCATCAAAAACTCGTTTACTAATTTCATAAAACGTATCTAAAACATACCTGTATTAGTTGCCTTCGAAGCCATGTCATGATTTAGTTTGTTTCTTTGTTCTCTTCCTTCACCTGGTTCGTTTTTTAGGGTTTTTACAGTTCACAAATGAGATTCTTTAATTTATTGTCATACGATCAAAATAAAAGTAACAATATGAACAATTGCTTACTTGATTTGCGTTTTGGAGCCATAATTCTTCTATGATCGACTGATCTTTTGTCGTTTTGATGAAATGCTCTGTTTTTTTTTGTTACAGAGAGTATGATTTTGTGTTATTTTAATTTTGTGAATTCCAGAATTATAGCAATTTGATTGTAACAGTCCATAAATGAGATTTGGGCGCGATTATTAAAAAAAATTCAAATTATTATAGTGGCAATTTGTCTAATTTGCCTTTCTCTTCTTAACTGACACTCAAAACTCGCGTGGGTAATTAATGTTCGATGCTTTTAATTAAAACGCAGATGGAGGGTCAGGATTGCTTCTTACACTTTGTATTTTAAGGATACTTTGTACAATAGCCTCTCTCATATCTATATCTATACTTTATTCTACATTATAAAGGAGGAGGGATGGGCAAATATGTCCAAATTGTCCAAAGTTAAGATGACATACCAAGGGTTTCTTGACAATTTTCTAAATTTTACCACTTTTCTTCCCTAAATGCCCGTTGAAGATAACTAACCTTTATATGAAAATGGAACTCACCCAAACTAAATAAACACACGGGATAGCAATATTTTTGAACAAATTTCATATAATGGCAATGAAATATAATAATTTATGTTACCACAATGAATAATCTTATCTTAGCTAAACTTGTATGAATTTTAAAACTTTTCCATAATAATACTTATATTATAAACCCTTTTTCATATATATATATATCGTCTACTCAATGGCATAGTGGACGGGATGGTTCGGCTCACTGGCTACATTGAGCAATTTTTTAGCTGCTAGGTCAGCTTGGGCAAAGCTATTACAAACTTACAAATCACAACTTTTAATTTCTAAATGGACAGTGACCTTCATATGATAGTGTATACAATATCATATTATTACTACATGCTTTTGTCATTAAATGAACTTTATCATTTATTAAGGTGTCTTCAATGACATGGTTATGTAGATATGCAATGACCGGACAACTTACACAAAAGTGATGTTTATGTTCATATTGGTTTGTTACAGTAACATACCTTTGGTTTATTAAGATTTGTCCAATAATGAGTACATGGTTTTTATGGTGAACTGCAATCAGTTGTAAGTGGCGGTGCACATTTCTTTTCGTTTCTTTCTACGAATACTTGTTAAAACATAGTGTGCACATTTCTATACTTTTTGCGTAACTTACGGCAAAAAACCTAAGTATCATAATCTTGTATTGCAACCTATTTGTGGATCCCGCTGCAACGCGCGGGTAAACCCACAAGTAATCTTTTGGATTTCTTTCATAAAACAATTAGTTTAATTATTTAATTCTCATTTATTTACTTTAATGTTTTTCATCAATAGCCTGAATTAGCTTTTAAAGGTGGTTTGTTTTATTTCATTTACTTTTATCTTTTTTAATCTTTTGAGTTTTGATAACTCAAAAAGTTATCATATAAAACGGGTATAAACAGTCTCATAATATGGTACAAATTTAGGTAATATTTTAAGATTTGATACTTAATTCGTTCCTATTTGTATTTTGCAGGAAAATGAGGCTCTAAAGCCGAAATAAAGGATTTCCGGGCAAAAACAGACAAAAACAGGAGATTCCTGAAGATACGAGACTATCAGCCGGTTCACTGTATGATTTGAAGACAATCCCGGGACTTAAACAACACTAAAATCAGCCACGGAGTGACCAAGCACGCCCACGCACACCTGCACGAAGGTCTAGTACGCAAGAGAACAACGCAGCAAACTTGGAGAGCAAGAAATCAAAACAAACAGCCAATGCACGACCGTGCCACATACTAGTGCACGTCAGGTTAGGCTTCGACCTACCTTGATTAGCTTAGCCAATAAGAGGATCGTAGAGTAGTTATGCAATAAAACATCGAGGGTCGTGAGAATCATGAGAGAATACATATCACTTGGAAGAGGGAGAGCTTGTCTATGAGCAGCCATGATCCTTGTGTTGATCATTTCTATGGTTGTATCTTTCTTGTATTTACGAACCCGCTTTGATTCGTAGACTTTATTATTATTAATAGTAGTTTATTTTTAGTTATTTGTTGTGTTATCTTCTTCTAATCTTTATTTGTTTATCTTGGTGACAGGTTTGAATGATGAATAGCTTAATAACAACTTTAACTTAATTAATCAATGGTATAATCATCTTCAGGTAGTCCCGAGCTAGATCCCAAGGCGAGGAAACCAGTAGTGAGACAGATCCTTTGGGCTTCTGATAAACCGGGTTCTAAGCAATGGCTTCTGAAGTGGACCAGATCTAAGTGACACATTTCTGGTTCATACCAGATGATTGGGTGATCTTCTTGGCAAAGGATGGTTTCCCTACGAGCGCACGAGTGATCTTTTGTATCATACGCCTTTAGGACTATGTGTCGCCTTTGTTAAGGATTTCATCCAGCTTGGGAAGTTATGGGTTAGGTAATTAAGTCATCATTCACCAACTTTATCAGGCCTGTAAAGTGCCACTGAGATAAATAAAATAGAGGTTCTTTAATCTAGTTCTCGTTAGTACAACGTCGTTAACCAATGGAGAGACCGCCTTTCTGTGACAACCGTAAGAGAGATCTTTTGGCTTTCACCGTTAACCAATGGGGATACGTGGTTGCCAGGATAAAGAGACTCTTCGGTACGGAATGCGAGAACTAAGGTGAGGTGTACGATGTCCCTAGCCGGAGTGAAGCCTCCAATTTAATAAGATGATAATTTAGAAGACCCGAAGACTTGACCGCGGTTCGAGGAGCCCGCTATACGCGAGGCCCTGGCGAAGTACCCCAGGTGGACGCACGCTGGAGAGGTTTAGCATTCTACATAGTAGTCGCCTTCGCTTCTCTATCAAGGAGTCGGCACTTCAAGATCACTCTCGTCTTCTACACAATTAACTATAATAAATTATTAATTATAATAGTAAACTTAACTACTTAGGCGAAAGGCCCCGAGATGTGTATATCTATCTACTATTTTATCCCACCTTATCTTTTATAAAACCAAATCTTTTCAAAACCCTTTTCAAAGAACCCCTCCATTTTATTTTTCTTTTCAAAACCCGATCAGTCAATTGATGAATGGTTGAGTAGGGGAAAGTGTGAACCTTGGAATACGATACTCAATGTTTACCACCGAAACTATACTATGCACGTCAGGTTCTCTGCCTATATGATGGTTTTAGTTTTGAAAGTAAATATTGTTTACTTTATAAATTTAAAACTTTGTTAATTAGGATTTAATAAAATCAGTCTTTTCCCAAACCACTGTTTTGAGATTGTTAAATCAAAGTTTTTGGCACCGGGGAAAATGACACAATTTTAATACTAAAACCAAACGCATCAAGTTTTCTTAACATTTTGTATGCTTAATATAAGCTTCATCATGTATTCATACTACTATTATGGTGCCTGCGCGTTGCGGCGGGAGCACAACATTACTAAAAATGAAGCAACAACAAAAATAAATATGTAATGATAAATGCAAACAATGGTAGAGCACGTATCATATTGTCTTGTTGCCTCTTATATGAGACAAAGAATGACATCATAGACTCGCCATGAAGGCTTAGCATAATGACCAAGCTTCGATATGCGTGTAAATGTTGATTAACATATAGTAGTGTAAGGTTGGAAAAAGAGAAGTTTTGTTTTTAAATTTTGTGGGTAATGTTCCTAACTATTTTATAATACAGTATAGATATAGACATAGATAAAAGTATTTTAGGAATTCTCTATGTCTGACTCATATAGTCATGTATGTACAAGTATTGTCCATGTCGGTTGAGGAGAAAATTTTAACCATTGTATCTTCCACAAGTAAGGAGAAAATTTAAATTATTGTATCTTCCACATATTTAGTTACTACTAAATATTTATTGTCTTTATTGTTTTGAATGATATACTTTATTGTTTAAAATTAAAATTATTCAACTTAAACTACCGGCTCGATTATTACGAATTTATTTTTGATCTATTTTTTGCATTTTTTATTTTAACTCTCACGTTTATAAAAAAAACATAGTTCATTCATTGTTGAGAAAGTTTAGTGTAAAAAGTAGTTTAACGTAAAAAGTATAAGAAGTATTTTGGGCTTTTGATCAAAATAAATCAATGGATGAGATTAAAAGGGGGAAAATATACGTTGAGTTTCTAAAAGAGGAGAAGGGCAAAATAGGTATAAACCCACAATGGTTGAGTTCCACCCCCATTTTTTTTAACGTCCATAACTTTTTCATACGACATTATTTAAAAAAAAACACACCATAAAAACAAGCATTATATTCTCTTTCATTTGCATACCATATTGCTATATTTTAAAAAAAATTGTTGGGTTGATAGTACTTGCATCTAAATGTAAAACTTGATATTATTACTTGTGTTTAAACATTTTGACCTGCACTTGATAAAAACCACCAGCATTGACCTGATCTTTTGGATGTGTAAACCTTTTGGAAGCTTCTATGTTGAAGATACAGGGATCTAAACTATTACAGCTTCAAGAAAATTATGTAGTCATAAGTTTCTTTCTGTTTCTGGAAACACATGTTTATTTGTTTATGTTATATTTCAACAGTCGTAACTTCCAATATGTTTTGTCATTAGATTCTTAATTTCAGTTAATAATCTTTAGACTCAGCTTGTTTGTTAAATGATCATTAAGCCTCGACTTCGTTTAAACTCGCCTCGATTCAAAAAGCCCTCATAATTCACCTCTTATTTACTCCCATCTATAAAGAATAATAACTTGCGTTTAAATGATAATAAACAATAATAACTTGCGTCTAAATGTAAAAACTTGATATTACTTACTTTGTGTTTTAGCATGTATAACTTGCGTTTTAGCATGTATGACTTGCGTTTTATCATTTATAACTTGCATTTGATCAGGTCGTGTTACCAGGTCATCTTATCAGGTATAACTTGCTTTTCTAAAACGCAAGTATACCCTCAATAAAAAGCAAGTTATCAAACCAACAAAAAAAATTAAAAAGTATAGTGTAACACCCCAACCGATGGTGGAAACATCGAGGTGTCACGTAGTGACGATTGTTCAATAGCTCATGGAATAAAAGTGTAAATATTGATACATTGATTAAATAGTTTATTGCATTGAAATGAAATACAACGATTCTAAATGCCAAACTGAAATACAATGAATCCAAAATCTAAGTAAAATTCCAAAAGCTTAAAAGTCATCTCATAAATAACCTGAAACGTGTACGAAAATAGTATATGTCAATACAAAATGTATTGGTGAGCATACCCTGTTTGAATACATATAGTAGAAAAAGTGTTTAGCAATTCATGTGTTGTATACCGTTTGCAATTATGTAATAAGTAGTATCCGGGTCAAAATCAACCCTATGAAAGTGAAATGAAATTTATATATAGTATACGCTATTGACAGTAGAAATGAAACACATAGTAATGACCAAGGTCTCTCAACAGAGTCACAAGGGGTATATACCATAGTACTATTCATTGAAATGTTAGGCCGCAACGGTTAATGATTTTGACAAGTCATAGATACACAAAGTAACACAAAGCAAACACACATGAGAATTGCACTTAGTGAAAAGAAATAGTAATTTGACATAAGGTACATGAGTAGTCCCAAACAGTAAATGAAAAAGGGAAAAGATATACTCACAATTTTGCTAAGCGCGATAAATTCAAACAAAACTCGTCACAAGGTAAATTTGGGAATTCCGAAGAATTCAACCTATACGTATAAGAATACTAATGAGGGAAAATGACTTAAAAGTCTAAGACATCTAGGTTTCTAAGGCATTAGGGGTTGTTAAGTTGATTTGGGGAATTAGAGTTTTTGCGATAAACAATTTAATATGTATCACAAAAATAATATGGTAAAAGTCTATGATTATGATTTAGTAATCTAAATATTACCAATTGAATATTTAGATAAAAATATGTTTCGAATCATAAAAACGAACGATAAAATTAATTAATTAGACTATAATTGTAAATAATTACAATAATTATAAAGAATTGAATAAATAATTGTAAGTTACACAATGAATCAAACTAAGGATGATTATGACTTTGGATCATAAGATATTTCTGTTTTATAAAATATTAAATTTATAAAACAGATTTTAGGCATTATGAATTAATAAATGATTTATTATGACTAATTAAGTACAAATAAAATCAAAAATACAAGATATGGTCCAAAAATAATATTTTTATGAAAAACAATTACTTTCTGATGTAAATCAATGAAAATAATTTTCACATAATTTTTCTAAACCTATTTATATTTAAAACTGATTTAATGCATTTAAATCATATTTAAATGATTAAAAATAAGAAAATCAATAAAAATAATTGTTTTCTGGACCAATAATTTTTCTTTCAGTTTATGATGATCAGGAATAATTTCCCAAAACGTTTGAGATTAAAATCATTAAAAATGAATTTTTAATCAATTAATTATGATTAAAACAATTTAAATTAATAAAAATACAAAAAATAGTATATTTTTCAAAAAATAAAAATATGATAATTTTTCTTTAGGGTGTCAAGATGTTACACTTAAATTTTCATAATTTTGGATCAAAAATGAATTTATTATGAATATTCTAAGTTTAAATGAAATTTAAATGATTAAAA
Organism: Ambrosia x helenae; assembly: GCA_030844895.1. Classification (NCBI taxonomy): domain Eukaryota; kingdom Viridiplantae; phylum Streptophyta; class Magnoliopsida; order Asterales; family Asteraceae; genus Ambrosia; species Ambrosia x helenae. The sequence goes on along the minus strand of JAUTDX010000026.1, from coordinate 330,170 downwards.
TAAAGGAAAAAAATAATAACATAAAAAAATAAGAAAAAAAGGGATGATTGCTTGGGCTCAAACTCGTGTCTGCTGGACAACAACCAACCACTACACCACAAGCTAAGATGGTAAACTAAGATGAAATGTATATGTATTTATACAATATGATAAATTAGTCTTCTTCCCTAAATATTATCTCAAGAACCCTAACCCTAATCCCAAATCCAATAAACCCGAATGACTCAAGATTAAACATCGAATTCATGGGGCTTTGATTCGGGGACGGCTATAAATCAAAACGGCATAAAAAACTAACACTTACAATACGTGAATATGCTCGAACAGGAAGCTTAAGAACCGAACACCATTGCCACGATTTGGAGACCTTATAGTCACGATTTGCTAAGGTTTTTAGTGGTTTTGCGAAGCTTAATGGTGCTGGAAAACTAATGGTGTATTTATCTTATATAATGATCAACTCGAAACGGCATTTTGATTAAAAAATAACTTCCGGTCATGGGGTTATTAAAGCGGATTAAAACACCATAAAATCTCATTATTAACTCGTTTAAATGATTGGTATGTGTCGGGATAAGGCTGAGAAACGTATAGGAAACATTTAAATGTGTTAAAAACATGGACAACGCCTAATCTTGAGCTCGCCGGAATCTTTTCCGGTCACCGGAAAAGTGGTCTAATTCTGTGGGACAAGGGATGGAGATGCTTGGTTTAAAAGGTTTGGGTGTTTGGCAAAATAGGTCCCTCAACCTCTAACTTGGTTAGTTTAATTATCTCTTGGTTAGATTTTTCCCTTATAAACCTTAACAATTTAACAAGGTTTCTAACTTTAAATTTTTTAATCTTTAAAATCTTTTAAGTTAACCTTTTAAAATAAAAATAGATCAAACTTTTATAAGATAATATGATTATCCGATTATGGCACGTTTTATATGTCAAAACGTGCGTATACAAAATGTATACATACACCATTTTAAAAGAAAAAATTAAAATAAAATAAAATAATAATAGATGAGGACTAGAGGTGAAACCTCAAAATAGATGAAGGGCTAAAATTGACAACTTGTTAACTGATGAGGGTGCAAATTGTCACATATAGCAATATGGTATGGAAATGAAAGAGGATGAAAAGCTTGTTTTTATGGTGTAATTTTTTTTAAAAAATAATGCCGTATGAAACAGTTATGGTCGTTTTAAAAATGGGGGTGAAAGTTGAAAAAAGTCAACAATTATGGTGATGGACAATAATACCCTTTTTTTGCTAGGGACATGTGTCAGCCCTTTATTGTTTTTTACGCTTCTCACCATAAGCTACTTTTTTACGTTAGCCTCTCCCTTCATTGTTTTACTCTACAAATATGTAGTAAGCTTCCATTATTCCATGCTATGTTTATGTCTCAATTTATAGACATTGTTTAGGTTCAGAATTATTCAACTTAAACTACGGCTAGATTGTTACGAATTGATTTACATTCTATTTTCACATTTTTATATTAACTCTCATGTTTATGAAGATAAACATAGTTCATTCATTGTTTTACTCTACAAGTACATGGTAAGTTTCCCTCATTCTATGCCATGTTTATTTCTCATTTTATTATAATAAGTTAAATAGCATCGTCGGTTTAAATAATTAAAAATATATGACATTAATTAATCGGTCCTTATGTAAGTTGTTGTACACAATATATGACATGTAATGAATGAGTGTCTTTTGTCAACCAACAACCCAGTTGTGTATACCACTATATAATCGCAAGATCTTATATATTGTATTCAGATCATATGGATATTTTGTGGTTTTTAATTGCAAAAACTTTTTTATGACAACCCTTAAGATTTTTCTATACATTAACCCATGAGTAAAGCCATAATATGGTCATGTTTCTCATGCATGTCAAACACAAACATACAAAACCATCTCACTTTACCTTATCTATCAATTTGTGTACCTTACCTATCAATTTTATGGGCGGCTACGATAGTTTCATGCATCAATATATTATTCGATTATAAAAACAACAAAGTATGGATTGGTTGGGGCGTGAACACATAATGTTTGCAATAATATTGTTTTAATGGTGAACAAAAGGTTACCTTAAGATCAATACCCTATATTTCACAAAATTTTGAACGACCAAATACAACACAACGATTATCCGCAATATTCTCGTACACAATATCCCTTATGAATATGCAGAAACAAAAGAAAATGGTTAATTAATTGTTTTCATGGTAGAATGAAGCCATAAGATATCAATAAGAATAAGGCCTCATAAAGGTACAAATTGAAGAAAGAAGCCGGTGACAATACATACTAACAAACAAAAGATTATAGAGAGAATAAAGAATGAGAGAGTTGTTTCATTGAGATGTATATAATACCAACACAATGGCCACTATTTATAAAGCTCTAATAGAATGTATAGACATAAATGAGATAAAGGAGTTAGGAACATGAATAGTCACTAATGATTTATAAAGGAGTTTGAAACATGGATAGTCACTAATAACTTTATTATTTCATAATCAACTTAATTGTTAAGGTAAAAAGACAACTTCACCCTTTTACTACCTTCATTAAGTTATTATACCATATGCATTATATGTTGTAATTACTTAAATTTGGTTGGAATACTTCCCTCATGCTTTATAATATAGTATAATCAACTTAATTGTTAAGGTAAAAAGACAACTTCACCCTTTACTACCTTCATTAAGTTATTATACCATATGCATTATATGTTGTAATTACTGAAATTTGTTGGAATCCTTCCCTCATGCTTTATAATATAGTATAGATACAATACACACATGTAAACCATTCTTACAAATCCTTAGAGTTTACAATTGTTTCCCTAACCCGTGGCAGCGCTAAGGATTTTCCCTATCAATCTTATTTTACCAGGTTTAGGGTTCTTCCCATCATTCTAATTTTCTCCAGGTTTACTTTGTTACTTTTTAGGTCGGTTCAATGGCTCAAAAAGTGTACATGAATCTGTGCATGCGTCATTTGAGTAACCAAGTCGAGCTTCATGATCCTTTACGAACCTTTATCCTGATTGATTACCACTTGAATCTGATTATTTTAACCTGTATGAGGAAGAATCGTATATGATGATAGCAAACAACAATCTGATTATGAATAGTCTAAATATTATTAACAATTGGGTCTTTACATCACTCTCACATTGTGTTTATTGAAACTTGGGTTTTATATTATTTTTCTCTATGATCAAACAAGTTCTATAAATTTTAATTAACATCTTCTGTTAACACTTTTGTATAACAAAATATGTCATAACTTAATTTTGACTAAATCAATTAATTACACTTTTATATGAATATATTTTTGGTCACATTATCTCATACCCTTAATACCCTTACTTTGGTTGAGGCGATTTCCTCCTTATATAACTACAACCTATCCTAAGTTCTTGATTTTTTCAAGTGTAAAACAACAGGTAGGCGTGAAACTTCTTCTTTTCTTTGGGGCCAGATGCCAAAGTACAAGGTATGTAATGATGTACATTAAAATTAATCTAATTTGTTCTTGAAGCTTCATTATTATAATGCAAATAAGTTTCCTAATCTACAAGACTAAGACCAGTTAAGCAACATATGAACTTTGACAACCTATTTTTACCTTCTATTTAGTTTTAGTTTTAGTATCACAATTTGGTACCATATCTATATATCATTCTTGTTTTGCCTTTTTTTTTTTTGTGATATATGATTTAGATGGATTGTTTAGTTAATGATATGTGTTTAAATAAGTTATAAAATTCACTCTATTTGGACTAACATGATAGCCTATATAGGTAAGTAGTTGCTGATAAAGAATAATACTATCAAGATAATACTAATTTCTCATACTGCAAATCATCATCAAATTATATGCATTTAACTACCCTTTCCACCATATAAAAAACTATTTCTATATAAAATTCTCTTATAAATTGATTTGACGATCGCCTGATTTGATCGAAGGATGGGACCACAAATCTTTTATACTTTTTTGTCCTTATGTAAAAAAACATGCGAATTCTATATTTATTTGAAAATCACAACATTTGAAGATCCTTTATTATTTACTTTTGAAAATAATTATACTTTTACTAAATGATTTTTCCTTTGCTAGAAGAATGATGCTAATAAAAACATAGATGATTGGATCTCTTGGAGTATCCAAACCTTAAAGAAAATATCACAAATAAGTCTCAGTTTTTATTTGCTCTGTATATATTTACGTTGTCTTTAACTATCTAAATTAAATAAGTTCTTTTCACAAAATTATTTTAGTAATAAGCCAATCTTTATACAATAAATAGCTTTCTTATTAAATATAAAAGTTATATATGATTTATTTTTATCATTTAAAGTTAGGGCTGGAAATGTGTAACCTGTATAAGACACAATAATACATGCTAACTAAAAAATACACCATGTTATTTTTTACTTTTTTTAAATAACGAGTTTACGTCACCCTGCGCTTGCAGCGGGTCGTTGATTATGAATGTGTTCAGTATTGTTATATGATATGCGAAGATTTCTAAAATCTATCTGGTTGTTTTTCAAATCGTGAATTAATTGGTATTCGCGATTTGAGCAAGAATGGTAGGGGTTCATATGGGGCTAGACAATTGGCGAAGTTTGTTAATGGTTATCATATATGTAAATTAGGTGATTTTGGTAAGTTAAAAATGTTAAAAGAGTTGGACTATTCAACTTTTTTAAGATAGGAAATAAATAGACGGGTAAATTGAGTGGAGAAGAAGGAGCGGGTGAGATTGGAGAAGAAAAATGGTACCGACTCATGACTACATCATCGACTATGGCGTTTCAGTGTTATGTGAGAGGTCGTATCGGTTACTGAGAAGGCGGTGATTGACATAACAAACGATTACCTCGCTTGATTACCTAAAAGTATATAGATTCTTGCCTATGGCCAAAGTCGGTGTACAATTGCAACAACGAAACAAAGAGCAAGGTAGATCGAATGACGTAACCGGTGAGCGTGTAATTGATATTTAGATGACCGACAATTAGAAAGTAGTCCTAAGTGGATGGCGGTTACCAATCGTCGGAGTTTTCACACCGATTCAAATTCCTTAAAAAATAAGATTAATATATTTTGTTATTATTTAAAATTTTTAAATTCCGTTTTTTCCTTACAAAAATTGTCAAAAATAATCTAAAAAACGGTTTATTGGACCTTTTTATGGATGTTGATTTTGGATTCAATATGCTTCAGAATTTTGATGAGCAAAATAGGGGGAAATTTTAATTAATGTGTTCTTCGTTTTTAAATCTTAAATAAATGGGTTAAAATTAATTAAACATAATAAATCGTAAGTAAACTTGTTTTTTTTATGGATAGATAATATATAGTTTGTGAAACAGTGTCAATGGATGGGTAAAGGGTCGTGACTATTGAAGGAGATTTATGTTAAATTGTGAAAATATGAGTATTGGATAATAGAAAGGTTGTGATGATTAAGAGATAATACAAGTTGCTAATTGTATATATATATATATATATATATATATATATATAATCAGAATTAAGAGGCAAAGATCCTTCATTTCCCCTTTTTGGTACGTAAAACATAAAATTGTGTTATAAACATGAGATATAAAATAGTTAAACAAGTCGTGTTCATATTTAGAACTTGATTTGTTCGCATCGTCAGAGACTTGTTAAACCTGTTAAGACACGATTTGCCAACCCTATTTAAAGTTTTAAATAATGTTCTTACCACGCGTACGCACTAGTATCACTGTAATAAAAGGAAGCGATGTTGACTTTCTTTCTCTCTACTCCTATAAATAGCCAAGCAAGAAACCACCTTTCGTATGCTTTTTCTAACTTCAAACACACAAACATAAAAACATATCTCCCATTCCATTCATAAACTTCTTTCAAATTTTCTTCATTTCAAGTTTCAACAATGGTGGCCATATCCAAACCTCCTGTTGACCTCTTCTTTCTCAAACAAATCAACAACAACCTCCACCCAATGAAACTTCCGGCCATTCCGATTATCGACATGTCGAAATCGGATTCGAAATATCTCCTGGTTAAAGCCTGTCAAGATTTTGGATTCTTTAAGGTTGTTAATCATGGAGTTCCATTAAAATTCATCAATAAGTTAGAATCACAGGCCATGAAATTCTTCTCTTCACCTCTTGCTCTCAAACAAAAAGCAGGGCCACCCGACCCGTTCGGGTATGGAAACAAACATCTGGGACAAAATGGCGATTTCGGGTGGGTTGAGTATCTTCTTCTTAATCTAAAACTCGAACCCGATCGCAAGAATCCTAGAATCTATGTTTGTGAAGAAAATCCAGAAGAATTCGAGTAAGAATCGCTGAAATTTTGATATTTTTCAACGGACGGCTTAAGGGGAGTGAAATAAAGTAATGACTTTGCCGTCGTTGCTTCAGGGCCCAAAATTCCAAAAGAAATTTCTTTAAAAAAAAAAAGAGAGAGAATTTCATATATCCTCTCAAAGGTTGTAAAAAATTAAATATTTCCTAGTGTTTTAATGCATAATGATATAAATTATGAAATCGTCCCATACAAAATATACGTAGATAATTTAGGCTTTGATTGTTGGCTCTGAAGTTTGTGGTCTAAAATCATCGGTACAATATAAGAATAATATAATTTAAAGCTAACATTATTATTACCACGACGACGAAAAGTGTCTCAATTTTATTTATGGTTTTGTTCCTCCAAAAAGATTGAGCCGGCCTGGTTTTTTTGTTTTGTACACTCCGAATTCTGAAATCTAAACATGTCTAACGTGTTAGTGTAGATGTGCTATGAATGACTATGTGACAGCAGTGAAGAAAATGACATGTGAGATTCTTGAACTACTAGCAGATGAACTGAAATTGCAATCAAAAGATGCATTTAGTAAAATGTTATTAGACGAACAAAGCGACTCGGTCTTCAGGATGAATTACTATCCGCCATGCCCGGAGCTTCAAGAACACGAAACAAAAGGGAATAAGCTGATCGGATTTGGAGAACACACCGACCCGCAAATCATATCCGTTTTGAGATCTAATAACACTTCTGGTCTCGAAATTTTACTGAAAAATGGGAGTTGGATGCCGGTTCCTCCTGATTCGAACTCGTTCTTCATCAATGTGGGTGATTCGTTACAGGTACGCATTAAAAAAAACGTACAAGTCATCAAAGCTACGGTAGTGGTACCGGATACATCACAATCTTGGTTTATGTTTTGTGACTAAAAGAAATATTCTTGATGATTGCCAATCAATCTAGGTTGGCATATAATTTTTAGGTCATGGTCCGTCGTAGTCCAAGTACAATACCCCACTTTTTAGCTTCTAAAAACGTCTCATTCAAATCTTCAATTTATATCACAATGTATACTAGTAACTTTCGACGCGTTTAAAATATCTTTATTTTTGGAATTTGGGACCTATTTGAATCACTTAACGTGTTTTGCAATAAACAGTTTTTACGAGCTTCTAGCTTCAAGCTTTTAAGAAAAAAACTCATACTCAATAAAAAAAAAACTTGTTTGGTTGAACTTTTAGTTAATGCTCATTATGGTAATTTTATACATTTTATTAAAAGCTCAAGTTACTCTGCCAAACACCAAAATATATTTAAAAAGCTACAGCCATCAGATAGTTTTGCCAAACATACCCAATATCGACTTGCTTTAATTTAGACTTAAATTGAGTCTCAACAGCCTCATCTCGAATATAAATTAAAGTTAAAGTTCGTTAATAAATGGTATTGAAGCTGAGTTTTATATATCGAGCTTTAGTATGTGTACGTAATAAATAAAATTCTCAAATAAGTGAATAACAAAAACTACTGATAAGTTAAGCTCGAGCTATAGACATTAAGCTTAAAATTAGTCAACCTGGGACTCATACTCTTTCAAATTAAAAGACTCAACTCTAAGTTAGGGGTTGTTTGGTAGCCTCTTAATCAGCCTCTTAATCATTCAGGTCTGAATCATTCAGCATTTAGACTGTTTGTTTCAGCATCTGAATGGAATGATTAAGTGCTGAACCATTAAGCTAATAAGAGATGCTGAATGATTCAGCTCTTAACCATTCAGACCATCTTAATGATTCAACACTTAATCAACCAAACAGCCCCTTAGATGACCTCGGGTTCGACAAACAAAATTTTGAAACACATGCATGTTATGTTTTATAGGCTATCATATTCATAATGGTCCAATATGTCGTTCCTTCGTGTTACATGTCACTATAGTCTATAGATATTGTATAATCAAGATATCTTTTGGACACATAAGTTGATACGTACATCTTTTATTATTCTACAATATTAATTTATCAAATCCTCATATTTTTTGTTTCTTTATATAATTTATTGTTGGATGCTAGTAAAACTATATGAAAATGATGTAACAAAACCAGGTAATGACGAATGGAAGATTCAAGAGTGTGAAGCATAGAGTCGTGGCAAATAGCTTGAAAAGCAGGTTGTCAATGATTTAATTTTGGAGGACCACCATTGAGTGAGAAGATAGCACCATTGCCTTCACTTATGGAAAGTGATGAGGCTAGCTTGTACAAAGAGTTCACTTGGTTTGAATATAAAAAATCCGCATTCAATTCAAGGTTATCAGATAATCGACTCAGGTTTTTTGAAATAACCATGTCGTCTCGAGTTGAAAGGACCAGCTTGAAATTATCAATCATATATCATCACCCAATACCATTTTACCCATACTCGTATATGGTACACATGAAAATATGTTAATAATAGCTCACTATTATCCAAAAGGGTTGGAGGGAGCAAAGGATTATGATTTTATTGTTTTGAACATAGATGAAATGAGAAAATTGTAAAAATAAGAATATGCAAGTTCTCTTTGTTTTCTTTCTTCCTTCTTTTTTTAATCTTCCACTTGCTATTTTGTAGGAGTTCCCTCCATACTTGATGAGCTAGTGTAACAACCCTTTCGTTTTTCGATACAAGTTTTTATATATTATCATTTTTTATATCTAATGTTCAATTAATATTAATATGTTTAAGCTCCATATATAGACTTGAAAGAGATACAATACAAGGTGATGATTGTGTGTTTAAACTTTAAAGTTGAAAAGTTTACAATGTTTATATATCACTAAGACAATTTCAATTTTTATACCCTTATGTGGTGCTTCTCATGAAATCTTGGTTTTCTATACCTAATGTTTGTCCAATTATTTTATACCTTCAAATTAATAGAAGGCCAAAACTATGCTTGCGTTTACGAATTCATGTTACAGAGTTTGCTTTGTCGTATAACGGTTCATGTTACGAATTTTGCTTTTTCGGTATAATGACTTTCTATGTTATCCGACATACCTCATGTAGGTGCCCACGTGTGACATCGGGGAAGTTGAATGTAACGGGCTTAGTTGCAACAAAATGATGGGGTTGCTTCGTTCCAACATATTTTTTTTATTGTAGGACATCAAGGATGTTATAGCTTATATGTATATTTTTTTTTTAAATCAAAACATGATGGTAATGTAAAAGTATGGCTAATGTAACAAAGTACCCCCAAGTGCATGACATAGAGCCTAGGCATGCTATGTGGTTCTATTGCTCTAATTTGATGTCGATGATTGAACATTAAATTATGGCACATGGATATATCATTCGTTTTCTTTCTTTGGAACAACATTAGCACCAATCATGTGTAATATCCCGTAATCTCTTTCCAAATGGATGTTAATCACAATGGATTTGGATTTAAGATTTGAGATTTAGGATTTTAGCACAAACATATTAATGATGGGGGCACAAAAAAAAAAAAAAAAAAACTATTAACAAATTCATTACATCTAGATTTTACCTTATTAAGGAGGAAGCATGTTCATTAAAGTAATTTCCTCTCAATTTTAAGATGACATATGAAAAGTCTCTTTACAAATCTCTATATTTTTGTCATTTCCTACCCTTTTTGCCCCTCATGTATAACATATTATGCATATTGTATATGTGTGTAATACATACTTTATATGTCTCTCAAGATGTAACCTACATTTATAACACCAAATAAAACCCATATCCTTACTCTTGAATAATCATTTATAGTCATTGCTTTCTTGTCTTCTACACTTGTTTTACTTTTCAAGAAACTCATCTTACTAATATCATTACTTGACATGTCTAGGTTACTCATGATGCAAACCATGACAAAGTTCATAGATTTCGCATACAGAAAGAAACACCATTTAACCAATTCGAGGTATTTTTTCATTGCTCGATTTGTTTTGCTATCGATTTGTAATTTTTGTCCTTTTACATTGTTAATAATATACCTTTAGTTGTTGGAAACATACACTTACTTATATCCATCAAATATTTATGATGTATAGGATGATGTTGTGTGCCTATTCTATTTCAACACTTCTTGTATGGCCAAAGAGGCAGAACCACACACATCGTCCAAATCGACCTTCAACAGCTTTGTAGGAAACCCAATCGGAATTTTTTTTCTTTAGTTGCTAATATCTTTTATAAATGTTAATGTGTTTTATCTATAGAGTTGAGATCAATATCTATCATGTTGCTATTGGTTTTATTAACAAGTTGAACTCAAAACTGTTATTGGAACTGCAGGTTGGGTAATTGAGGAAAGTTTCCAATAAGAATCACAACGCTAAACTGAAAATGTTCTTGGAGATCGAGATTGGATCGGTAATATCTTCCCGTCGTTTTATTTCATTGCTGCTTTAATACATTTTGTTTGGTTAAAACAGGCCGATTCAGGATTTGGTTGCCTTGCATACAATTTGTTTTTTGTCCAAGTTTTACCTTTATATAGTGTCCAATATAGCATATTCGATTATTAGGAAGTTGTATACATTGTAAATAGAATTTGAGTGCCTTTCAAAGAGTTTGATAAATATTATGTCCAAAGATGTACACCATTGTAATTTTGTATTGTGTACAAATATTTAAGCATAATTTACAATACACTTAAAGCCAATTTAGAGGGATTAAAGTTGGACATTCATCAAACTTTTAAGACACTTTAAGGTCATCTTAGTCAATTCAATTCATACTAACCTTTCATCTTCCTTGGTGGTTCATTATAATGAATACAATATTAACTACACAAATGGTGATTAGTTCACATTCCAATCATCATTCACATAACATTGTTATAAAGAACAAATTCACTTAAACCAAAATTTTAATTCGGAAATTCGAAATCGTCTCTTCGAGTTCCATAACTCCATCTTCTTGAAACTATAAGTTCTTCTGTACCCATCACACCCAGATGTTCGTATCTTGCTGGTTCTTCTCTTCGGTTGACAATCTGTTGATGCTGCTAAGGTTGGATTTCTATTTTATTGTTTTTATAGTTATATGTTCTTGATTTTTCTTGTTGTGTTTCTTTGCTTTTATAATACAAATTCAGTGCTATTTTTCAGGTGAGTGGTCTAAAGAATTCGCCTGGACCGAGTAAGAGGAGTTCCAGTTGGAAGCAAGCTTTGTTGCTGTTGTAGAAAAAAAATTCTAAATTTGTAGCAAACACATGAATTGATATGTTTTTTTTTTTTTGCTGTTAATTATTATTTTTTGTTGGTTATTGATCTATGCTATTTCTGGTTAAGACTATAAAAATGTTTAAATTTTCAATCATGAGGATTGGTTCGCCCATTTAGCTGTGTTGTATAACTACAACTAACAAATTTGATTAATGATTTATTAACATATTTCCTGTTTTGTTTTGATTGGTAACATCAATCTTTTAGTCTTTAACGTAGACTAGAAATTGAGCTTTTAATTGGTTATTCATGCATGTTATGCTTTTTAAAATAACTATATCAAAGGTTACAATCATTTAGGTGTGCTGTATAATTAGAGTCTACAACTTTGATTAATGATTTTTTAACTCATTTCCTGTATTGATTAATAACATGAATCTTAAATTGAGCTTTTAATGGGTTATTCATCTATGTTATGTTTTTTTTAAAATAAGTATTGAAACATAGGGAAATTCATTCTCATTTAGAAGTGAGAATTTGATTAGAAGCATGGTTAGTTTGCTACATGGTTCTAAGTGTTTTGCACACACACCGGATCCTCGTCGCAACGACAGTCAGGGACGACTCTTAAAACGGAAGGGGTTGGACACAATATTGCGTATAAAAATTTAGGCCGATGACACGTAAACTTACACTATTGAGCAAAGAAAATGAGAGTGGGGCGGGGCGCCCTCAATCGACCACTAACCTCCACTCCTAATTTCAAACTTATTTAAACATGGAATTCGATTCTGAATTGATTAAAAAACTTATAATTTGAATGGTGGATATAATGATTTAGAGTATTTATAGTTACACATGTATATGCATTCCACATAGTTTTAGCATATTTTTAAGGCTTAGTTAGGGTACATAAATCCTCATGGACACGATACACGACATAATTGATAAAACTAAATATAGAATATCACATTTTATATTATCGCTTCCGCGGCAACGCGCGGGCTTCCTACTAGTCTTGTAAAATATGTTAGGTTAGTGGGTGTGGAGACACCCAAAATAAGATGTCTCCTTACCACATAAGATGCCACCTAGGATGGGTGGGTTGTTCTATTTTTTGAGACAAGCCAAGGGTGTGGAGACAACCCTCCCCCCTTTTATTATTAATTAATTATTAAATTGTTGATTGACCAAAAATTACCCAACTTTCAATTCAAAAAAAGAAAATTCTTGATTGGTCCGTCCGTTTTGTCTCGGTGAGGACCGGGGGGGGGGGGGGGGGGGGGGTGGGGGTGTTGTAGCAAGTCTGGGACAAACCAAAAGTATAGGACGAGGGTGGTACCCCGTCTGCACACCGGATAGCCTTAGACGTGTGTATTTTTTTACAAAACAAGATTAATAAATATTGCAACTTTTATAATAATTGTTTGTTCAAGTAATGAAGATGTCTGCCAACTAAGATTAGGAACAAGTTAAAGAGTCAATTATCACCTTCATTGAAGAGAAAACTGATAAAAACTGTCAAGGCCGGAGAGAGGCCGCAGCGATGGTGTATACCATAACAACAAAGAGTTGTGGTAATGTTTTAAAGGATGTGTGTAGTCCTTGGCTGCATTGGGATGTTTGGCGATCACCATAAAGCAGGGTTGTGATAGATGGGGCGGTTGTAGGTGGTGACGTCATGGGAGAGGACACAATCATCAATAATCCAGGCACCCGTTAGAGTTAAAGTGTTTTTTAGTCTCATATTTTAAATACTTTAGCGAAGATAAGAAGTATTTTATATTACCTTCGGTTTTATTAAAAAAAAAAGATAGGAACTAGTGGAAATCCAACAAAATCCCACGAGCAAATCTAGGCATTTTTAGCCCAACCAATAGGCCCAATTACACATTGTGTTTGGAACGTCGAACAACATTAGCAGAGTAGCAATCCACATCTATTGTGCGAGTTACATAAGTGCTCTCTAGTGGTCCCGTCCCATGGACAGACCTACACCTACTCTATAAAGCACATGGAGCAAAACGGTTAATTTTCATAAAAGTTTACTGCTCCTCTAGGTTTTCATATGATTGCCGTTTTCATATGATTACCTGGTTGATGTGTTGTGAAACACACTTTGTTTATATGTTAGTTTTTTATATATTTTAGTATTTGATTGATGCATTTTATGTATACTTTATATTATGTTAATTATACTATGAATGCATTCATATTGGTTCAAAAAATATTGTTTTGATTTATATTTGTATCTTGAACGTCATTAAGATAAAAATGAGATAACTGGTTAATATTTACTATTTAGTGATCAAATGATTTACAAGTGATCACATGATTGAAATACAATGGCACAATAAATTTAAGGGAAAATCATTAAAATGGCTCGTTGACCGAGTGTTTTACCAAAATGGCCCTCTCCTGTCTCTTTGGAGAGACGGGTCACGGCTCCTAAAGAGACTGAACCGTTTCCGGAGACCTTTTAGTCTACTACTAATAGAAATGCAACACGTGGTCGACCTGGATCCCAAAGACTATGTGGCGTCTCAAGAGACGTGTCAGAGCCGCCAAGACGGCTCCCGTGAGCCCTAGAGACGTCTCACTGACTGCCGGGCTCAAGCCGTCTTCGGCTAGGCTTGAGCCATCTCGGGAACCACACCGAATACATCTCCGGAGACGTCTCAGACCTGCAAAAGACGTCTTTGGTAGAGACGTTTCACATTTCCCCAGCCGTCTCCCAAGACGGCTCAGGGTCCTAGCCAATAATATAATGACACGTGGCCGGATTCCTCTTGGGTCTCTTCGTCGCCGGTGAGTCCCGAGACGGTCCGACGGTTCGGTTGTCCACCTCAGCCTTATATATACCAGTCTCTGTCCCAATCTCCGTCCCATACCACGTCCGACTCCTCCACTACCACTAACACTACCACTTACCACCGTCGTCTCATTCATACAAAGGAAAATGGCACCCCAACGATGGACCGAGGAACAAGAAATTGCACCGGTTTCAGCGTGGCAATATGTCGAAGATAGCCCACACCAAATAAACAAGTGGTACCGTATTTTACACAAATACAATCGGCTGGTGGGTGGGTCTGACCGAACCATCGACTCACTTCAAGTGTTTCCTTCAGACATGCTGGAAGACATTGCCATCATATATACCAAAGCAGAGTATCAATCCAAGCAGCGTAAAGAATTCAAACACGTGTCGGCTTGGCAAATGATGAGAGACAGTCTTAACGCGTAGTTAGTTAACTTTTATAATCTTATGTTTTTATTAATCCAATGAATCTTATGTTTATATTTTATGTTTTTATTAATCCAAATACTACAAATATTAATCCAATGAATCTTATGTTTATATATTTATGTTTTTATTAATCCAAATATTACAATATTACAATTTGTAACACAACAAATATTACAAAAACTGAACTATTACACGAACAATACACAAAGTCGTTGCACACGTCGTCCACCGAGACGTATCCGTTACACACGTCGACCATAGAGCGTAGTTAGCAGTAGGGGATGGGATATTACTTCCCAAATTTACTTGCTTTGAACCTTGTTTGAATTGTGTATGTGCTCTACATAGACAAAGAATCGAACTTACCAATAATGTAGACCACCACATCATCGAGGCATTCTACATGGGTAAACCCACGCGCAGATGCATGATCGCGTGTCGAGTGCTAACCAAATACTATTTTAAAAACAACTCCTTAGCTACAAGGACTGCAGTATAGGGAGTAGGGTTGTCGAACCACGAGGAGTATGTTGTTAGTGTTAATAGCAATTTTATCAGTTAAACTAATTAATTAAAATAATATTTTATGAAGTAGAATACTGCTGTGCTTGAAAAAGTTGATTGAGTGATAAGAATAAAGACAGTAATAATAAAGAAGTAACTCCCTCTAAACTTCAGGTTCTAGGTTTCACACATTTTTCAATTTATAGATTGGGAACCACATAGACATGGTTCTGGAAATTAGTTAATTAACTGGTAGCACACGTTCTTGTCATCAAACCTATTATCTACCCAATTGTAAGTGTCAAATCAACCCTCTTTATGTCACCCAACCTGCTACTAAGTTTTGTCATCAACCGAACAAGTTGTAAAGAAAGGACTCAAAACACAAATCAATTGTTTACTTAACTAATGCATCAATAATGTTTTAATTGTTTGTCATCACAAGCATAACATAATCCAATACTGAAAATAAACAGAAAAAGTGCAAAACCTAATCGAACCATTCGCTTAGAGGAAGTCACAAAAGATTTAGCCTAGCATCTCGCCCATTAGAATTATTTCTCTATTTTTTTTTTCCTTTCGAGCGATGTATCCTTCTTCCTATTTCCTGTTGTGCGACCTTTTGAAGACAAAAGGCCACTGCCCTCCAAAATTGTTCTCTGAATCTCTGCCGTCCCAAAAAAAAAAAAAAAAAATCATATCTCCATCATGCATTAAGAAGCTTGACCTCATGGATTCTACGATTTGGGCCTTGGGCCATTTGTCAAGTTTATTATTATTATTATTATTATTATTATTATTATTATTATTATTATTATTATTATTATTATTACTCCATGCTCTTGTACCGGGTGTCTGCGACTTGACCAAAGTTCCTTCGTATTAAACTCATATATCACGAACACCTACAAAACACATGTACATTATTAAATAACTAAGACCGACTAAAATCACATAATAAAAGACTCAAAAGTATACATAATTAACATATTAACAAGGTGTTTTTACCAACACATCACACCCCCACACTTATCTTTTTTCATCTCGAAAAAATTATATATATACTTTGCTCAAGACATTATCACAGACTAGCACCCCAGTCACTCGATCATACCTTAACTAAGGTCCAAAGTCATACCCCATTTACAGATCAACATTAGATGTGTTAATTCAGCAAGCCAAGGCGTTTTCCATTTAAAACAGAATTAACCAGACTAAGCCTAACATGCTTCCGGTTTTTATTCTCATGCAACATACCCCTCACAATTTGTCACTCCACTCGATTTAATATCTAGACTAGCATGTAATGTGCTAGTATTATTCACTCAAAACCAAACATGTAACTCTGTTATCATAGGCTTGTATAACAATCAACCTCAACTGTAAACAATGCACATATCTAAATGACTTACGGGTTTTGGGCTTAGGGTAAAGGTAGAATAGAATTGGCTAGAAGTGGCTAAAATAAAATGGTGAGACCAACATGATTGACATTCCTTATTCACAAATCACAATAACACACAACTTTAGGCATACTTAACCCATAACACATACTTCTATTTTTTTTCTTTTCTTTTCTTTTTTTTTTTCACAACTTAACATAGATCAAACACTGGAACATAAACATAGAACACAATGGATGTCATCAATTTTCTTAACAACAGTTAACGGGTTGATTTGGGTAACTTTATAGGTTTAACAAACGAAAGGGTATAGGCTCAACATGCCTACTAAAGGTGATTTTAGGTAAACATGTAAACACAAAACAAATAAAAGGTGTCAAACAAAAAGGGGAATCCTAAATCGCCTTTGTCATATACGTGCATATCTAGTCTACACCCTCAGCATGTATCAAATCACACAAGTTCTGCAACAGAGAAACATCTGGCCTACTCTCAACAAACGAATATATATATAAGTCAATCTATCATCTAGTAGGCTCAAGATCTCACTGAAGTGGGAATATGCATTTATTACCAATAGCTTGTTAAACCTGGTCAGACAATTCTAAACGTTTTTCCTTAAAAAACACCTGCTGAAAACGGTTCATATTACTTTTCCACAAATTAGACCATGACTAAGGATCTACTGCCAAAACAATCAAGAAACAACTGGTATGTACTGAAAGACCTGCTTTATGTCTGATTAGAATGCTTTTTAGGAACAATTTTCAAGACATTTTCAAAAAAAAAAAATTTGGATTTTTTAATTATTTTTTTTAGACTCGAGAATAAATAAAAACGAAGTTTCCCCACCCCCACACTTGAACGACACATTGTTCTCAATGTAAGATAGGGAATAAAATAAAGCAGAAATAAAAATAAAATACAACAGTAAAAGGAACAGACTCCCCTGGATATAGGCAGTGCGCGTATGAGTCCGTTCAATTCCTTCCAATCCAGCCGTATAACATTTCATTCGCGGCCGATAAACAAACCTGTCAAAGAAACTAGAAAAACAAAACAAAACAAAACAAAACAAACCGGGATACTTGCAAACGTTAGTGATTTCCAGATCTTCCCTGCCGAATGGAGATTGAGTACGGGCAGGGCAGTCTATTCTTGCAGTTCAAATCATAACAAGCAATCCCATGACTCCAACAAAAAAAAAACTGACTCGAACACACTCGAAAATAACAAAAAAAAAAAAACAAGTAAATATACAAAATATACAAAAATCATACCTGATGTTCGTTCATGGTGGTCTCAAAGAACATTTGACTACCGAATTTCCAAAGTATGCTCGGTAGTTTACATGCCAAATAAACATATGTTTAAAGATTGACATGTGAATTGGGCGCATTTTGTCGCTGTGGAAGAACCATCTCACTAGCCTTTGTCCGATGTCTTGTAATCTCACATTCCTAATATTTGTCTTTGAATCTTCATCCTGAACCTTGTTTATGAGGGTAATCAGTGCGGGATGAGAGTTGTGAGAATCTTGAGAAAGACTTGTGACACCTGCATCAATAACAACAACAACCTTTTCTACTTGTAACTCTTCAACAAGTGAAAGATTTGGTGTGGTATTAGTCTCCACAACCTCATCCCTAACTTGATAATAGTTTCTGATATCATCAGGTAAGGGAGACATAGACTCTGCTATATCTATCCTTGCCGATAACACCTCGCATTTCAAACTTAAGTACTCAATTCTTTGTTGAATTGAGAGGTTGGGTGTTGATAAAAATTCCTCGAGCTTGGATAATATCGTCTCTGCTCGAGCAAGGTTATTTTCCTCCTCGCTTTGATATGTCATCTCTACACATTTGTCTTCATCGGGAGGAATTTGATATTGATTTTGATAGTAACCTGGAGAAAAACATGATTCTGAGTTTTCATAATAATAAAAATAATCCTCCTGGTTACCTGAGAAAGGTGCCTCTTCGGGTTCATAGTTATAGTAACTATGGTCATTTTCTAGATATGGGGTTGCCCGGTACCTCGACTTACACATTTCATTCCAATATCCTGGATCACTCCAAAATATTGTGCAGTCTTCATCCCTATGTATTTGTCCGCAACAAAAACAATAAGGATCTACTGTCGGTAAAGGCTTTGGACAATCTTTACAATCTTCAGTCCAGTGAGCGAAACTTCCACAACTATAGCATGGTTCATTGTCTTCATCAACCCAATCCATAGTGTTCTACACCTGTAAAGGAAAAACCTGCACAACTAGAACACCCAAAGTGAAATCTAATAAAATTAAATAACACTTTTATATACACCTTTTTTAAGATTTTTTTTAAAAAATAAAAACAACTAAAACTAAAAACACTAAGCGCACGCACTCCCCGGCAACGGCGCCATTTTGATCGCGTGTCGAGTGCTAACCAAAAACTATTTTAAAAACAACTCCTTAGCTACAAGGACTACAGTATAGGGAGTAGGGTTGTCGAACCACGAGGAGTATGTGGTTAGTGTTAATAGCAATTTTATCAGTTAAACTAATTAATTAAAAATAATATTTTATGAAGTAGAATGCTGTTGTGCTTGAAAAAGTTGATTGAGTGATAAGAATAAAGACAGTAATAATAAAGAAGTAACTCCCTCTAAACTTCAGGTTCTAGGTTTCACACAGTTTTCAATTTATAGATTGGGAACCACATAGACATAGTTCTGGAAATTAGTTAAATAACTGGTAGCACACGTTCTTGTCATCAAACCTATTATCTACCCAATTGTAAGCGTCAAGTCAACCCTCTTTATGTCACCCAACCAACTATTAAGTTTTGTCATCAACCGAACAAGTTGTAAAGAAAGGACTCAAAACACAAATCAATTGTTTACTTAACTAATGCATCAATAATGTTTTAATTGTTTGTCATCACAAACAAAACATAATCCAATACTGAAAATAAATAGAAAAAGTGCAAAACCTAATTGAACCATTCGCCTAGAGGAAGTCACAAAAGATTTAGCCTAGCATCTCGCCCATTATAATTATTTCTCTATTTTTTTTCCTTTCGAGCGATGCATCCTTATTCCTATTTCCTGTTGTGCGACCTTTTGAAGACAAAAGGCCGCTGCCCTCCAAAATTGTTCTCTGAATCTCTGCCGTCCCAAAAAAAATAATAATCATATCTCCATCATGCATTAAGAAGCTTGACCTCATGGATTCTACGATTTGGGCCTTGGGCCATTTGTCAAGTTTATTATTATTATTATTATTATTATTATTATTATTATTATTATTATTACTCCAGCTCTTGTATCGGGTGTCTGCGACTTGACCAAAGTTCCTTCGTATTAAGCTCATATATCACGAACACCTACAAAACACATGTACATTATTAAATAACCAAGACCGACTAAAATCACACAATAAAATACTCAAAAGTATACATAATTAACATATTAACAAGGTGCTTTCACCGACACATCAATGCAACAACGATCAAAGTAGCTGTACGCAGATGTAACAACAATCGAAGTATAATCGGACAATATTTTCGTAAGGGGGTAGGCTTCGGTTGGAAAAGTGGAGGATTTAAAAATGTCATTGATTGGAAAGCTTGAAAGTTTGATGAAGGTTTAGTATAGATGATAGAGAAAGGGTACAAATTTTGTGAAGTTAAGTGGGGTATTTATATACATTGGTGACATCTCACGGTTTCCTGAGACGACTCAAAGTCGTCTCACGGTTCCCGAGACGGCTCAAAGACGTCTCATGGGTCCCGAGACGACTCTTGACTTTGACGGTTCTCGAGACGACTTTGGAAACCATCGCTTTATTTAATTTAACCTTCTTACCGTGCAAATTTTTTGGATATAAATAGAAGAAACCGGGGTTAAAACTCACAACTCACACAAACGGTAATAACTAAAAAAACACCCACCCGCCAAAATATGATCACATAGACCGAAGAGGAAGAGATGGCCCTTGTGGTTTGCCACAAGGATGCCTCAAATGACCCAGAAATTCAACTCCTCCCCCCCTCGGGACGATGGGTCGGCCTTCCCCCCGGAGGGGTTTTGGGCTCGAGTGTTTAGCGACTTCGTTGAATACGTTGGCACCAACACCACCAAGTGTAACACCCCAACCGATGGCGGAAACATCGGGGTGCCACGTATTGATGATTGTTTTCAGTAGCACATGGCATAATATAAATTTTAAATAATTTATTCAAACATAATATCCAAAATGTGAAACAATGTCTAAGAATTCAAGTACATAATATCAAATAGCAACTTCAAAAACTTCAAATAAACTTCAAGTAAAATCCTCAATGCTAACTCAAGCCTCAGCTTCATTGTTACCTGAAACATGTTAATTTTGAAAGTATTTTGGGTCAACATAAGTTGGTGAGAATTACATAGGTTTTTGATAATAAAATGAATAAAATGTTGTGCAATTCATGTGTCATGTTAATCTAGCCCATATGTGAGAACATATTAGAAATAAATCGAGTGCATAATCAACCCTGCTGACTGTTATAAAATGATACATACCATACACTTATGGTCCCAATGAATATGTTATGCGATAACAAACACCCACGTAACCTTTGTAGGAGGCACGTATCCGGGTGGGATTGTCAGTCCAATAGATCTATCAATGTATACCGTCGGCTGATCAATGTTAATGATTATGCTAGAATGGTGCTTACTCTAATCATGCTCAAGACATAATGCAACATAGAAAACACATAGACACATTGATGATTGAATTGCAATGATAATGTTATAACATGTTTCACCCCAAAAATGGTGATAAATAAAAGGGGCTATGTAAAACTCACCTTAGCAAATGTTAACTTGTTGAAAAGATGTGATAATTGTGTTGCCCAAAAAGATTCCAAATATTACCCTATAATGAGGTAATATATAATAAGTCTAAGTCTAATTAACTTACAAGTGTATCCTAGGGTTTCGATTTGGGGATAATCAATTGTTAAATTTAAATTAAAATGTTAATTAAATAAAGAAAAATTAATAATTAATGAAAGAAAGTCTTTTTATAAAATTTGAATTTTGAATGTACACATAAAAGTGTTTGAAGCATAAAAATAATTTTTATAAAATTATTTCATTTAAAATAGATTTTTAAATCTATTTATTTATAATTAGCCAATAATTAACTTTAATATTCAAAAATACTAAAATTAAATAATTCTTATCATATTTCTGTTCTAAATGATTAAAAATAATTTGTATAAAATTTTGGTGCAAAAATGATGAAAATTGGATTTATTATGAATTAATTATGATTAAATCTAACAAAAATTGCTTAAAAATATAAAATAAATGATTTTACTGAATTAAAAATTATTTCAGTAAAGTTTAACTTTATAAAAAGTTAGGATAATTTTTGGGGAATTTAATAAAACTGTTTTGATATATAAATGGATTTTTATAAATATAATAGTATAAAAATGATTTAATTATTATAATTATTAAATAAATGAATTTCTGAAAAATAAAAATTACAAATAAAACTTTTATATCAGATTAAACAATTATAATTTTTTTAGAATTTATAAAATAGTTTTGATATTTTAAAAAGAATTTAAAAGATTAAAAGGTTTTAATATATATATATATATATCTAATTGTTGTTACAAAAAAAGAAAGGAAAAGAACAAAAAATAATGGTCAGAGCCGGGACTCGAACCCGGGTAACCTCTGTGGGGAACAAGGGTCACAACCACTTGGCCTAGGCCGGTGGTTGTGATGTTTTCTGTTTAGAATTTTATAAATACAATACGCGCAAACATGTTTATCCCCAATTAAAATCACGACGAACCCTAGAATCTTAATTGAATGATTCAGACAACTTTAGCCCGATTAATGTTAGGGCTATTGTTGTTTGATAGCCGATGAATAAAACCCACAAAATTAATCGTACTCACAGTGATGATTTGATTGCAAACGTCGGGTCAAAGCAAAAGTCAACCAACGAGCACAATAATACTAATCAGAGTGAATTAGAGAGATTGGGAGGTTGAGAGAGAGTTGTGAGCGAGTTGTTAAGCTTCGGAATGCATCTATTTATACTGAGGATTAGGGTTAAGGTTAATTGGAAGGTTTGACCTTCGATTGAATACATACGCGTATAATTGATTGATTTGTCAACGATTGACGTGTAATAGACGTGTAATTGTGTTGTATTGGGCCGGTAATCACCTAAATTTACCAAAGATAGATCAATTATACGTTAATTCAATGGATTGATCATCAAGAAATCCCACAGTTGACTTTCCTTGTCAACTGTGAGGATTTAATACGCGTATAAGATTATAATGTATCCGGGTTATTTCAACAAAGAAGGTCCAGCCCAGTTGGTTGTGCATGTGTGTGTGTTTGGCCCGGCCTTTGGCGCGGGTTCGATTCCCGGCCAAGGCTTTTATTTTTTTGATATAATTAATCAACTACACACATATATATAATATTATATATAGTATTAGGGTTCCACAAATGCGACAAAAATAATAAATGCGACGTATAGAATGAAACTTGACGTTTTATTAATATCGATGGTGAAACGTACAAGTATTAAATGCGTAATGTTACAGTCTCCCCTACTTTTAGGAACTTCGTCCCGAAGTTGGGGTTGGAGAGTCTGGTGGGAAAAGATGTGGATATTTCGACTTCATCTGGTCTTTACGTTCCCAAGTGAACTCTGGGCCTCGTTTAGATTCCCAACGAACCTTAACGATTGGAATACGACTGCGCTTGAGTTTCTTGACTCCAGTGTCAACAATCTCGACGGGTTTCTCGATAATGTGCATGCTTTCATCAATTTGCACATCCTCAAGAGGAACATGAAGGTTCTCATCTGCTAAGCATTTCTTGAGGTTCGAAACATGGAAGGTCGGATGAACATTGCTTAGCTCAGGTGGAAGCTCAAGTCTGTAAGCCACTTTCCCAACTCTGTCAAGAATTTTGAAGGGGCCTACGTAACGAGGAGCTAGTTTTCCCTTTCTACCGAAACGAATAACTCCTTTCCAAGGGGATACCTTAAGTAGCACAAGGTCCCCAACTTGAAATTCCAAGGGTTTACGACGTTTATCAGCATAACTCTTTTGGCGACTTCTAGCCTTGAGAAGATTATCCTGAATAAGCTGAATTTTGTCTGTGGTTTCCTGGATTAGTTCGGGTCCAGTAATACGAGCTTCACCAACCTCGGTCCAACAGACAGGTGAACGACATTTCCGACCATAGAGTGCCTCAAAAGGAGCCATGTTAATGCTGGCGTGATAACTGTTGTTGTATGAAAACTCAACCAAAGGAAGATGAGAATCCCATGCGCCACCAAAATCGATGACACATGCCCTGAGCATGTCCTCAAGTGTCTGGATGGTTCGTTCAGTCTGACCATCCGTTTGAGGGTGATAAGCAGTGCTCAGGTTCAACTTGGTACCCAAAGCATCTTGTAGAGATCCCCAAAAGTGAGAGGTGAAACGACCGTCGCGATCAGAAATAATGTCCAAAGGTATACCGTGACGACATACGATTTCACTTACGTACATCTTTGCCAACTTTTCCACAGAATACTTCTCGCGAATAGGTAGAAAGTGAGCTGACTTGGTTAAACGATCGACGATTACCCAAATACTGTCAAAGCCTTTGGGTGTGCGAGGAAGTTTGGTGATGAAATCCATAGCTATGCTCTCCCATTTCCAGACAGGAATCTCTGGTTGTTCAAGCATACCAGATGGTCGTTGATGTTCAGCCTTAACCTTGGAACAAGTGAGGCATTTTGCAACGAAAAGAGCAATGTCTTTCTTCATACCAGGCCACCAATAAGAATAACGAAGATCTTGGTACATCTTGTCAGCTCCAGGATGAACAGAATAACGAGACTTATGAGCCTCGTTCATGAGAAAAGTACGAAGATCATCACGGTCGGGAATCCACAGTCGGTTAAGGAAATAAAGGAGACCATCGGGTTTGGTTTCAAGTTGAGTCTCAGCACCACAAGACATTTCATCGTACATGTTACCTTGGGTGACTGAGGTGTGTTGGGCCTGGAGAATGCGATCTTGAAGATCAGTACGAACTCTCGCACATTGGAGTTTGACACGCTCTTTACGACTAAGTGCGTCAGCCACAACATTCGCCTTGCCAGGATGGTAGCGAATTTCGCAATCATAGTCGTTAAGTAATTCAACCCAACGTCGTTGCCTCATGTTAAGATTCTTTTGATCGAAGACATGTTGGAGACTTTTGTGGTCCGTGAACACCACACATTTGGTCCCATATAGATAATGTCTCCAAATCTTGAGTGCAAAGACAACAGCACCCAATTCAAGATCATGGGTGGTATAATTTTTCTCGTGAGTCTTGAGTTGTCGAGACGCATAAGCAATAACCTTTCCTCGTTGCATGAGAACACAACCAAGACCTTGGTTCGACGCATCACAGTAGACCACGAAATCATCATTACCATCAGGTAGAGATAAGACAGGAGCTTCACAAAGTTTCAGCTTAAGAGTTTCAAATGCTTCCTCTTGCTTAGGTCCCCACTCCTAGGGCTTACCCTTGTGAGTTAAGGTAGTGAGAGGAACAGCGATCTTGGAGAAATTGGCGATGAATCGACGATAATAACCAGCCAACCCAAGAAAAGAACGGACTTCCGTTGGAGTGGTAGGAACACTCCAATTTTTCACAGCTTCGATCTTTGCAGGATCAACATGAATTCCGTTCATATCAATAACATGTCCCAAAAATTGAACTTCCTTAAGCCAAAATTCACATTTTGAGAACTTGGCGTACAGTTGTTCTTTCTTTAAGAGACTCAAGATAGAGTGAAGATGTTGCTCGTGATCGGATTTTGATTTAGAGTAAATCAAAATATCATCGATGAAAACGATCACGAATTTGTCGAGATAGGGTCTACAAACCCGATTCATCAAATCCATAAATACTGCGGGAGCATTGGTCAACCCAAAAGGCATAACCATGAATTCATAGTGACCGTAGCGAGTGCGAAAAGCTGTCTTGGGAATATCTTCATCGTGGACTCTAAGCTGATGATAACCAGAACGGAGATCAATCTTCGAGAAGTGGGTTGCTCCTTGAAGTTGATCGAAGAGATCGTCAATCCTAGGAAGTGGATAACGATTCTTGATGGTGAGTTTGTTGAGTTCACGGTAGTCAATACACATCCGAAGAGAACCATCCTTCTTTTTAACGAATAAGACAGGGGCTCCCCATGGAGAAGAACTAGGGCGAATGAACCCTTTATCAGAAAGTTCCTGTAATTGACTAGCAAGTTCTTGCATCTCAGAGGGTGCAAGACGATAAGGAGCTTTAGCAATAGGATTAGCACCAGGAACAAGATCAATACGAAACTCCACTTGTCGAGCAGGAGGCAAACCAGGTAAATCCTCTGGAAAGACTTCAGGATAGTCTCGAATAATAGGAATGTCTTGGATACTTTTGCCTTTGTCCTTCTTCTCTATCACGTTAGCTAAGAAGGCTGTATACCCCTTTCGTAAGTACTTTTGGGCAGTAGTACAAGACATAAGCTTAAGCTCACCACAGGGTTTCTCACCATAGATCTTCAAAATCTCACCAGATTCGAGAGGAATGCGTATGACTTTCTCGAAGCACAGAATTTCGGCACGATGAGTTGACAACCAGTCCATGCCTACTATAACATCAAAACTACCAAGATGCATGGGGATGAGATCGATAGGGAAGGTATGATCATCGAGATTCAACAAGCAGTTACGAATAATAGAGCCGATCGAAATAGACTTCCCGTTAGCTACCTCTACCACGAAAGGGTCTTCTAGATTAGTGTGGGGTAAGTTAAGTAAAGGTTCAAACTTCAGTGACACGAATGACTTATCAGCTCCTGAATCAAATAATATGGATGCATAGTGGTTATTAATGAGAAACGTACCATTCACCACTTCGTTGTTGTCACGAGCCTGGTTAGCGTTGAGATTGTAGGCGCGACCTCGAGCACCTTGGTTCTGGTTGCGGTTCTGGTTTTGGTTTTGGTTTTGGTTCTGATTTTGGTTTTGGTTACGGTTACGGTTAGGGCAGTTGTTGATGTAGTGATTAGGGTTACCACACTCGTAGCATTGACCACGAGTAGGCCTGTTGTTTTGTTGGTTGGGAGCTGGGTTGTTGTTGTCTTGGGTAGCAGGAGATCGACAGACGTTCACCAGGTGACCATATCTTTGACACTTAGTACAAAATCGACATGGCACCTGTGTGGGATGGTGGTACTTGCAAGTGTTGCACAAAGGGTGAGGTCCGGTGTATGGTTTCTTGGCTGGGTTTTGGGCAGCAGGTGGAGTAGCAGCAACCATATAGTTTCTAGCCTTGCGCTTCTTGTTGCTTGAGGTCTCAGGTTTGACTTCAATTGCAGGCTGTGGAGTATCTTTGGCAGTAGTCTTATTAGTGCCCTTGCGAACGAGAGTACCGTTCTTCACGTGATTATCAGTAAGAGTGGCCGCTAGACGTTTGGCCTCTTCCAAAGTTGCAGGATTTCTACCCCAAACAGTGTCCTGGATTTGCATGGGCAGACCACCGATGTACTTCTCGATGGCTACCGGCAGAGGAGTAACCTTGTGAGGCAACAATAAGCTAAGCTCATGAAAGCGGGTGTTGTAGGCAAGATTTTCCCCACTATCTTGAGCTAAGGTGTGGAACTCATCCTCCAGCTTTTTAACTTCATTGCGAGGACAGAACTCCTCTTTCATGATATCTTTGACTTGGTCCCATGTCATAGCAAGAGCAACCTCGGCCCCACGAGTACGCTTTTCTTCATTCCACCAAGTGAGTGCTCGTTTGTGGAGAACACTCATGGCGTAACGAACATTGAAATTGTTGGGGCACTCACTGTTGATGAAGGTATTCTCAATACCCTCAAACCATTGGAGGAGTCCAGTAGCTCCTTCTTCACCGCTGAACTTTGGAGGGTTACAAGAGTTGAAATGTTTAAGGGTGCAAGCTTGGGGTCCATTACCATTGCCATTGCCATTCCCATTCCCATTGTTGTGACCATTCCCGTTGCCGTTCAATTGGATGACCTGAGCAAGTAAATTAGGAACCAGAGTTGCGATTTGCTGCGCCATTTGTTGAGAAATGATCGCAGCCAGTTGAGCATCGACCCCATTGTTGTTGTGGTTAGGAGCTTGGTCATGGTTGTGGTTATGGTTATCACCACCTTCTTCGTGGTTCTCACCATTGTTGTTGCGAGTGCTGCGACGAGGAGGCATGATCTGTAATAGACACAATGAAATGAATGAGAGTTTATATAAGGAATGTAATCATTTATTCATTAATTAAAACGAATAAACGAAAACGTTGACTTATCAAACATTCTAAATTCTAATAACATATGAAGACATGCTTTAGCCTATAAGTGAACACTCATCCCGAGAATTCCCAGGTAGGCATCCGGGTCCCTCGTCTGATTGGGATATATGCGCAATGCCAGCCTAGACAGAAGACTCAGAATACAGGCGTTCACCCTTCCAGATTGCACGTGTTCGTTATTAAAATCTAGAACTTCGACGAGATCTCAAGGGGGTTCAGGTTAAACCTGAGGATTTTGTCCTATAAATCTAATGGTGGATCAGGATTGCAGCAGACAATTAAGAGTAGTCACATGTAGGTTTAGGGTTATAAGGCATAGGATGAGGATAGGATTAGGGAAGCAATTAGGGTTACAAGTAGGAGAAGCAAGTACTGTTTTAGTCCCTAAGGTTATAGTCTAGATTATTTCTAATAACCTAATTCCCTATAACCAAGGCTCTGATACCAATCTGTAACACCCCAACCGATGGCGGAAACATCGGGGTGCCACGTATTGATGATTGTTTTCAGTAGCACATGGCATAATATAAATTTTAAATAATTTATTCAAACATAATATCCAAAATGTGAAACAATGTCTAAGAATTCAAGTACATAATATCAAATAGCAACTTCAAAAACTTCAAATAAACTTCAAGTAAAATCCTCAATGCTAACTCAAGCCTCAGCTTCATTGTTACCTGAAACATGTTAATTTTGAAAGTATTTTGGGTCAACATAAGTTGGTGAGAATTACATAGGTTTTTGATAATAAAATGAATAAAATGTTGTGCAATTCATGTGTCATGTTAATCTAGCCCATATGTGAGAACATATTAGAAATAAATCGAGTGCATAATCAACCCTGCTGACTGTTATAAAATGATACATACCATACACTTATGGTCCCAATGAATATGTTATGCGATAACAAACACCCACGTAACCTTTGTAGGAGGCACGTATCCGGGTGGGATTGTCAGTCCAATAGATCTATCAATGTATACCGTCGGCTGATCAATGTTAATGATTATGCTAGAATGGTGCTTACTCTAATCATGCTCAAGACATAATGCAACATAGAAAACACATAGACACATTGATGATTGAATTGCAATGATAATGTTATAACATGTTTCACCCCAAAAATGGTGATAAATAAAAGGGGCTATGTAAAACTCACCTTAGCAAATGTTAACTTGTTGAAAAGATGTGATAATTGTGTTGCCCAAAAAGATTCCAAATATTACCCTATAATGAGGTAATATATAATAAGTCTAAGTCTAATTAACTTACAAGTGTATCCTAGGGTTTCGATTTGGGGATAATCAATTGTTAAATTTAAATTAAAATGTTAATTAAATAAAGAAAAATTAATAATTAATGAAAGAAAGTCTTTTTATAAAATTTGAATTTTGAATGTACACATAAAAGTGTTTGAAGCATAAAAATAATTTTTATAAAATTATTTCATTTAAAATAGATTTTTAAATCTATTTATTTATAATTAGCCAATAATTAACTTTAATATTCAAAAATACTAAAATTAAATAATTCTTATCATATTTCTGTTCTAAATGATTAAAAATAATTTGTATAAAATTTTGGTGCAAAAATGATGAAAATTGGATTTATTATGAATTAATTATGATTAAATCTAACAAAAATTGCTTAAAAATATAAAATAAATGATTTTACTGAATTAAAAATTATTTCAGTAAAGTTTAACTTTATAAAAAGTTAGGATAATTTTTGGGGAATTTAATAAAACTGTTTTGATATATAAATGGATTTTTATAAATATAATAGTATAAAAATGATTTAATTATTATAATTATTAAATAAATGAATTTCTGAAAAATAAAAATTACAAATAAAACTTTTATATCAGATTAAACAATTATAATTTTTTTAGAATTTATAAAATAGTTTTGATATTTTAAAAAGAATTTAAAAGATTAAAAGGTTTTAATATATATATATATATATCTAATTGTTGTTACAAAAAAAGAAAGGAAAAGAACAAAAAATAATGGTCAGAGCCGGGACTCGAACCCGGGTAACCTCTGTGGGGAACAAGGGTCACAACCACTTGGCCTAGGCCGGTGGTTGTGATGTTTTCTGTTTAGAATTTTATAAATACAATACGCGCAAACATGTTTATCCCCAATTAAAATCACGACGAACCCTAGAATCTTAATTGAATGATTCAGACAACTTTAGCCCGATTAATGTTAGGGCTATTGTTGTTTGATAGCCGATGAATAAAACCCACAAAATTAATCGTACTCACAGTGATGATTTGATTGCAAACGTCGGGTCAAAGCAAAAGTCAACCAACGAGCACAATAATACTAATCAGAGTGAATTAGAGAGATTGGGAGGTTGAGAGAGAGTTGTGAGCGAGTTGTTAAGCTTCGGAATGCATCTATTTATACTGAGGATTAGGGTTAAGGTTAATTGGAAGGTTTGACCTTCGATTGAATACATACGCGTATAATTGATTGATTTGTCAACGATTGACGTGTAATAGACGTGTAATTGTGTTGTATTGGGCCGGTAATCACCTAAATTTACCAAAGATAGATCAATTATACGTTAATTCAATGGATTGATCATCAAGAAATCCCACAGTTGACTTTCCTTGTCAACTGTGAGGATTTAATACGCGTATAAGATTATAATGTATCCGGGTTATTTCAACAAAGAAGGTCCAGCCCAGTTGGTTGTGCATGTGTGTGTGTTTGGCCCGGCCTTTGGCGCGGGTTCGATTCCCGGCCAAGGCTTTTATTTTTTTGATATAATTAATCAACTACACACATATATATAATATTATATATAGTATTAGGGTTCCACAAATGCGACAAAAATAATAAATGCGACGTATAGAATGAAACTTGACGTTTTATTAATATCGATGGTGAAACGTACAAGTATTAAATGCGTAATGTTACACCAAGACTGTCCATGACCTCCAGTTCAAGTAGGGCGACCTCAACATCAAATGTGAAAGGTGGAAAACCCTATACGAGCAACAAGTTATGGAAGATCCGGAGCTTGATGAAGAGTTGGCTATCGAATTCACTCAGTATGAGTATGAGTTCGATACGACAACGATTTCGACCATGTCGAGGCATGGCGATTGTTGCGCCCCCAACTTTAGGTTTTTTTTTCTTTGTTATGTATTTTTTTATGTTTCATATTATTATGTTTAATATTTAATGAAATGTTTTTATTTATGTTTTATATTTACGTTTAGAGTTGAAAAGAAAGAAAATTATTAAATAAATTATAAAATAAACGGTAAAAATAAAACCAAAGTCAAGATTCCTCTCGGTAAAAACGGTAAAAATAAAGAAAATAATTAAAAAAATTATAAAATAAACGGTAAAAACAAAGAAAAATAATTAAGGGAACCCGTCTCTCCAAAGTCAAGATTCGTCTCGTGAACCGTGTGACAGACGACTGGAGACCGGAGACGGTTCAAGAAGCCTTGGAGACGGCTCAAGCCAAGCCGAAGATGGCTTGAGCCCGGCTCTGACACGTCTCCCGAAACGCCACACAGTCTTCGGGATCCAGGTCGGCCACGTGTTGCATTTCTATTGGTCGTAGCCTAAAGGGTCTCCGGAGACGGTTCAGTCTCTTTGGAAGCCGTGACCCATCTCCCCAAAGAGACGGGAGGGGGCCATTTTGGTAAAACACTCGATCAACAGGCCATTTTAGTGATTTTCCCTAAATTTAATTTCTTAGAAGATCACCAAATTTGATCAAACAATTAAATGATTATTACTTTATCTTATTTTTCGTTGACTTTTGTTGTTGCAGTGAATAATAGATTCTCACAAATTTTAGGATGGAACTTGGTAGGAAGATTGACACAAATATATTAACGACAAAATTACAGTATGCTAGCCTTAAGTCTTAACCTTTAGGTTTAAAATGCACCCAAAGTCCCAAACCAATCTATGAAACCAAAATATAAAAACACACATGGGCTGAACTTTTGACATCGGTTGGAAGAATACATAAAGGAAGTGGATGGTTGTGACGGTAAAAGAAGTAAATTATGATTGAGCTCAATTGAATTTTATTGGGTTGCAAATTAACTTGGACTAAAAGCCTACAAGAAAAGCGTTGGAGAAAATTATTAGAACAACAATGTTGTGGAGGCACAACAGCTGGGATTCGCATATAACAAGAGACGTAGAGAGGGACGCAGACGGGCAGCAGAGTTCGGAAGGCAGCAGCCTTTGGGCTTTTTGGTGTCGTACGATTGCTAATCAAGATCAACCATAACCATGAGAGGCTAGACCTTTGTAACTTTTCCTGGTTGAATGGTTTTGATTTTTCTCAAATTGAACTATGCTTATTTACGTTTTGAACTAGTATATCTTGACCGCTTATGTTTAAGTTGATAAAACATTGATTATATTTGAATGATCTATCTTTTACCGAATGTATTGGCAATTTCTTGTATTGGCAAATTTACTATAGCACCTGTATAGACACTAACCGAGTGTTAATGGCCTATTGCACTACTTTTATTATACCGAATATATATTAATAACAAACGCTATAATAATTCATTTAAAAGATTGGAGTAACAAGTAGACGTGCACAAAAAAACCGGTTCTTGAACCTTAACTAGTGGAACCGAACCGGCCCGAACCAGTATTTCCCAGACCGGTTTTGGTTCCTAATCCGAACCGCAAGTCCCTAATCGATTCCCCATCTCCAAACTTAACCTCGACCCGAACTGATTTCTGGAAGAACCGGTCTTGAACAGGTTTATGGAAGAACCGGTCCTAAACCGGTTTGGATAAAAACCGGTATCTTTTTATCAAAAATCAAAAATTATATATATTAAAAAATATATATAATAAAATTATACAAAAAGGTTTATACACATACAAATATATACCCATACACCTTAAAAAAATCGTAACAATCAATAAAAGTTAGACTTTACATAAAAAAAAAAATAATTTGTGTTGCTTTTTTTTAAGTGCGTGTAAAAATTGGTTCATGAACTGAAACCAAACTAAAACCGATCTCCGAAACCTGTCTCATACCGACAAAACTGGTAAAAAATTAAACCGATCTCAACAAAAAACCGGTTCAGAAAGGAACCGGTAAATGTCCAAACTGGGTTGGTAAAAAAAAGGAAATTGGATTGTATCGCACTCAACTATTTGGGATTGGCCGATAACGCACTGAACTATAAAAATGATCACCAACGCACTGAACTTTAAACCTCTTGGATTGTGTCACACTATGGCTGTGTTTGACCAGGTCCAAAACCACTAAAACGATTACTTAGTGATAAAGAGGTTTAAAACGATTACTTAGTGACAAATTAATACAATTAACACATATGGATTCTTCCATTTGGACCTTATCAAACACAGCCTTAGTGTGACACAATCCAAGAGGTTTAAAGTTCAGTGCGTTGGTGATCAATTTTATAGTTCAGTGCGTTATCGGCCAATAACAAATAGTTGAGTGCGATACAATCCAATTTCCCGTGAAAAAAAAACCAGGTATGTGCACCTCTGGTAACTAGAAGTGATCCCGCGCTACGCAGCGGGACAAACCAATTTTGAATGAAGATTAAATAGAAATGTTGACGAAATATTAATAATAACACTAATAAAAAAACCTAAAACTAAAATATTGTAAAAATAAAAAAAAATCTTTAGTTTTCTCCAACGCAAATCGGTTCTAGGTGGTTTGGTTTATTTTTGGCCCATCGTGGTTTCAAGCCCGTGTCGATTTGACCAAAAAACTTAAAATAACCCAAACTTGTTTTAAACCCAAACTGGTTTGAGAAAAAAATGGGTTATCCTTACCTTATTTTTTATTTATAAGTATTGTTGAGAAAATGCATTTAGTTCATTTAATTAAAATTATAAGTTTGTTAAATAAAGTGTTAATTAGTTAGAAGTTTATATTAAATAATGTATTAATGATTTGATGTAAATTACAATGATGCCCTTTTATAATTAAGTTAAATTACCTTGTTGCCCATCTAGAATGCACTATATAGTAGTATTATTAAATAATGTATTAATGGCCATTGGGGTTGGTGGCCCAATGGTAGAAGCAAAGCTTCTAGGAACACCTAAGGGAGAGGTCTTGGGTTCAAATCCCACAAGGAGTGAAATTTGCCGTTCAAAAAAAAAAATAATGTATTAATGATTTGATGTAAATTACAATGATGCCCTTTTATAATTAAGTTAAATTACCTTGTTGCCCATCTAGAATGCACTATATAGTAGTATAGATATAGATATAGATAAGTAACCGCCAATGTGTAACAAATTGGGCCTACACACTAAAGTTCAGCCCATTAATGTTATAACCTATAAACCCTAATTTTTTTTCAACGAAACACAATTTCTGTTTCCATTTCCATTAATCCATCATCTTCTCCATCTCCACGTCTCTCAACAGCAGCCAGCAGGTATGAAAGCTCAACTCGTACATATTATTGTATAATTTAGTTCAGTAATCATTCATTAAAAGTTTTTCAACACTTTAAACCTAATTTACTTATTCTCCAGCCTTTGATTAACTACAAAGAGAAAAGGAGTTTGTCAATGGAGAATCCTCCAGCAAAGGAAGTTGAATCACTCTCTTTGAAAGCAGAAGATGAATCTGCATCTTCAAATTCATCCACTGCACAGTAAGTCCTGCTAATTTGAGTATAATCTGTTGGTTTAGGTGAAAGGTTTTGTAGATATACTGATTGATATGTGTGACTAGAGTAAAAATAATAGAAGTCAAATTGCTCAACTTAGTAGATTTTATCTCGATTGTCTTGGTTTTATAATGAGTGCATAATGTGTGATCAGGCTGTCGATTTGAGCTGCATAAGGCGCACAACCTGATGAGGTCTGATGCCGCGCCTTATGCAGTTAACTGACATTTGAACAAATTAGACTGTCTGAGGTTTAAAAGAACGGAATAGATCCTTTAGGCGTTTTCTGTTTGCCTCACGAGGACGAGGCCTAAGCCTGAAGCGGAATTTAAAAATAAATGTAAGAATTATGTATCTTATAAAAAAATAAAGTAATTGACACTGAAAGTCTAAAACATAAAAAAACACACATAATACCATGAGGTGCACGTTTTCTTAACGTGTCGACTGTTTTTTTAAACCATGGGAGCATGGATTCTGTTGGTCAGGGTTTTTCCAAACCTGACTGAACAAAATTTGACCATTTGTTGAATAAATTTGACCATCGATTGAGCAATGGGTTTCAGTATTTGAACAGGTTTGACCATCTATTGAGTAATGGCTTTCAGTTTTGAACAAGTTTGACCATAGATTGAGCAATGGCTTTCAGTATTTGAATAATTTAGACCTTTAGTTGAACAAATCTGACTTTTATTCTAGTGTTTACTGTATAAAAATTAGCAAGTTAACATGTTATCAATAACATTTTTTTTCGTATTTTTCTAATAATGAACACCTCGCATAAGTGATGCTCACACTTCGCGCAATGGCTTTTGGGATCAAAACGCATTGGGGTGCCACACACTTTTAAATCCAAGTTAGTTGTCAATTTCACTCTTTATTACTCATTTGTGAAATGGTGTTGTGTGTTAAGGATGAGCGTGGAGGAAAAATTTAGGATTGTGAGGAGTATTGGTGAAGAGTGCATTCAGGAAGACGAACTCTTGAATCTTCTTACCAAGAAGCCCCAACCCATTTGCTATGATGGGTTTGAACCTTCTGGCAGAATGCACATAGCACAGGTATGTTTGGTTGATCGTTTTGTTTTATATTGGACCATATTTTTTTTATTGAAGTATAACATATAGTACATTTCACAAAGACAGGATAAGTGAGATTAGTATTTAATTTGCTCTTTATGTTGAGCAGGGTGTTATGAAAACAATAAATGTCAATAAACTGACATCCACTGGTTGCAAGGTCAAGATCTGGATAGCCGACTGGTTTGCACAGCTGAACAACAAAATGGGTGGAGATTTAAATAAAATTCAAGTTGTTGGGCGCTACCTCATTGAGATCTGGAAAGCAACTGGGATGAATCTTGATGGAGGGCAAGTAGAGTTTCTATGGTCTTCTGAGGAAATTAATTCCCGAGCTCATGAATATTGGCCTATTGTGATGGACATCGCTAGAAGAAACAAGCTTCCTAGGATCCAGAGGTAGAAGTTACGATTCTATTTACATTTGTGCAATATTTATGTTAACAATAAACTTTAGTATCTTGGCATCATCAATGATTGTAGGTGTTGTCAAATTATGGGCCGAAATGATCCAGATGACTTGACAGCTGCCCAGATTTTTTACCCGTGCATGCAATGTGCGGATATATTTTTTCTTAAGGTCTCTTGTTTCTTTCTTCCTTTTTTTTTTTTTCTATCAAGTGTGATTTTTTTACGGTTGTTTTATATTTCTTTTTGCTTGTGCTCACTTCCCGTTGGGATGGGTTTGGCGTGGGGGTGAAGCCAATTCTGTGTAAAGCTTCTCCCATTTAGTTGAGATTTAACCTTTCCTCTTTAGTTCTAGAAATCAAAACACCATGTGCGTCGAGTGTTGAATTATGTAGAACATACGCCTAATAAATGGAGGGAAAAAATTATATACAAGAAAAGGGAGGTTCAACATTTTTTTACATGGTTAGTAGTATTAGTAATACCTTTTATGTTGATTTAATGGGGTTGCTACTTGCTTATGTTACTTTTATTGTTTTGTCTGTGTTAACTTGTTGCTGAGCGTGTACATCAAAACATAAAGGAAATACTAGAAGCTGTAGAACAGATAAAGAATAGCTATTCTGTTTCTTTAGATATTATGTATGTTGAATGAGATCATTGAGAAGCACTCAGTGGTATCATCTATGTTGCGTACTCGAGTTTGCATGAAATCTTTGAGAAGCACCAAGTGGTAAACTTAATTAACTAAATTATTAATGCTAATGAATAAAATAATGAAAATGATTAGATTGAGTAAGGGTGAAACTATCACATGTCTAACGGCATTAACCTTAAGCATGACTGTTAAACTGATTACTAAAAATCTTCATGACCCATACATTGATAAACCATCTGTCTACCCATGCTAGTAAATAACTCCACCTTCTTGTCAAAATGGTCCAATATCTGCATAATTGACCTGTAAGAAACATTGATTTTTAAACAATCTTAGTTTGTTTGTTGAAACAGGCTGACATCTGTCAATTGGGCATGGATCAAAGGAAAGTGAATGTACTTGCTAGGGAGTACTGTGATGATACCAAGAGGAAAAACAAGCCTATCATACTGTCACACCGTAAGTGCTAGAATTTTAACTTTTTTGTGCACACACGCACGCACGCGCACACTCACACATTATATATATATATATATATATATATATATATATATATATATATATAAATATATAATATTTGTCATTGTCTTTATCTTTTTTTGTTTGCAGATATGCTTCCTGGGTTGTTGCAAGGGCAAGAGAAAATGTCAAAGTCTGATCCTAATTCTGCAATTTTTATGGAAGATGAGGAGGTATAGTTTTTGGCCCGCATGTAACATGTTGCATTTTGGTTGGGTAATATTAATTTCAGTTACATGATGAATTTCACAGGCAGAGGTTAATTTGAAGATAAAAAAGGCATATTGTCCACCAAATGTCGTTGATGGGAACCCATGCCTTGAGTACATAAAATACATTGTATTCCCATGGTTTAACGAGTTCAAGGTTGAAAGAAAAGCTGATAATGGAGGAGAAAAGTGAGTTTGGCATTTTATTATTGTTGTTTTAATTAATATCAAGAATGTTCATACTTATTTACTTTGTATACACTATATAATCAGGGTCTTTAAAAGTTTCGAGGAACTAGTTTCTGATTATGAAAAAGGGGATCTACATCCTGCTGATCTGAAACCTGCCTTATCAAAGGCCTTGAACAGGATTTTGCAGGTTCGCTAATAGAATTTTACAAGTTTTTGTGCATGTTATTGTTCCATCTGCTTAAATTCACATTTATCCATGTGAAATGCAGCCCGTTCGTGATCATTTCAAGAACGACGAGAATGCAAAGGCTTTACTCAAGAGGGTGAAGGTGTGTACATTCTTATATTATAATTTCATAACCTTAGCTTAATGATGAATGCAAACTTGTGTCTTACCATTTTATTTACTTTTTTTTTTTTTTGTAGGGGTTTAAAGTCACAAAATGATCAAAACCGATTTTGCTCACAGTGTTGACATTTTTGGTAAATTGACACTTGGCCTATGTTTTTCTTATATCACATACATACTTTTGTTGCTCAAATTTTATATCATTATGGTATGCTTGAACTGTATTACTTTCCGAGTTTTTTTACGATGTTAGATTTTTTTACCTTTTTTCTACTTTGATCATTTTCGATCAACCAAAAACACAGAGTAAATCTGTTTTTTTTTTCCTTTTCAAGAAGTGGTCTTATCTGTTTACAGACGTAACAAAAGCTAACATATCGATCATGTCGTTTCTGTAACACACCCCCTTAAGCTTATATTTGAAATACTAGGCTTGATCAAAACTTGGTCTGGTTGCACCGTCAGCCTGGGTGATGGACTCATTGCCGCCTGAACACAGTAGTATCTCTTGGCCTTTGGTTTACCATTTTTTATGTTTCTTCGGCTGGTTCAGTCTAGTAAGTTGTCCATACATGGCGTGGGTCAGAACATGCCTCTTTAGAGAATGTTCAGTTTGGTCTGGGTCTGAACGAGTGCACCGTCGTACCAAATTAGGTTCGGATCAAAACACGTTAATTTAGAAACTAACAGATTACTAAATTTTAAATATCATAGCAAAGATTATATCCTCATTCCTCAATCATCAGCACCACATTCAGCAGCTTCAGAGAAAAGAATTTAGACTCAATACCATAGGGAACTGGATCATGGAATTAGTAAATGCAATTCTTTCGATTGTTAATAGATCTTCTGCATTAAGCCCTCTGTTCTACCTTGCTTTGAATTCCAACAAATGTGGGATTTTCTCTTCAATTTAATGGATCTAGGAGAATTGTTCTGGTCTCGATGAAGAAGAAAGACTCGATTAGATATTTGGCTTGGTTTTCGCTGATTGAATTAGATGTGTTAACACTGTAATATGGAAGCGGTATTCTAGCATCTCCTTTTATTTTGTTATTGTGAAAATTGTAGCGATATCAACTCGAATGGCTAACGTTGAAGGACTAAACGTGTAAAATAATAATTAAGTTTATTTAATTATTATTTGAATAACCTATTAGTATTAGGTTTAAGATATGTTTTCTATTGTTTTTGACTAGTGGTAATGCCCACGCGTTGCAGCGCGTTCGTTACGCGAGAAAAATATAGTCAGTATCTTTTTTTTGGTACCAGATATTCCTATGAAGCAGCATCTGAAATTCCCGATATTCAAACGTGTTAACGTGTTTTCAAAGATTAAAAGACCGAAAAGATTGATCTAATGTTTTGTTGTTTACCTCTATGTGTTAAATTTCTTTCAATGACATATCAGCAAAATAGGCATATAAAGCTCTTATAACAGCCTGCAATGCACAAATTCATTAAACCCATGTTTGCATTGCACAAATCTTTCAATGGATGAGTTGGGTAACAGGTAATTTACATACGGTTTGGGCCACGCCCACCAAAAATAATATTCATTTGATTTAAAAATGTTAATAAAAAACTAATGCCCTAAATATTATTCAAAAGCTATATTGATACATACACATGTATTAAAATACACTTTACAAACACGTTTAACCCGTTTT
The DNA here is from genome assembly GCA_030844895.1 of Ambrosia x helenae. Classification (NCBI taxonomy): domain Eukaryota; kingdom Viridiplantae; phylum Streptophyta; class Magnoliopsida; order Asterales; family Asteraceae; genus Ambrosia; species Ambrosia x helenae. The sequence goes on along the minus strand of JAUTDX010000026.1, from coordinate 290,360 downwards.
ATTTTTAGTTTTTTTTTTACCCATTTGTGGAGGTAAAATTTCGTGGTTGCCTTGTCTTACCTGGTGAGATACGACTACAACAAGTGCACGCCATACGTAATAGTTCTTACAAAAGCATTTTTTTTATGTTCTTCTTTATTTCTTCATACGTCATACTGTCACATACACCAGCATTTATCTCATCAAGTGCACGCCATTGTATCTATAACGTAAAGAAAGTACACAAATTTTACAAATGATAAATGATCAAAGAAGCAATTTATGTGACATGTAAAACTAACCTTAGGGAATCCAGCAATTTGATTTGCAGTCAAAATTGTTCGTTGCAATGTGCTTGTCCAAATCTAGGTGCATAAATAAAAAAAACAATATAAAACATTGCAAACTTTGTGCAACAAACAAAGAAAATGCAAATAGTAAAATAAGTAATAGTTCTTACAAAAGCATTTTTTTTAGGCAAGATAGTTCATGTGGCCTTCAATTGAATGTTATAAGAGGAGGACTTGAATTTCACAATCAATCTCATTCAATTTGATCCTTAAGGTTACGGAACTTGAAGGGACAAGAGGTTAATGATCTATATTGATGAAGGAAGAAGGCAAAGGATTGAAGGGTATGGATGGAAGAAGAAGGGTAGTATTGTAAAAGTCTTTTGATATTGTAAAGGAGGAGGTGGATGAAATGTCTATATTACCCTCTTAAGTGTCTTAATTGTCCCAATTATGCCCATAATACCCTTAAATTTCTTGCTTAAATATGTTGTACATGTTGCTTGTTAAGTTGTACGGAAATGTAAATTACCTTGTTGTACATAACTCCTCCTTTATAATGTATATATTATATATTATATATTATATTATATTATAGATATAGATTATAGATTATAGATTATAGATAATAAAAAAACTAATGCCCTAAATTTATTCAAAAGCTATATTGATACATACACATGTATTAAAATACACTTTACAAAGACGTTTAACCCGTTTTATTTTTAGTTTTTTTTACCCATTTGTGGAGGTAAAATTTTGTGGTTGCATTGTCTTACCTGGTGAGATACGACTACAACAAGCGCGCGTTGTCGTTCTAACTCAATAATAACCTGCTCCAACCTGTTAAATGCACAACTGCAAACTTTTGACGTTGCTTAAAATACCAAAACTTTAATTATTTACTTTCTATATTTTCAACAGAGATTTTTCTTTGTATTTGAATTCAATACCTTTGTATCACATCGAGATACGACTCTCCACGAGGATATCGATACCTAAGTTTGTCTTTCTTCCTTGACCTTTAAAAAAAGACCATTGAATGGAAAGGTATAAAATTATAAAAAAAAAATCGAATATTTCATATTTAACATAATCGTATTCTTCAGGCATGTTCTTCTTCAGTTCTTCATACGTCATACCGTCACATACACCAACATTTATCTCATCAAGTGCACGCCATTGTATCTATAACGTAAAGAAAGTACACAAATTTTACAAATGATAAATGATCAAAGAAGCAATTTATGTGACATGTAAAACTAACCTTGGGGAATCCAGCAATTTGATTTGCAGTCAAAATTGTTCGTTGCAATGTGCTTGTCCAAATCTAGGTGCATAAATAAAAAAAATATATAAAACATTGCAAACTTTGTGCAACAAACAAAGAAAATGCAAATAGTAAAATAAGTAATAGTTCTTACAAAAGCATTTTCAACAGAGATTTTTCCTTGTATTTGAATTCAATACCTTTGTATCACATCGAGATACGACTCTCCACGAGGATATCGATACCTGAGTTTGTCTTTCTTCCTTGACCTTTAAAAAAAAGACCATTGAATGGAAAGGTATAAAATTATAAAAAAAAAAATCGAATATTTCATATTTAACATACTCGTATTCTTCAGGCATGTTCTTCTTCAGTTCTCCATACGTCATACCGTCACATACACCAGCATTTATCTCATCAAGTGCACGCCATTGTATCTATAACGTAAAGAAAGTACACAAATTTTACAAATGATAAATGATCAAAGAAGCAATTTATGTGACATGTAAAACTAACCTTGGGGAATCAAGCAATTTGATTTGCAGTCAAAATTGTTCGTTGCAATGTGGTTGTCCAAATCTAGGTGCATAAATAAAAAAAAACAATATAAAACATTGCAAACTTTGTGCAACAAACAAAGAAAATGCAAATAGTAAAATAAGTAATACTTCTTACAAAAGCATTTTTTTTATGTTCTTCTTTATTTCTTCATACGTCATACCGTCACATACACCAGCATTTATCTCATCAAGTGCACGCCATTGTATCTATAACGTAAAGAAAGTACACAAATTTTACAAATGATAAATGATCAAAGAAGCAATTTATGTGACATGTAAAACTAACCTTGGGGAATCCAGCAATTTGATTTGCAGTCAAAATTGTTCGTTGCAATGTGCTTGTCCAAATCTAGGTGCATAAATAAAAAAAATATAAAACATTGCAAACTTTGTACAACAAACAAAGAAAATGCAAATAGTAAAATAAGTAATAGTTCTTACAAAAGCATTTTTTTTAGGCAAGATAGTTCATGTGGCCTTCAATTGAATGTTATAAGAGGAGGACTTGAATTTCACAATCAATCTCATTCAATTTGATCCTTAAGGTTACGGAACTTGAAGGGACAAGAGGTTAATGATCTATATTGATGAAGGAAGAAGGCAAAGGATTGAAGGGTATGGATGGAAGAAGGAGGGTAGTATTGTAAAAGTCTTTTGATATTGTAAAGGAGGAGATAGATGAAATGTCTATATTACCCTCTTAAGTGTCTTAATTGTCCCAATTATGCCCATAATACCCTTAAATTTCTTGCTTAAATATGTTGTACATGTTGCTTGTTAAGTTGTACGGAAATGCAAATTACCTTGTTGTACATAACTCCTCCTTTATAATGTATAGTAAATAGTAAATTACCCCGCGCGTTGCGGCGGTTTTTAAACCTGACTAAGTACGTAAAGGTAACCCAAGTTAAAAAATAATTTTTTTACCAAAATGGTAATTTTAAATTAAAAGTATTTGATATATATATAAATCAGGATATTAAGTTTTCTTTTAGTTAGTTGTAATATACAGAGAGAAGGAGATAGAATTATTGGCAAAAAATACATATATTATATGAGGTTAGACATCATGCTTTAAAGAGTTATACAATTCAACAAACAAAAAAAAAGACAAAAATGTCCAATTACTACAATGTTTATAAGCTCCAACAAAGCCTAATAGAACCATCACAAGTGTTATTATTAAATAGATGTGTAGAAGGATTTAATGAAAAGCTTGAGTTTTATTGAAATTGAATTGGGGTTTAATTAGGTGTTGGGTTACATGTTGAAATGGATATGAAGTATGCATTACACATATATACAATGAGCATTATAGGTTGTACATAAGGGCATAAAGGGAACAAAATGACCAAATATTGAAAATTTGTGAAGGGACTCTTCAACTCCCATCTTAAAAATTGTGTAAAATTACTTTCTTACCTATCACTCCTCCTTAATAAGGTAGTAGAGATTATAGATTATAGATAATTATCATCATCATACTCAGTTAATCTCACCTATAGCAAAGCTAAGGTAGGGTCTGAGGAAGGTAAGATGTAGACAGTCTTACCTCTACTCCTAAGAATAGAGAGACTGCTTTCAATGAGACCCCCGGCTCGATGTGGTTTGATATCAAGCCTTGGACATAAGGCACAGAACACTTAGCAATCGAGACAAACCCGATCGGTGCATGTACCCATTTGTCTTTTGGCTAACCACGTCACCACATGATGCATGATTAACCGTCCGTCGTTTTTAACGTTATTTTCACGAAATTAGTAAAATAACGTTAAAACTAGTGCAACTTTACTTTTGCCCCCAAGGGCCACACATATATACATTATATGCGCACACCGGAAGTGAGGAGTAATTTTTGATAATTATCATTTAGTATTATAGTTATAGTATGATTAAAATAGCTTGTCTATATAAACTCTTGTTTTTTATGCATTTAATTATCCATCAATCAATAAAACTTTTGTTCATTGTTCTCTATTGATACTTCAAGTTTAACCCTATGGTTTTATGACCGTATCTTTTATTCCCTTCAGCACATTCAGCCTTTATAAACACAGATGAATTTTATGTGGTCCAAAATAGCCTAATATTTGCAATAACCACTCATAATGACCCAAAATTAGATATTTAGGTTTGTTTTGCAAGATATACGATAATATTTTGTCTCACAAAAATTCATTTTAGTAAATTAAGTTCAGAGATATCACGTAACATAGTTTGCAATACTTATAACCAATGTTTTGGAAACCATATCGATAATCGAACCAATCGCTCTATTAGTTCATTAAGACCAGTCGGACCAAGTAAAACGATTTCAATATGATTTAATGATTGATACCAAACTTTATAATTATATAACTATAAAAAAAGACCTAAGAAAAATAAAAACAGCGTCTTATTTTTATATCCAAATACAAGAAAAGGTGTACAAAATTACAAAACAAATTTAGTTCTTTGAGAATGTAAAAAGTTATATTATGTAGCTTGGAAATGTAGGTTGTTATGAGTAGTTGTTTGCTTTTGCCTTGTGGTCTATGTTAATGGGTTAATAGTGTCACTCTTCGGTTTTTTTACCCATCTTCACACACTCAAAAACACCCACATTCCTGTACTCTTCTTTGCATACTATTGCAACCATTGTTTTGGTGCTTATGAAAACGATAACACCCCGATTCTTCCATGTATCAGTACGGGTACTTAGAACGCACTCTATCTTCCGCCCTCTATCATCCTCAATCGTTTAGACAAGCATGATGATTAGGGCTTCCACCACCATACCAAGTTTGATTTTCAAATAGTCTCCCATATAGAGTAGACGTCATCTCCATTCTCCAACATGTAGGGGTGTACAACAAATCGAATGAGTACACGAATTAATCAAATTGATTTATTCAAATCATGAAAATTTGAAGCTGATTTGAATTTGATTTGATATTAGATTATTGAACTTGAATTGAATTGAAACGAATCAAATTTTGTGTATTTCGAGTCGGATTTGAACACTAAACATCCACAGCTAACAAACTGCTCTAGAAATTAAAATCAAATGACCTTTAAACGAAGTAACAAACTATATAACAAGTAATCAAATACTGAAACTTAAAGCCGATTACTAGTTTAGGGATTTAGAATATTAGACATTTTATGATTTTAGTGTATTTGCTTTTTGGGTTGATCATTAGATTAAACACAAAATGTTACAACTGAAAGTCTTAAAAATCCTTTTAGTAGTTGGATGTGTGTGTGTTACACAAACTCATGATTCAATGTTACTATGTTATTTAAGTAAGGAGTTATGTTTACGCGTTAGCTACAACACTGCACGGATTGATATGCACAACGCATAGTATCCATTGTTTACAACTAGGACTACTGGGGTATCTAATCCCATTCACTCCCCTAGCTTTTGTCTCTCGGTGTCATTGTTGGCCCAGTATAGTGCTTTCGCCGTTGGTGTTCTTTCGATCTCTACACATTTCACTGCTCCCCTGAAGATTCTCTTTGCCACAACCAGGCTCTAGCTTGATAGTTTCCACCGCTATCTATCTAGAGTTGAGCCCTGGGATGGGATTTGATGACAAACATAAAAGGCCACCTACACCTTTTTTTTTTTTTTTTTTTTTTTTTTTTTTTTTTTGAAAAGAAATGCTTCATTCAAAACTAGGCGGAGCCTAAAGGCCACCTACACCTACAGAGTACATACACTTTATGCTTTGTATTTTTATTATGTATAGAATAAAAAAATACAATAAATTAACTGGGCTTATGGATTAATAACGCTGTGTTCCCGAGTTAACTAAACGGGAGAAAAGAAAGGAAAGGAAAGATGTGTTCCCGAGTTTCATTAAAGGAAGGAAAAAAAAGGAAAACAAAATATGATGTGTTCCCGAGTTTCATTAAAGGAAGGAAAAGAAAGGAAATGGAAGGAAAACTAATTAAAATCCTTTAGTTTAGTTTTCCTTCCGATTTGGAAGGAAACGGAAGGAAAGAACATTTATCCTTTCTTTTCCTTTCTCTTCCCTTCCTTCAATTGTTTTCCTTTCTTTTCTCTCTTTAAGTTAACTCGGGAACACACAGCGTAAGAGTCGGTTGCTGCCCTTCAAAAAAAAAAGAGTCGGTTGCTGCTCTACTGATTATTATTATTTTTTCGCCGACCTAATCAACATCTTGATATACAGAGGGCTTCATCATCAACACATTCAATTCAACAAAACCCTACTCTCCCTCTCTTGATTATTACACACAGCTTTCTCTTTATTAAAAGATGAAACCTGCCACCATTACCGAAGAATAACCAAGACCTGTTTCTGAATTATTATTTTCGATCAGTTGATTCATCTTTTCAAGGTCTACACTTTAGGATTATTAGTCCATATATTATTTTCAGTTTATTTCTAAGTTGCTCATCTCTAAGTCTAGTCGATTATAGGGATTATCATCTTTGTAATCTCTTTTGTGTAGAGGTTATTATTTTTTCTTTAACTGTTTGTATTTGGAGTTTTTTTCGTTTGAAATGATCTGTATGAGTTTTTGTTTGTTTCTTTACGAAAGCTAGTTGTTGAGTATTAATATTGCACGCAACCGTTACGCCCCATAATCGGTTGATTATTAGACTTATGGGGCCCATCTGCAAAATTCTACAACAACAACAAACAACAACCATACCCAGGAAATCCCACCAATAGAAAACTATTGGTAGGGTCTGGAAAGGGTGGGATGTAGGTAAACCTTACCCCCATCCCTAGGGATAGAGAGACTGCTTCCAAGGAGACCCCGGCTCTAAACAGGAGAAACTGGATATATATAAAGTAAACACTACCAAGTACCAACAATCAAGAAAGTGTGGAAAAAAAAAACATGGCAGACAATGGAACATATATAGCATGAAACATGAATACACAACCTATATGCAAGCATGGTTACCAACATAAACTAGCCCAACGAAAAAAAGGACAGTCCCTAAGAATCACTAGCCTTAATTCTACGTCTTTACGAACTCCTATCTTGGACCATGTCCTCAGAGAGATGCGACTCTATCAAATCCTGTTCAATACACTTATCCCAGGTCAACTTGGGTCTACCTCTACTCCTCCTACCCTCAATATTCAGTGCTTCCACTGCTCTAACTGTCGCTGACGTCTGCCTTCTCCTCACATGCCCAAACCATCTCAACCTCCCCTCCTTTATCTTCTCTGAAATCTTAGCCAAACCTAACCTTTCCCTAACAAACTCATTTCTTATTCGGTCTAGCCAAATTCTAATACTTTTATGTTTCAAAACTTGTCTTTTTGGCCTTTTTCAGCTTCTAAAACAAAAAAATTAAAACCGTTTTTGCCCAATGAGTAAATAAAATAATTATTGTTTTAAATTAGAATTCAAATTTATTTTTTTGATTAATTACTTTATCATTTAGCTAGTTTTTTTTCTTATATAATTCCTTTAACCAACTTTAAATTATAACTAAAATAGTTTGTTTGTTTATATTTATTTGTGACTTGTGATATGTGGTATTTATTTTACTTGGTTGTTGTAGTCATGTTTAATAATATATGTTTTTTAAGTTGTATTATATTGTTTCATATTCTTTTATCCTAGAGATCATGACAAAGATCCTAAATAAAGGTCATTCCTGTTTATTAATTTTCTCCAATCATAATTGTGAAGTGTATGTATTTTCCAATTCATAAAGATTATTATCTTTGATTTTTGTATTGACATATATTTCCAAATAGTGAATAAATAAATCGAAATAGAAGGCAAACGGACAACAAGTTCCATTCATTTATGTTGTTGTGTTTTATATTTATTGCAAGTTTAAATATTTTACACTGCTTTGACTTCATTTAAACAAACGAGCTGAGTTGAACTCGCGCGAGTTTTATCTGAGCCAAGTTTAAGCTCAGTTTTCAGCTCAAGGGGAAGATTAAGAGCCGAGCTGGCTCGTACAGTTTTAAGCTTGAGCTGAAACTGGTTCGACTCAGCTCTGTCATTGAACAGTCCTAGTCTAACCGTTATTAACGTATTCTTTTGCCTTGCAGCATTGAAAGAGAGAGATGCAGTCATCATCAAGTGCATCCACTACACAGTAAGTTCCTGCTAATTTACTGTTACATTGTGCACAATACAGTTATGGATTGCAAGCAGTTCAGTGATTATAATGAAATGTTTTATAGATGACTGATATGTGTGAATTTGTGTTGCGTGTTTAGGATGAGCGTGGAGGAAAGGTTTAGGATTGTGAGGAGCATTGGTGAAGAGTGTATTCAGGAAGAAGAACTGTGGAATCTTCTTTCTAAGAAGGCACATCCGATTTGCTATGACGGGTTTGAGCCATCGGGCAGAATGCATATAGCACAGGGTATAATGAAGACTATAAATGTTAATAAATTGACGTCTGCCGGCTGCAAAGTCAAGATCTGGATAGCTGACTGGTTTGCACAATTGAATGACAAAATGGATGGAGATTTGGATAAAATCCAAACGGTTGGGCGTTACCTCATTGAGGTATGGAAAGCAGCTGGTATGAATCTTGACGGAGGTCAAGTAGAGTTTCTTTGGTGTTCTGAGGAAATTAAATCTCGGGCGCGTGAATATTGGCCCATTGTGATGGACATTGCACGAAGAAACAACCTTTCTAGGATAACAAGGTAAAAAAGTTATGATTTTGTCTACAAACGTCTAATATAATGCTATCAGTAAGTTAACAAGCTTATGTTAACAGGACCAGTTGACAGTTGGCCAGATTTTTTACCCGTGTATGCAATGCGCAGATATCTTTTTTCTCAAGGTCGGTTGTCTTTTTTCTCGATTCCAGTTTCATCCGGTGTTCTTTATTATGTTATTTATTAAGAAACATTTATGTTTCGATTTATATTATCTGATGCACGATTGATTTGTAAATAATCCTAGTTTGTTTATTGAAACAGGCTGACATCTGTCAGTTAGGCATGGATCAAAGGAAAGTGAATGTTCTTGCTAGAGAGTACTGTGATGATATCAAGAGGAAAAACAAACCTATCATATTGTCACACCGTAAGAGCCGGATTTTTAACTTTCTTGTATATATATATATATATATATATATATATATATATATTGTCACTGCTGTTATTTAATGTTGTTTGCTGCCTGCAGACATGCTTCCTGGATTGTTGCAAGGGCAAGAGAAAATGGCGAAGTCTAATCCTAATTCTGCCATCTTTATGGAAGATGAAGAGGTAAAATTTGGCCTACATATTGAATTTTGGCTGTGTAATATTAATCTTACATTCATGATAAATGTCACAGGCTGTGGTTAATTCGAAGATACAGTACACATATTGTCCGCCCAATTTTGTTGATGGTAATCCATGCCTCGAGTATATAAAGTACATTGTGTTTCCTCGGTTCAATGAGTTCACGGTTCAAAGAAACGCCGAGAGTGGAGGACAAAAGTGAGTTTGATATTTTATTATTGTATTTATTAATTAAGAATTGTTTTCATAATTATCTGCTTTAAAAATCAGGACCTATACGAGTTTTGAAGAGCTAAGTGCTGATTATTTAAAGGGAATCTACATCCTGCTGACCTAAGACCCGCTCTAGCAAAGGCCATAAACAGGATTCTGCAGGTTTCCTATTAGAATTTTATTAGTTTTTTTTTTCATGTTATATAGTTTGTTTACATGATTTTAAAGGTATTATATTTAATATGTCACGCAGCCTGTTCGCGACCATTTTAAAAATGACAAGAATGCCAAGGCTTTATTTGAGAGGGTTAAGGTTTGTACAGTCTTATATTAAAATTGCATAGCTTTAGTTTGATGTTGAACATTTGAAGGACAAACTCATGCATTACCTTTTCTTGTTGCAGGGTTTTGAAGCTTCAAAACGATCAAATGTATTTCACTCGCAATGTTGAAATTATTTGAATCCGGTTATTTCTTTTTAAGACTTGTTCCGGTTTGTTATTTGATTTGGCACATATGGATCAGGTGATATAATATTTGATATTCAAAGTTTTTCGTATCGGTCTAGACTTGCAGGCCAAAACATGAATGGTCTGTATATATCTTCTGTTGGTCTTCAGTTTAGATTTTTTTTTTTTTTTTTTTTTTTTTTTTTTTTTTTTGCTTTTCTGTTTTTGGTTTGGTGCGGTGTAGAACTGGATTAAACTGGCCTATGTTTTTCTTTAGTTTAGTTATACAAGTTAAAGAAAGTTTTACTGTAAAAAGGACAAGTAGTATTTTGGTTTTTAATCAAAATAAATCAATGGATGAGATTAAAAGGGGAAAAGTATACGCTGAGTTTCTAAAAGAGGAGGAGAAGAGCAAAATAGGTATAACCCACAATGGTTGAGTTTCACCCCTATTTTTTTAACATCCATAACTTTTTCATACGACATTATTTAAAAAAAAATATATACTATAAAAACAAGTTTTTTATCATCTTTTATTTGCATACCCTATTGCTATATATATATATATATATATATATATATATATATATATATATATTTTAGATTATTATTTTTTTGTTGGGTTGATACTTGATAACTTGCGTTTTATCATGAAACAACTTACGTTTTAGTAGAGGTGGTCTGTCAGATCTGCATCAAGCCATGAAAAATCCAATTAGTTAATGGTAATGTGATATTTGACACTATATCACCTATAGACAATTATATTTATTATTATTTTCATATATAAAACATATGGCGTTTAGGCGAGAACAAACTTATATGCAACCAAAGATTTGCAAATCTCATGGATAATTGCATGAACTTGTCTTGTACGTCATGACCATAAAGATACAACTTACTCAAAATATGTATTCTTTCTTGATTTTATGAAATAACAATTATCTGGATTCTTTTAAGAACATTAGAAGCAACTCTGCTCCATGTCTTTTTGCTACCGAATCATCTTTTCGGTTAGCCTCTTTTAAGAACATGAAAATAGGCTTAACAGAACTTGTAGATATGAAATGATTAGATTCTTGATCATCTTGTAACCAGACTTTCACATCTTCAACCACCCTACGCCTTGATGCCTAAGGAAGAACAGAAAGATTTCCAAGTATAAAAGATTTTCAACTTGTGTTTTTTTATCAGATATAACTTGCATCCTTTTTTATCAGGTATAACTTGCGTTTTAACATGTATAACTTACGTTTTATCATTTATAACTTGTGTTTTACCAGGTCGTCTTATCAGGTATAACTTGTGTTTCTAAAACGCAATTATACCCTCAATAAAACACAAGTTATCAACCAAACAATTTTTTTTAAAAGTATAGCAATATGATATGGAAATGAAAGAGAATGGTTTTTATGGTATATTTTTTTTTTAAAATAATGTCGTATGAAAAAGTTATAGCCATTTTAAAAATGAAGGTAAAACTTTAATGACGCTAAGAAATTACCATCGTGCCCCTGATTATCAAATTTAATCTATGACCAATAATGCTTCTTATACTTTTTACGCTAAACTCCTTTTTACGTTAGCCATACCCATATAAGTAGGGCCTTGTTCGTGTTCGTTTGTTAAGGAATTAACGTGCTCGCAAACTGTTCATGAACGCTTACCGAACGAGATTTTTTGTTCGTGTTCGTTTGTTAAGGAAATAATGTGTTCACGAACTGTTCATGAACACTTACCGAACGAGATTTTTGTTCGTGTTTGTGTTCGTTTGTATTTATTTTCTAAATTTAGGTGTCGGAAAAAAACAAACACAAACACAAATGAATGTAAACGAACACAAATAGGTATTACTGAACAAAATCGAGCACAAATTAACACATTAAATTCTGAAAATTAGCATTTTTCATCGCTAACATTGTCCGCCCAGAATATACTAATCCAATTACCAAAATATACGTAACATAATGTTGATCACATAATGTCTTATAAAAATGCATAGGTATCATATTAAACTTTAAATCCTCGTTTAATCCACCAAAAATAAAAGTTAATCACAATAGCTAAAGTAATATTAACATGTGATACACTAATATATGTTAAATAATCTACCACTTAGAAATTTGAAGTACTTAAATTACATATAATAAATTAAAAACCCTAATGAACTATCGAACACAAACAAACATAAACGAACACGTTACCGAACGTTCACGAACATAAATGAACGAACGCGGCCTATGTTTATATTCGTTTGTTTAGCTAAACGAACAGAATTTTTCGTTTGTGTTCGTTCATTTATTAAACGAATGAACACAAACGAACTTCCCGTCAAACAGTTCACAAACTGTTTACTGAACGTTTGGTTTGTTCACAACCCTACACAAGCTATACTTAATTCAAAGAATTCTTGTGAACAATTCAGACAATGGTTGCGAGAGGACACACAGGCCATTATTATTTTGGAAGCATATATAGACTAGTCTTACGTTTTTATAATTATTTATAACAATTTTGGGTGGTTAGCGGTAGTAATTACTTTATCATTTTGTGGATATTTTTTCTTATATATATATTTTTTACTTTTAACCGTTATAAAATTTGTCACAAATCATTTTTTTAATTATAACCCAAATGCTTTTTCATTTTAAACTTTGGTTCCTATATTTTCCATTCTCTATAATTTTTTTTTTATGTTTCGGTTTAAATTTTACGTGTTAACATGTTGTAACGGGCGTTTGTGGCTCAGTATTTTTACGTCTATTTATTCTTGTTAACGACTTTGGCGCAACAAGCGGGTCCTAGCTCGACTTGGTTATTCTTTTCTATGTCTTACGTTTCGGTTTATTTTTAGCTCATTAACACGTCACAACGGGTGAGCATAACTCATTTTATGACTACATTTCATTAAATTTAATGGTTCGCTGCAACACATGGATCTTAAATACTAGTTATATTATTAGACCAGTGGGTGTGGTGCCGGAAGACGGGCCGCCACCTCTGCATCCACGTCACCGGCGACATTGCCGAAGCTCCTCATGCCGGGCCAAGGGTGTGGTGGCTGATCTCCTTCTCTCCGGCTTCATCCTCAACCCACCAATCACAAGGCACGGCATCAACGGCAAGGGATTGCCGGGCATGCCGTTGCCGGCCCTGGGGGCGGTGTAGCCCGGGGCGGCATGGCGTTGCCGGTCCCTTGCCGGCCCCCATACCCACCAGTCTTAGATTGTGGACTAATTGGTGTGTGCACCAATCTCATTTAACACATCACATAGGTCTCCAACCCTATGTGAAAGTTAGTACTTACCATTTATTGGCTTACAGCAGGTACTATTTATGTGATTAGCATTTCTTTTCTTGATAATCAAAATGTGGTCCAAATCTCATGTAATTTCTCACTCTCTAATATAGGGTTGAGCTCGGGATGGTATCGGTACCAACCGATACCGAACCCGAAATAACCGATACCGAATTATCTCAAAACCCAATATCGATACCGAATACATACGGTACGATATCGGTACGGTATCGGTATTTTACCTTAAAATACTGATACCATACTGATCCCGTACCGATACCGATAATACCGAAACCGAAAACCTCTAAATGTGGGTACCGATACCAAACACCCTCGGTTCGGTACGAGATCGGGATCGGGACGGGACGGCATCGGTATTCGGACTTGTATGCTCATCCCTACTCTAACCCGTGTAGTTTTTAAACATTTTTCAAATCAGAAGTGGAATCATATGTTAATAATAGAAGTGTTTAGCGAGTGAAACTGTAATATTCATTGGTGGGGTGTAGAACCGGATTAAACTGTAAGAGCATTCTCATCAGGTCCATTAAATGCTCTCTATTAAATTACACTAAAAATCACTATTTCATCCCAAAAATTTCTCTCTCCTTCTTAAACAAATAATACTTTTTCATACTTTTATCATTACATTTTCTCTCTCCTCACTTACAACCACTTACAAAAATATTAAAATATTTATAGGGGTGAACAGTGTCCCCCCAAATATAAGGGTGAATAGTGCTTTCACCAAATATTTTCTTTCTCCTCCACTCACAACTACTTACACCCACCCCATATAATTTGAATGACACACACATACATTTGGTGGACCAAATGTGAATGCTCTAATAATAATAACATGACATTGCTTTCTTCATCTCAGTCCATAGTTGTAAAGACATGGAGAGATTGTTAGAAGGGATTAGAGACCAGGGTCTCTGAACCATCTTCAAATGCTTAAGTCAGTATTGGTTTTGATCATTGATAAGGTTATACATAGTAGGAATATAAGTGTAAGTTGTATAAGGGAGGAGAAAATGCATTACGATGAGGATATAGGGACTAGGCGTCTAGACGGATGGGTTTTGATGGCCTTTATGTGCTAGGCCCAAACCCATTAGGCCAGGCTCAATTTGGACTATGCACAACATTCTTTTAAGACAAAATTACAGAAACCAACTTTTATGTATGCTTAAAAACCATAATTTCTACCTTTAGACTTACAAAGCTCTTAAAACGACCTTAAGCTTTATTTTTTTTTGTTGCGGGGACAACCTCTGTGACAAACTAAGTTTTGTTTCTCTATTAACTCCCCACATATGCAAAGCATGTGATGGTCATTTAGTCTTTTTTTTTTAACCTTATTTAATACTTTGTTTATTAACTTTGCTGAAAGGTATTTTACTATTTTTCATATTCAAAAGGACAAGGTTTGGTTTAAAAAACTAGGGGAAATGGAATCTAATAATCCCAACTTTGGGGGTTGGAAGGCAGCAGTCCCAACTTGAAACTTGTACCACAGCAGTCCCAACTTTTCAACCATTTTATTTGGTTGGTCCTAGACTAACCTAGTTAGTTTTTCCAGTTAAGTGCCACGTAGGCATCCCACGTGGCAGTCCACGTGGCAAAATCTGTCCCACTTGGCAGTCCATGTGTCTTTGTCTTTTTTATTTAATATATCAATCTATATACACACATATAAACAGAGGGAGAGAGAGAGGAGAGAGAGAGAGAGAGAGAGAGAGAGAGAGAGGCTGTCACCACCGCCTGTCGCCACCGTCCTCCACCACCATCTCCGACGACATCTCCGACGACACCCACTACCACCACTCTACCCTCTGTCTACCTCCCTCCTCCTCTTCTGTCTACCCTCCTCCTCCTCCTCCTCTGTTTTCCCTCCGACGACACCCACAACCTGCACCAACCCGCCACCACCAACCAAAGCCCACCCACCATCATTCCCCTCAACCTCCACCCCATAATCACCACTCTACCATTCACCCCCACCAACCACCTATAAAATTAGGGCTTTCCCCCAAAATTTAGGGTTCTTAGTTCTTACCCTAACATCATTATAAATTGAAGAAGACGACAGCTCTGTGTTCGAAATCCCGTTGCTCTTGGTGAATGCATTCCTGAACCCTTCAAAAGCTCTGATTTGGTGCCGTTTTTGATTCAGATCTGGTAGTGGGTGGTGGAGAAGACGACCGGGATAAGGTGGAGAAGACGACCGGGTTTGGTGGTGTTTGTAGTGGTGGTGTTTGTGGTGGTGGTGTGTTGACAGGTTGTGGGTGGCAAGTGGATCCGGTCACCGGTGATGGAGGGTGACCGGAGAAGATGACCGAATATTATTTCAAGGATGGATGGCTTAAGTTCATGAAAAACAATCGTCTAAAAATGGGTGTATTTCTTGTGTTTTGGCTTCTTTCACCTTCTCCAACTCTAGTCTTTCAAGTGTCTGTCTACCAACCCAATGGGTGGCAAGAGATTAATGATGATGATTCATCTGAAAAGGAGCAGCAGAAGATGACAAGTGTTGTCTGCGTTCTCTCTTTCATCTCTTTCTCTCTTTGCGTTCTCTCTCTCATCTCTTTCTCTCTCTGTGTATATATATATTGTATATATGTGTGTGTATATATATATATGTATATATATATATATATAAATATAAATATTTTGGTATAAAGATTAAAAAAAGACACATGTACATTGTGGGACCCACGTTTTTTTCCCCAACTAGACAGATGTTGCCACGTGGACTGCCACGTGGGATGCCTACGTGGCACTTAACTGGAAAAACTAACTGAGGTTAGTCTGGGACCAACCAAATAAAATGGTTGACAAGTTGGGACTGTTGTGGTACAAGTTTCAAGTTGGGACTGCTGTCTTCCAAACCCCCAAAGTTGGGATTATTAGATTCCATTTCCCCAAAAAACTAATACCACCGTTCGATTTCTAATTTGCTATTAGCTAATAAAAAATATCACTAGTTATATTATATATATTCTTTTGTTTTTATTTCTTATTTATTTATTTTTCACTCATCATTCTCTATTTCTTGTTACTTTCTTGCTAGAGCACTCATATTTAATCCCTCATAATTTTGTGACACAAAACCCTATATTTTTATGGGGTTGTGAGTGAATGCGAATGGAGAAAATAGAGAACCTACTATTTATTTGCATATTTGAGGATATTTGGAAATATTTTACGGAAAAAAAATTTCCTGTATTTATTTTTTAATATTTATTAAAAGTGGTTGTGAATGAATGAGAGAAAAAAATGGAGTAATGAACCTATTTTGAATGCTATTATTATTATTATTATTATTATTATTATTATTATTATTATTCGACCCTCCACCGCCAATTGAACTAATACAGTTAGGGCTGCAAACGAGCACGAACAAGTCTTGTTCGTGTTTGTTTGATAAGAAAATAATGTGTTCACGAACTATTTATGAACACTTACCAAACAAGATTTTCTGTTTGTGTTTATTTGTTAAGGAAATGAATGTCTTCGTGTTCGTTTGTTAATTTTAGGACTCGGACAAAAGTTAGCGTAAGCAAGCACAAATGAACATTCATGAATATAGCTACCAAAAAGTGAAGTACTAACAATATGTAATACATGACTAATATTTATTAAATAATAGATTACTAAGAATTTGAAGTACTTAAATTAAAAATGAAAGTGAGAGAACCTAATGAACTATCAAACATAAACGAACACATTACCGAACATTCACGAACATAAATAAACGGATGCGGCTCTGTTCGTGTTCGTTTGTTTAGCTTTTTTTTTTGAAAGGCGAATTTTTTGCTCATTGTGAGACTTGAACTCAAGACCTCACACTTTTAGTGTATTAAAAGGCTTTGCCTTACCACTGGACCACCAACCCTAATGGCGTTTGTTTAGCTAAACGAACGAAATTTCTTGTTTGTGTTTGTTCATTTATTAAACGAACGAACACAAATGAACTTCCCGCCCAACGGTTCACATACTGCTCGTCGAGCGTTTGGTTCGTTTACAGCCCTAAGTACAGTCCAACCTCATCTCTTTTCTCATCACAAAATTCCGATCATCGGAATATTCGACCGATGAACCTTCTAAAACTAATTGCCTTGATGGTAATGCCCACCAAAATATTCCTCCTCAACGTACGCTTCTACAGCCATTGAAAACACAACCGCAACAACAATAACCATCATCACAAAAACCGACCACAAACTCCGATCGGAACCAATACCTCCATTTCCGATCAGAACATAACACTCCAACGAGCTTCTTTGCACCTCAACATCATACTAGATCCGACCCTTCAACCCCTAGAATCGCCGACAATCTCAACCCACTTCAAGATATGTAATTTCAAGTGGAACCACCACCTCCAACAACGATAAACCAACGTATATGTACTCTAAGTAATGGCTCCCGTGACAACACGACTGTTAAATACCCTTAGTTAAGTTAAGGAGATGGTTCAATGCTATATTAGATTCAAGTGGTATAGGTTCAAAGTCAGGCGAGATAACACATGAAGTAGAACTATATAGGCGGGTTAAGATTATCATAAACATGAACGTTCCTTTTGAACCTAGTGGCTTTGGTCCGAACACAAAACTTGAGGATGATGTTTTTTTTAAGACGAGGAGTATGATTCAAGATTATCTTTTCATTTGCATTTCGAAGTTTATTTAGTGTTTTTCTTTTATTTATTAGTGTTTATCTAAAGTTATTTGGTTCTAGTGCAAATATTGTTTTAGGAATTTGATATGCATCAAATTATACATGTTTTATATATCAAAACGAACCCACTTTTTAACCATTTTCTTGGAATTTATTAGAAATAGGCTTGATTTGTTTTTTTTTTCAAGACAAAGCAGGCCCAAAATGTAAAAACAAACCAAAACCAAAAGAAAAACGAGAGACTGGAGAAAAAGAATGCAAGACATGCCCCAAAATGACAAAATCCAGATTGCTCAATAATTCGAAGATCCAGTGAGGCCCACACAGTGGATCACGCCTCGTGCCTCAACCAAGCACAGGTTACGCCTCATCTGTTGACCTATAAATAGCTCCTAACCTCCACCATTTCAAGTTGCTCAATTCTTTTCTCACATCAACAAAACACTCTACTTCTATCCAATTCTTTAAGTCTTGTAACTTTATAAGATTTGTAAAAAATTATCTTAATATCACTAATCTTGTGATGATTAATAAAATCTATTCGAGTTTGGTGAAAAATATCTTTATGACCATTATTCGTTAAAGTTCTTGTGGGTGTTTTGGAAAGATAAGCCCCTTGATGGGGAGTTAACTAAAGCAAGTCATGGATTGCCAAGATGTGTGTGTGTGTGTGTATTAAGGACTTTAAGTTAGTGGTTTCATATTGCAAGTGAGTAATCATTGGTATCGTCGGTAACAAGAGACATTGAAGGTCCATCCGACACCCTTAAAAATTAACTATAAATCTTGTGTTGTCGCTAACATTGAACATTCATGTTTTCTATGTCTATGTAAAGTCAAATCGTGTTGATGCCTTGAAAGGGGGTTAGAGATTTTGGTATGAGACTTCATGTTTAGGAGCTCTTGTCTTGGCATGGAGATAAGATCAAGACATCAAAAAACTTGATTTATTAAGGGTTAAAAGTGTGACAATTTTAATACTAAAAGCCAGTGCTCAAATTGTTTCCTGTTGATTCAGTTAACGAGCTGAGTGAGATAAATCCCTTACATTATTTTCTTAGTTAATACTAAACCGCAACGGTATATAGTTTCCATGGTGATTCGACAATAATGTTGTGGTTTGAACTGACCTTGCAGAGAGTTTCCTAGATGATTCAAGCCAATATAGTCGAGCGCGTGAGGGCCCCTAAAAATAACTCCACAACTTTAATGCCATTAATAAAATACAATTTCTCACCTAACACAAGACTTGCTGTCCATTGTAACTTTTAGTTAACAAAGCATCAAGAAGGTGTAAGTGTCCACACACCCCATTTCTTAATAAAAATATATAAAAATTTATATACACTCTACATCAGGCCTAGTTTATTATTGATTGGTAGTTTTTGATTGAATTTTATTTTAAAGAAAAATTAATCTCTTGGAACCCTTGGTCGGAATTAGAGACTTTGATTAGCTAGTCGTTCTTAAGCCGTTTGATTGGTTACGTGTTTGCTTCACCCTACCTCATTGATTATAGAATGTCTCTATCTCTATCTTGTTTTTCCTCTCTTGATTTATGGAAAGAGATGAAGAGGAACACCATTCCCTTGATGGGGGTGGAGGGAAACTGATGAGGTGATTGATGAGGGTGATCGACACTACCTCATAACCTGAGTGGAGGGGTGGTGGCTATTATTATGTTTTTATTATTTCATTTCAATGGCGGATTCCTGAATTATTATCTAGGAGTGAGATTGAGGGGTTTAACCAAATTTTAAAGAGTGCGGTCGGACTTTTTCGAAAGAATCGTCCGCCCATTTGAAATATGCATAGTTCTGCCCATACTTAAAATTATTATTGGTCATTGATGCTATAATTCAACATAAAGATTAAATTGAGAATTATATATATATTTATGGTTCCTCTAAATTGAAAAGTAACTAACTTTGGTTTTCGTGCTTTTATATTTTTACCTTTTTACTAATATATATATTATGATTCCATAATAATTAATAAAATGGCTTGGTGGTGAAGTGATTTGTGTGCTTTGAGGTCTCAAGTTCGAAACTGGTTTGAAGCATTTTGTTTTTCTTTGTTTTTCCAACACTTATTTATGTATAAATACATATGATTCCATAATAATTAACAAAATGGCTTGGTGGTGGAGTGGTTTGTGGTGCATTTGTGTGCTTTGAAGTCTCAGGTTCGAAACCTGTTTGAAGCATTTTGTTTTTTTTTTCCAACACTTATTTATGTATAAATACATATGATTCCATAATAATTAATAAAATGGCTTGGCGGTGGAGTGGTTGTGGTTCATTTGTGTGCTTTGAGGTCTAAGGTTCGAAACCGGTTTGAAGCATGAGATTTTTTTAGTGCTTTGTGGTGCATTTCTATTGTTTAAGGTCTTAGGTTCGAAACATAGGAAGGGCAAGGGGTGAGTCCATTTTTTTTATTCACAACATGTTATTAGTATATATATACAATTAGCAACTTGAGTCTCCTTCAACCATCACACCCTTTCGTCCAACTTTTCACTCCCACATTCTAATATTTTTTTTAATACACATAGCAACTTGAGTCTCCTTCAACCATCACACCATTTCATAATCTAACACCCAACTTTTCACTCCCACCTTCTAATATTTTTTTTAATACACCTTATTAATTTTCACTCCCAAGTCCCACTTATAATATTTTTTTAGGCTCCTTCAACCATCACACCCTTTCATAATCTACCACCCAACTTTTCACTCCCACCTTTAAATATTTTTTTAATACACCTTATTAATAAAATTCAAATTATATATGTATCTACACAAAAAAACAACACAACCTTCTGCCTTTTACGAAATATTTCTTTTTAATTAATCTTTTTTTTTTTTTTTTTTTTTTTTTTTTTTACAAAATCCTCTTTTATTCCCAAAAAACTGTTTTCTTCTTCATGCATCAAAATCCCTTTCTGTACATTCTTACCCTTCCCTATTTCCCTTTCAAAGGCCTTCAATCTATCTTCATCCAAAACCATCCGTTATTTAAGTTCATCATTAAAGGTAGATACGTCTCTTTTGACTTCGTTCATTCGAATCATCCATTATATAATATTCACGGTTCAATCACTTAACTTGAATAACAACCACTCCACTTGAATAATAGTTAGGGTAAAACCTACGTCTGATAATATTTAGGGTAATTTTTTTTTACATCTGATTCTCATATGTCCATTAATGCGTGTTTATGTATGAAACCAAATTCAGTTTTTTTAAGGATTAATTATCCAACTTATTAAGACCACTTTTCCCCCCAGATTGTATTAATGCTTCCTTCTTTCTCTTTGCTGACGATTACTTTCTTCGTTAGAGCATGATAAATAGGTTTTTTACACTCTGTATGTATTTATTACACTTTGTATGTATTTATTTTGGGACAGTAACGCATATGTTTATGTTTATACATTTAGAAAACACTAAAACCTTTGTTATGATTTATGTTGTTCTCTTGACAACAATCATTTTTTTTTCCATTTTTGTTGCTTGCTTTTCTTGTAATTTATTATTTCCTTTGTGGTTGGATAACTAGATTCGCTTTTAATGTTATCCTTTGTGTGTCATGGTGTTGATTTAGTGTTTTTCCATGCTTTCTTAATTTTTTCTATTATGATCAATAAGATAGAATGGACATATGGCCATCTTACGGAAACTCTATATTCTCTTTATTACTTTTTACATATTGGTTAATAATGATATGTAATAATCTTTCGGTTAAGAAACTAATAGTGAAAGTTTTTCACATTGAATGGTTAACCTGTTGACTTATTTACAATATTTATTTTGCAATTTTGCTTTACTATAAACATATATACTTCCTAAGATGGCCATATACTGAAACACATTATATGAATGTTGTACACCATACATCGGTTTATAACTTGGTATGAGAACACCTTTAATTTGTTCAAGTGCATAACGAAAGATCCTCTCCACTACTTCAACTTTGTCGATAATAATTGTTTTCGTGTGGTGATTGGTGTTGAGGGTAAAGCAAAAATAGAGAAAATGTTTTGTATAAACAACAAAGTTTTCGTATCATATATAGTATTGGTGTATTAATATAAAAAATTATAATCAGCATCCCGCAGTAACACGCGGGGTTGCGTCAACTCGTTAACTAATAAATACAAATATACCCATGTTTGTGTGAGATGTCGTTTTTAAATTATGGTATGAAAATTGGTAGTTACTTGGTTGATAATAGTTTTTTAGTATTTTGCGTCAACTCGTTAACTAATAACGCGCGCCTTTAAACACACTAGTTGGTTTTAAACTTTGTGTTAATAGCCTGAGTTACTAGTCTCATGTATAATAAAATAATGATAAGACACCTTATGAAATTCGACTTGAAAAATATAAATTTTTATAATAAATATTAAAGGTGAAATACTATTTCAACTACAATTAAAAGAATGATAATGCACATTTACTGTTTTGTTGTCCACTAAATATAATGACCAAGTCATTTCATGTGTTACATGTGTACTATGTTTTCATCAACCATAAAGCCGGTTAGTTCAAAGATGTTTTTTTTTTTTTTGAAAAATAGTTAGTTCAAAGGGGTTAGGATCAAATACACAGCGAAAGAAAAATAGGAAGTCGTAGGAAGGGTATCAAACGGACTCCGATTGAACTCATTCAAACGGCATTGGAATCGTCTTATCGAACCCTACGATGTTAGTTTTTAGGTCTTCGTTTTTTGAGGTTTTAGCTTTTAGTTTTTAGAATATGCATTATATCATTGTGTATTTTATGTACCATTGTGTCTTTTTCTTATTTTCATCATTGTGTCATTTTTTCAATTCATTGTGTCTTTTTTCTTTAGCATTGTGTTATATTTTTTGGCATTGTGTTATATTTTGTGGCTCATTGTGTTATATTTCATGATCTATTTTGTTTTTTGTATCCTTCTCACCCTTCTCATTTTTTGTAGCCTTTGTAGAATAACTCAACTCTCAAAGGTGTGTACAGTCTAATGCTATTAAGATGGGATAGAAACGTGTCACCTTTTATGAGACTGAGAATTTGAGTTTTATGAATAACAAAATGCATAAATTTGATGGTAAAATTAAATAGAATGTGTACATAAGTTGTCGGTTAACAAAACATGGCTAAAATGCCAATGATCTCTGGTCTAGTTGGTTTGGTCTTAGGTTCGAATCTCACGCTCCACTGAAAAAATAACCGCTTGGGTTTGAAAAGAGAAACCTGTGTGGTGCTATGGGATTCGATCATAGGCAGTGATCGCTTTGCAACACATGATTTACCGCTGAAACACTACTTAAAAAAAAACGTTGCTAAAAAGTATCAAATTTGCGTTACTTTAATTTAAGGGAAAACTTTGGAACTTTGTACAAAGGGTTCTAAGTTTCATACACACTGTGACATCACATTTTGGGGGTGTGACATCACATTGTAGGGTATGTGGCAACCTTCTATTGGTGTGTCATGTAAGCCAGGGTGTATGAATCCTAAATAAGGGGTGTATGAATCCTAAATACCTTTGTACAAAAGTAATCGAGCTTCTCAATAATTCAACTAAATTACTTCAAATTCTTTTATTATTTTTAATTCACTCAATTTTCATTAGGGGTGTTTGTTTTTTCCTCGGAAGTACTTCTGACATTTTTTGTCTGCACCACGCAGACGCACACAGACATTTAAAGGCTGCAAATTGTTTGTTTTTTTTGGAAGACCTTTAACTAAAAAAGGTTTCCTGACCTCTTATTAATGCAGACATATACCAAAGTTTTCTAACCACTTATCACCTCTTCTCCCATTCTCTCTTCTTCTTCTTCATGAGTCAAGTCTTCTTCTACATCATATTCTTCTTTTCTTCTCAACCCATTATCTCCTCCTCTCTTATCCCCTCCCCTCCCCTCCCCTCCGCCGCCGACTCCTCCCTCATCACCCTCTGCCCCTCTGCGGCCTCCTTCCTCCTCCTCCTCTGCCACCGCCGTCGCCTCCCTCCTCACCCGCTGTCTCCTCCTCCTCCCCCTTGCTCTGCCGCCGCTACCTTCTCTTCCCTCCCCCTCCACCGTATAGGCCAAGAAGATATGTTATACTGTTTTTTTTTTAATTATTAATTGACCTAATTTTATTATGTTAAAGTTGAATATCAAATTTGTGTTGATGTTATAGCTGTAACATCTACTGATAGATATAGATGAGATTTGTATTGCTCTTATTGCTAAAACCAGAGCTGTTGTAGAGTTGATAAATCTCATTTGAGGGGATGCATAACAAATTTGTACAATCAAGTTTGTGTTTGTAGGAATTCTATAGATCAGTTGAATAATTGTGATTGATTTGATTCGTTATGGTTGGTTATAGTTATGGTGGGTTAAGGTTGGTTATGGTTATGGTTATGGTGGGTTGTGGTGGTTTATGGTAGTGATAGTGGGTTATGGTTATGGTAGGTTATGGTGGGTTGTGGTTGGTTATGGTTATGATTAGGTTACGCTGCAGATGTTAACAAACAAACAGTCTTTTTCTTGTAGACTGCAGATATTTGGTTTACCTCTTCTCCTGTGTATGTCTACAGATGGTTCGCAGACTGCAGACCTTTTATCTCTTAAAAAACAAACAACACCTAAGTATCATATTCTTGTACAGATCTTAAAAAGTCTTCAAATTAAGTGACCAAAATAGTCAATGAGGCACTGGTGGAGTGGTTGGGAAAAGACTTGGTGTTTCTTGTGACTCAGGTATGATTCCGACGCTTGCCATTATTTTCTGCGGCATCCAAGTGAAGAGCGAATATGGAAGGTGTTGGTTCGATTCGGATGGGAGATAAGATTTTACTGATTATTCGCCTGTCGTGCTTTCAAACGGGTAGAGGTTGGGTTTCAGCGCATTTGAAAAAGTCAAGGGGCTGGTTCGTTCCTTGCTTAAAAAAAACAAAAAACAAAGTGACCTAAACAGAGTAGATAAGAATCTTAGTGATAATATTTTATTATTTGAACTAACTAGAAATAATAACTAATAGTTAATAATTAACAGTGAAGATTTTTTTTCCTAACGGTAACTTTCTTTCATCATTTTTATGGAGATAAGTAGGTCACACTCGTCTTTTAGCAGGCCCGCTACCTTACATTCGGCTAGACTATGTTGTCTTAATCAGATCCACGCTGGCATCGGTCTGGGGCTTGGCATTCCACGAGAACCTTACCACGTTTGTTCTACTGTACTAGACGGGATGACAATCGTTGTGCCCTTAGAGAACAATGTTCTCTGAGGTAACACCGGAGGATAAAACTCATGTTGGCTTGAATTTGAACTTGTAAACCACAAGAATCTAGTTCTTATCTTTATTGCTCTGACCATTTCACCATAATAAAGGATCTAAAGAAAAATTAATTAAGTTTCATAATTGTTTGACTTAACTAAAATAGAAACAAAAGAAAAACAAAATAGTACAACTATGGAGTGTGGTTGAGGCCCATCTTAAGAAGTCTTGCCGTCACGTCAGCAAAAAGTGGGCCACCCTTGTATTTAGACAACTTGAGGACTACCCAACGGTATGAGGGTAGTGTTTTTGAGTAGTCCTCCACTCCTATTAGCCACAATTTATTTTTTATTTTTAAATAACTAAATAATTAAAATAAATAACATACAAAGTAACATGATACTTAAAAAAATGTTACAAATAAAACAAAGTCACATAATATTAAAACTAAAGTCGACATTACAAATAAAAAATAAACGAGACATTAAATTTAAAAAAAAAAAACAACCGACTAGCTATACTTGGTTGAGGTGGTTGAGTTGGTGTAAAAGTAATAGTAAACATAGGTTGTTGCATTTGCATTTGATTAAACATGTTCGATTGCAAAAGTTGTTGCATTTGCATTTGACTTAGTTGTTGAAACGCGTTGGAGGAGGATTGTTGGTAGTTCACAAAGGAGGATGGCACTTCGGGTCGATAACACCCACTAAAACTCAACAGGAAGTTTGCGTTTTGATTCGCGTTTGGATTAGGAGTTTGGTTTGGGGTGTTCGGGTTATTTTGGTTATATTGGTTGAAGGGATCCATATTTTTTTTTTATAAAGTTTGAAAGAAATAAAAAAAGTAGAGAGTATTTGGTTTGGTTGTAGTGTGTTTTTTAATAAATAAATGGTATGGTTATTTATAGAGATTTGTTTTTTTCTAAATTAACGATCATATGACCGTTGTATTGAACAACACACAAAACAACAAATCAAAAAAACCGGCTTCCCGTCCAAATCTAGACGTTTACGACGCATCAGGGGCAGCCGGGGCGATGTCAACCGGCCCAAGACGCCTTCGCCGTCCCAAGCCGACCCCATACCATTTAGTCTAACAACGATTCATATATTTCACATTTAGGTTATTTAGTTTTAAAAGTTGTAATATTAAAAAAAAGGTCACACATTATTACACCTAATAAAAATAAAAGTTAAATGATTTTACATGAACCAGAAACCTTTGAATGACTTTAGCAATATAATTAGAAAACTAGATTTTTTCTATTTAAAAGATAAGTAATGTACAGAGTTGTAGGACATGGGTCACGATTTTATTAAAATAACATTAATAAAATAATAAAGATACTCTCTTTATACAATTTTAGGAAATCGTACTACACACACCGTATACAAATTTAAATGAAAATAATATCAAATACAACATAAAATGAGTCAAACCGAAGTTTTCATCAAGAGCTTCAACCGCGTCTTCTTATGTGATTTCTGCTTCGTCTTTAACAAGGACTTGAACCGCGTCCTTTTGTATGATCCTTCTTGGCTGCAAGAATAAACAAACTAATGTTGATGGTTGTGGTTGAGGCACGTGTTCAACATGCTTCCCTTAAAACATATTTCACGCCTCTACTAAAGATAACGCGTCTGTCTCCCAGGGTACAACAGCCGAAGCAGTTTGTACTGTCGGAGAAGGCTACGCGCCTGAGGTTACACCAGGTAAATTATAGTGTTAGAACTTATGGAATTTGGTAGAAAGTACTCATCTCCATGTACTCAACACATGAGTGAAGTCTTTATTCTTCTCAAGAACCCTCCATTTATTCAAGTATATTTTTCCTCTATTATCAAATAAGGCACATAGCCTACAATTATAAAGAGTTGAGGATGAGTGAAGAGTCTTTCTCTTAATTAGAGACTTAATACTCTAATAAAAGTTAATTAAGTGAAATAAAAAAAACTCAACTCAAGAGTTTTTCTTCAATCCACATTATGAATACATTAATTAATAAATTTTATTAATTAAATATCCATTCATATTATTAAAATTCCAACAATCCCCCACATGAATGGAGATTGATCAAAACACACAAAATTTCCAATGCAACCTCGACAGTTAAGTATTGCAGGATAGGTAGGTATTAGCTTTGAACCTTCCTTTGTGAAGCATACTTAGCCTCCTAGCAGTTTGTAGACGCGATGGCCTTGAACAAACCCCCGTTTGTGTAGACGTCAATACACTTCACACAATACTCTCCTTAGCCGGGCCATCCCCTCACTTTCGTGTCCAATAATGGTCCTGGAACACTTTCCTGGTTCTGCGAGAGCTCTAGGAATTGTGCCCCCAATTCCATTTGAAGCGACCCCACTTCTCTCTAACATAGGTGATTTTTCTCAAATCATTAAAAGCATTATGGTTACCATGATTTACCTACATCATTTACCATATATTATGCTTATCCTCACAATTTGTCACTGAATGTCATAGGAATGGACAAGGCCGTATTTAAACACCCTTTTATAGTTTAGGGGGATATATATAACCATATATACTAGCTTACACATATTAGCCATGCCCCCACAGTGACCACCCTTAGGCGTATGAATTAGTTGTCCTATTGAACTTCGATCTTGGGATCTCCAATTAACTAAGGTAGGTTTCCTTCACAAGCCTTTTTCTATGGGCTTTAGTCTCATTCCACAACTTGATCTCTCATCAACCCTCAGGTTGTTGGATCCATAAGACTATCTTTGACTTCGTCAAGTCACTACTGATAATTTTGCAATTGAGATCAGTTGTACTAACGTGATATTGACTCACAAGTCGTTCATGACTTATTGTCAACTCGTAAGACTATAACTCATGATCTAAACTTTGATCTAGTTGTTCATGACTTATTGTCAACTCGTAAGACTATAACTCATGATCTAAACTTTGATCTAGTTATAACGTCTTCTTTTTAGACTAAAACAAATATTATTTCAATATGAACACATATTTATTATGCATATGGCCGGTATGCTCAATCATCAGGCATTAATATCAAACCGGTTGGCATCTGAGTCTAATCAATTAGATTGACTCCTTATCAAGTTGGCATATGAGTCTAATCAACCAGATTAACTCCTTATGACCATTGTGTATTCTAGATGACATCTGAGTCTAAACAACCAGATGGCTCGTTACAACCATAACCTTTATTGCCAACTTTTAACTTCATATTATCAAATGCAAGTTACCTTTTTATATGGATTGAGAGACTCCTCAAACACCATTTATACAAACCTATGGTTGTTCCTTAAATGGATCTCTCCCCCACATTACTTGCACTTTGATCAAGTTTAAGTAATACTACTCACGATGACTACTAGACACCTTGATTAGATCACAAATATCTACATCTTTGTGCCAATTAAGTCGTTCAAGTATACTTTACACCTCATACTCCACTTGTGCACAAGAGTTTTTAAATCTAAACAAGACGAAATATGCTTTAGCGTGAGATGCCAACACTTACGTGTGTATGAGTTCTCCTCACTACACTTATAAAACCGAATTGATTCATTATCTGATCTAGTTAATCGGTTTTTCTCGAGATATTCCAATAGATTGAATGAATTTATACTTTTAGACTTTGTTATACACCAAATTCAATCTCATGCCATCTTATAATTTGAATGTTTAAAGTTAATTTAATCTCCACAGAGCATATAAATTAACATGTACTAGTCTAGCATGCTTTAGACTACAATACTCTAGCATGTGAACAAAAGATGCATCATTCTGATTCTTCACAACCTTAAGAGATAAACTAATTATCTCTTAGAAACATTCATTCTTATTTTAGACATGACCATGATATCATATAGTCTCATATGTATGTTACATAAACATGCATTTTCCAATATTCAGTCTAAGAATATAACATTTTTGCCTTTGATGTCAAAGGCTTCACCATTAACTTATAAGTATTTGACTATAAGTCTTATCTCGAGTAACTTTGGTGAACACATTCATCACCCACAAAAGGTATGAATAATATAAGTGTACAATTACTTTTATGTTGATATGAAATCACTTAGATTCACACTCAACAAAACGACTTCAAAATTGTGTCTTTAAGTGACATGCCTTGTCGTTTTATTTTAAATCTACTAGTGGGTAACCCGCGCGTTGCGGCGGGTCTAAAAAGTGTATGAACCTGTACTAATTCATTACGACGTAAATTCAGCCAAAACATTGTATTTGAATAATATGTAAAACAATGAATACATGTACCTTGTTTTTTAGTATATATAAGTATTCTTATCTCCAATAAAGTATAATTAGTTTCGTGCGAATTATTGAAGTACGTTGTTTTTAGGTGGAGTCAAGTAAGAATCCAGTCAACAATTTGTAAAAAGGACACTATTGTGTGTTGCCTGAAAATGAAGTTAAGTAAGATGTATAACAAAATGAGAATTGGGGTGACAAAACAAACAAACTCAATAGGTTTATAATAAAAGTTGCAAAATTATTCGTGCAAGTAAGTCGCGTAATGTGACGGTTAGTTTTTGAAGAAACACTTAATTAAATAAACTAAACCTTAAATCTTTGTTGACTCGTGATTAAAAGCCCACTACTTTACCAACAAAATCCAAACCAACATTTGACTAAATAAACTAAAACCTTAAACCTATGTTGACCTGTTACCCGTGAACACAACGATTAACTCAACAACAGTGTGATAGGGCAGCCAGCGCATAGGTAAATGATGTTCGGCTACCCTACACAAAGTACTAAACCAGTGATGAAAAGTTTAGCCATAATAATGCACGGAATAGTTTTATTTCAACTCTGGGACCATTCTTTTTTGGTGCAACACATGCATGAATGAGTGATATAATTTCAAATGGATTATACATTTTATAGCAACAAATAAAGTGCAAGGGACTTTAATAACACCTAGAACATAAAGAGGCAAGAAGCCTATAAGCAAAAAGTTAGATAAGAAAAAACAAATCATTTAAAACATATGTGCATCCGATAATATCCTAAATGAGCCTCAATAGGTACTTACCACTTGATTTAGATTGCCCTTCCAAAACAAGCTTCTCATCCCCAAACTATACTAAATTAACAAGGTATTCCAGAAAAACAAATACAAATTTAAGCACCAAACAAATTTCAAAATAGCAATGTATGATTATCATGTTAATATGCAATGGAAAAATGAAATTTTATCACATTAATTGATAGTTTAATTGTGTTCATAAATTTCGTCAGTTATGGTTTCGCCAAAAGTCTAGGAGAAGAGGCCATAATATCATTTAGAGAAGGTGATGCATCATAATATCATTTAAGGAGAAATTGATGCATATCGCGTCTTAATCTCGCCATCATATCGCGTCTTAATCTCGCATTGAAATGACACTTTTATCCTAAAGAGATACATTTTAATATAGTATAGATATAGATGTACATTTAGGACACTCTCACAAATTTTAAAGTCAAAACCTCTACATACTTCCAACAACTTGAAAGTGGTAGACATATGAACATGTCCTCCATTTCTAATGGTATTTTTGGAACAAATCTTGCCCGATTCATTAGAGATTTGTATTAACATATATTTCTTCCATATGTTAAATTTCACACTTGGAAAAGAATAGTATGTCGACATGTAACATTCTTGTGTATTTCATCTCAATACACTCACCACTTTCTTTCACGATTCTTTCATGATATGGCTAGACATTTGATGCGTCGTCTCCAGCTTTTAGTCAATGCAACAACTCTTAAGTTGTTTATGTCCAATTCATTCCATATACTATCCGTTTATAACAATGTTCTTTAAACATTGTATCGTTGACGTTATAATTATTCTTCAAAAAAGAAAAAAAAAATATATTTCATACGTCACAAACCTTTGATTTATTTCTTTGTAAAAAATTGCATGTGTTATCCGAAGATATTGAACTCAAACAATAATATACATTCGAAACTAAATCATAAAGTGCAAAACACTTTTAAAAGTTTAACGGATAAGTAGACATATCTACACATAAAATCTCATAGTGTTATCATCTTCAACACTTTTATCATCCGATCAAAGTCATCACAACAATATCGTCTTGCAACATGTCTTGAGAACTTTATGCACTTATAAGTACAAGTTCCTCATTTGATCGTGAAATTCTAAAGTTGGACAGTCACAAATCTGGTCTAACAACACCAAGTCATTAAAAAGACTACAATTAAGTAGTAAAGCTTGAACAATTAATCTTGTTCACAACAACACCAAGTTGTTTTCCACCATATAGTGTCGTCGAAAACACTACTTTGGTTCAACATATTACATCTAGCAAAAGAAACGAACCGTTTGAATTATCAAAACTATGCAAAATTATTCTAAAACATTTACTTAGTTTTGCAATATCAATACGGGTTTATGAAACCGTAAATCGAAACCAAAAATAGCAAACTATTTTATATGGTTTCAGTTTAATATACATCTACCATAATGGTTTCTAACACATATGTTAAAAAACAAACCATGCTATAATGTATACGTTATAAAATTGGGCGTTTACATAAAACGTTATCCAATGATATAATCCATAAAAGAATCCAATTCAAATGAATATATTAGAAAAATAAAATGTTTACATAAAACATTTTCTTTTCCATTGTGGTTTACAAAATAAACCATTTCTAACAAACATATTTGAACTTAAATGATCCTGACGCACACGTTAGAGTCATTTTTTTTGCATGAAATATTTCCAAATATTCCATTTCATAAAATAGATCGTATTTAAACTCTATCAGCTATAACAGTTTTCTAACACACATGTTAGAAAACTAAAACAAGTTCTAACGTGCACATATAGAAATATTAAAACTTCTCTACGAAATATTTTAAACACACATGGTTCATAATATTAAACCACTTCTAACATACAAGTTAGAAAAAAAAAACTATTACCATCCTTTTTTATTTTTATATCGGTGGTTTTTATGAACCATTTCTAACACACACGTTAGAAGACAAATGATTACATAAATCATTTTTAACCGTTTTTAGCACACTTGATAGCAATAAACAATTACAAAAATCATTATAAATCAGTTCTAACACGCTCGTTAGAATTAAACGATTACACAATCGTTATAAAACTTATCAATTTATATAAAATAAACAAATTCTAACACGCTCGTTAGAAATACATGATTACAAAAATCATTATATGTTTATCCATTTATATAAAAAGACCTTTTCCAACACGCTAGTTAGAAAAATAACGACTAAAATCGTTATAAAACCAAACGGTTTGAATAAAAAACCATTCGTTTTGTATCACGGTATAGGATTTAACATTATACCACAATATCTATAAATCCAAACCCAACAAGTTGTACTACATACATATTTCCCAAAACAAATATTTACAAGATTATACAAAAATCTCTAAAACATTTTTTTAACCACTTCGTGAACCCAAAATCCTTATGAATAAGGTTTTAAGATTGTAGCAACAATCTCACGAAATCCGTTTTAAGATTGTAGGACATGGGTCACGATTTTATTAAAATAACATTAATAAAATAATAAAGATACTCTCTTTATACAATTTTGGGAAATCGTAGTACACACACCGTATACAAATTCAAATGAAAATAATATCAAATACAACATAAAATGAGTCAAACCGAAGTTTACATCAAGAGCTTCAACCGCGTCTTCTTATGTGATTTCTGCTTCGTCTTTAACAAGGACTTGAACCGCGTCCTTTTGTATGATCCTTCTTGGCTGCAAGAATAAACAAACTAATGTTGATGGTTGTGGTTGAGGCACGTGTTCAACATGCTTCCCTTAAAACAGATTTCACGCCTCTACTAAAGATAACGCGTCTGTCTCCCAGGGTACAACAGCCGAAGCAGTTTGTACTGTCGGAGAAGGCTACGCGCCTGAGGTTACACCAGGTAAATTATAGTGTTAGAACTTATGGAATTTGGTAGAAAGTACTCATCTCCATGTAATCAACACATGAGTGAAGTCTTTATTCTTCTCAAGAACCCTCCATTTATTCAAGTATATTTTTCCTCTAGTATCAAATAAGGTACATAGCCTACAATTATAAAGAGTTAAGGATGAGTGAAGAGTCTTTCTCTTAATTAGAGACTTAATACTCTAATAAAAGTTAATTAAGTGAAATAAAAAAAACTCAACTCAAGAGTTTTTCTTCAATCCACATTATGAATACATTAATTAATAAATTTTATTAATTAAATATCCATTCATATTATTAAAATTCCAACAAGAGTTGTTTCACTGATTTCTCAAAAGTAATAAGTGTTTTTAAATACCGGTACGAATCGGCCGGTAATACCGTCTACAGGATACGAGCTTAGTAGGATAAAGGCCGGTAAAACTAGAATACGATATGTGTCATATACTGCTGGTAAATCTGGTTCTACTGGTTCGAACCGTTGAACCGGTTAGCTAAATTATCAAGTATGATTTTAAATTTTTCTAAAATTTGATATTAAGGTAATACGACATTCCATGCTGAATTTAATCTTTTAAGCGATTGTGAATTTGTTGCATTCATCACTCCACTCTTTAAACCTACTATACACTTTTAATTTAAAAAAAATTGTTGGAAAATCGAGTACTTTTTAGAATAATTTTTCAGTTGAAGTTGTCTTTTTTATGGAATTATAGGGTTAACTAGTTAATTCGGCTGAACTGTCTGATACAACCGGTTGAATCATTTTCCAACTGAACACGATACAATTTAAACCGGTTTTTAGAACATTGGTACTATAGGTTTCAAGTAACAGGTTAGGATATTATGCTTTTTATTTTATAACATCCCTGAGTACTAACATTATCAATCTAAGAAATTTAACTAGGAAGCTCCTCATGTGCCTAAAACGCGAGGGTATATTGCCAACCAAGATACATGCATGCATACATACGTACGTACGTATGTACATACATACATACATACATACATACATACATACAGGGGAAATATATGGAAGAAACCTTGAAATTTGAAAAAACCCAAGTAAACCTAACTTGTGGCCAATATTAATCCATATAGCCCACTAAAAAAATATTATTTTATGTCTTAAAGGTTATATTAGTCTTTTTACATTTCCCTCTCATCTAAAATTTTTGAATTCCTTTCTCCCTTCTATATAAACACACACACACACACACACACACACACACACACACACACACACACACACACTCTCTCTCTCTCTCTCTCTCTCTCTCTCTCTCTCTTCCACCAAAATCATCAGCCTGTACCACCTCTCTTCCACCATGATCAATCAGCCACCACCACCGATAACCACCTTCAATCAAACCCAACCGAGACAACCACCACCATGTGCCAGCCATTCGGTTTAACCATCACGAACGTCCGGTCTCTGTTTTTTCAGTCTTTATCAGAGGAATATAGACCTGCATCTTGACTCCCTTCACGGTCCTTCAACTTCATCCCGTCAATCTAGATCTACAAATCTCTGCATTTTTCTCCAGGTACAAAACCCATTCTCAAGATCCAATTTTTTCCATTATTTATAAAAATATCGAATACCCTTTTATTATTTTTCAATTTCACACATACCCATTTCCTAGATTTACGTTAATTCACTTCACATTTGTAGATCTTGCAGTCATACCCATTAATCCATTAATGGGATCTGTAACCCCACAAATCGTTAATGTCGATCCAAACATAACCAATGTTGACACCAACAAATCGTTGTTCAGGATCTTTGTCGGTTACGATCCAAGAGAAGATGTGGCGTATGAGGTTTGTAAGTATTCAATCCTCAAAAGAATAGCTTCTCAACCGAATCATTCCCACAACCCAGGTTGCAACCTCAAGTTGATTTTTTTATTATTTACTCCTTTCTTGTTATGATTTATAAAATGGTTTTTTATTAATAAATAATAGTTATAAATTATATCTAGTTAATAAAATATTGGTTTTTTTATTAATAAATAATAGTTATAAATTATAACTATAAATTATATCTGGTTAATAAAATAGAATAATGTGGAATTTGATGAATTTGTTATTCACATGATTTGGGCCTAATTTGGACTCTATAGATGTGTGTGAATTAAAATCTGAAAGTATGTTGTTTCATATGTAACACTGTATCTTTTTTTCTTAAATATATATTTTTTAATCTAATTTTCACAAATCATATCAGTTAACATGTTTCAAAGGGTAGATTTTGTTTGTTTAGTTTGATGTGAAGGTTATGTTGTAATTTTCAGTTGTTTCATATGTTACAGTTGCATTTGTTCGATAAGTAATAGAGGAAATGATTTTATGGAAAGAAACACTGAAAAAGTGTGATATTATTGGTGTTTTGATCAAACACTAATTTTATGACCTTCCTCCTAGGTTAAGTTGATAATCTTTATAAGTAAATGTTTACTTTCAACAATAGTTGAATTTTTATGTCTCTAACATATGCAACAATATGTCTGTTTTTTTTTTACCAGAATGTGCATGTATGAATCAGTATTTTAACGTGTGGAATGTATGTTTGCATCTGTTTCGTATGTAACACCAGAATTAAGTTTGCGTATTTTACACATCTATGCAGTTTTATGACCTTTTCCATAGGCTAAGTTGATAATCTTGATAACTGTCACACCACGCCAATGGCGGAAACACGTGGCGCGACGGTTCAATGGTATAAAATCAAGATTAACGCAAACTAAAAGTAATTAATCAAAAGGCTCATTTATTGTTACGTCAAAACCAAGTTTAGAGTTTACATATTCAAACCAACTTGTTTTAATACATCAAAGGAGGTTTCCAAAATATATCCCAATACTTGGGAAATAATAACGAAACCCCTCCCAAATTATTCGACGTAAAAAGTATGAGATTCCCCCGTCCCGCTAGCCATGTCGCATGCCATCCTTCAATTACCTGAAAGATATGTTTAAAAATCGTCAATATATAAATATTGGTGAATTCATAGGTTTTAGTTTCCAAAACTTTTCTTTTTGGGAAATACCATGTTATGACTATTATAGGAGTTGCAAATTCCTACAATCTACTTGAGCCCATAACCAAACCAAGACTAATAATAATGCCCCGCTCCAAGTCGTTTCTCGGTATCCAACGACTTAATTTCAGAATATGTGCACCCCTTGCCTACGCCGATGCATAATCGACGCTATCGATAAGGGGTGGGCCTTGTCAGGCACCAATAGTACTATCCAAATATTCCTTCGGTTTCATTTCCCTGAATTAATGGTTACAGAAGAGAGGACTCAACCCTGAGTGGCGATCACAACTCAAGTAATTATCCCGTCACACATTTTCCCTAACATATCTTTCCCCCGAAAAACATAAAACAGTTTAAAATGGGGCCGTGAAACTCACCTCAATCAAGTGCACTGGTTGAGTAGAGAATAGTATGCTCGAGGTCAACACCTACAAACGTCCTAGACGTATAAGCCACTAAACCTATAATGCCTGTGCTTCGGCAAGTTGTACACCCAACTCCCAAACCACGAATTAATCCAATTCCCCGTTTAATTAAACGTGTATCCTAGGTCGTTGGTGATGGATTACCCTTTCTTACAAGTTACTTATATTCTCATTAATATTTCTTTAACTTGTATAATATTATCCTCGACTCGACTTCACTTAACGTATAATTATTTTCCCATTAAATAATTATACTTAAGATCGTATCGTTCGATATAATATTTTTAACGCTTGACCCGGCTCACTTTACTGCATATTTATTTTCCCATTTAAATAAATATACTAGGATCTTGCCGTTCGATAATATACTTTTAACGCTCGACACGACTCACTTTACCGCATATTTATTTTCCCATTCAAATAAATATACTAGGATCTTGCCGTTCGATAATATACTTTTAACGCTCGACACGACTTACTTTACCGCATATTTATTTTCACATTCAAATAAATATACTAAGGTTTTTTCGTTCGATGATATTTATATATATATATATATATATTGTTTTCTTCACTCGACTCGACTCACCTTCCCGTATATTCACTTTCCCATTAAGTAAATATACTAAGATTTCGTCGAGTCGAATATATATATATATATATATATATATATTCCTTGTTAAGTCCATGCACTTGTTTAACGTTTAATCGTTAGATTATTTACGTTATTTTTCTCCCACGAATATTTTCCAACACTTAGGAAAGTGTTATGTATTTTTCACCCAAGTTATATATTTTAACTCCTTAAAATATATTTATACTCATCTTGACCTAATGATATTTTTCTTGTTTGTTCGCTTTTACGTCTTATTTCGTTAACACGTCCAAGTCCGATTTCTTAACTTATACATATGTATGTATTTAATTTTTCCCTAAGTTTTTTCCCAATATGTGTTTTCTAGAAATATTGTTCAACTTTCAAACCTTCTACACATATTACTTGGAAGTTTTATATATACTTTTGTATTTTTAACACAAAACTTGGTAACTTATATATAAAAATACTCTAACACTTTTATATTCCCATTTATATAAAAGTGTTCATTCTTATATAAGTTCTCCCAAGTTTTAATTTGTCTAACATTTTTATAAAAACCTTTGTTTTTATATATCCATAGGTTAGAAAAGTCAATATTTTTATAAAACTCTATTTTATAAAAATACACTTTTATACCAAATACATGTGTATGGTTACTAGTATTTACCAAATCTACCTTGAAAAATTATTAATTATACTTTTGACACCAAACTTTCCATAGTTGTATTTTTAGACTCAAGTTTCTAAAAATATCAATTTTAGTCCCTCAACTTTTAAAGTTACAATCATAGTCCTTTAACTTATAAAAGTTACATTTTTCCATTCTATCTTTCAAGATTAGCATTTTTCCTACTAAACTAGTAGACTTTGATGATGCAATTTTTACAATACTTATTTTCTAACAAAAATAACATTATAACAAGTCTTATATCTTTATGTTAAGATGATTAAAATCACTTTTGAGTTCATTCAAGTTCCATTAACAAGATACTCAAATCACCATTTTCTTCAAGTATTCATGATCTTAATAAAACTACAAGAATACTTATCATCCATCACCAAAATTTCGATTATTTCACACTAGCTCAACACCATTTTAGTCTTTAAAAATCATATGTTTTGTTATGAAGAGCTTATTCAAGTTCACCCCTTGTACAACTTGCTTCAAGCTAATAAACATAAACTTTTAAAGACAAAACAAGATCAAGAATACTTACAACTAGCACAAGGCTAGGGAAGCTTTCAATGCTTGATTTTGATGGGGTTTAGTGTGTTCTTCCCAAGTGGTTAAGCTCCAAGCTTGAAACACACAATGGGGGTTTGGAAGATGGATGTTTATGAGTGATTTGGAGGTGTTAGAACTTGAAAGAAATGTGTGTGTGTGCTCTTAGAAACTTACGGCCAAATGAAGAGGAAAAAGAAGACTTTTGATCAAGTGTTAAGCTTTATGATCTTCTTATAGATCATATATGATCTTTATCAATCTTCCAAGATTCAAAAGATCTAATGCTAGATATGAACCCAATATATTAGTGATATGTTGTCCTTAGATGATCTTGGTGGATTTGTATAAGTGTGTGTGTGCCGTGGATATTGAAGAAGAAAAGAGGATTTTGTATAATCTTCCAAGCCATACACATATCCTTTATGATCTCACATATAATCTTCTTGGATATGAAATCCCTTAGATCATGGTCTTCCTTGTACTAACAAATCTTGTGGAGATATGTTTAAGGATAGTTGGCCGATTTTTTTTTTGAAGGAAAAGAATGGTTGTGTAATCTTCTAGTACTTAACAAATCCATCCATTATCATAACATATCCACACCATGCTTCCCATATCATCTCTAGATATCTTAGTACACCAAAAGAAGATTATGGGCATGGGTTTAGGGGGTGGCCAATTCTAGAGGGTGGTTTGGTGGGGTCCACAACACAAAATATTTGCTAGTAATTTGTTAAGTTTAATTCTTTATCGTTCGGGTGTCGTTCGGGTATTTTTCGGGTTTTAATCGCGTGTTATTTGGACATTAAAAGTGCCTTTAATAACCCTTAAACATAGCCAAGTTTAAGTGTTGATTGGTTAATTAGGCTCTTGTCGGGTGAAATTATGAGTTATACGCGTACCGGGTGCGGTACGCGCACTTTATTCATTACCGGGAGATTTGTATGGAAAGTTTTCACTTATGGTTTTGGAGTTCCAAAACACATCATATTATGTGAAAATACCCTTTATTTTATATCCTGGGTGTCCGGGATCCTTTTCGTTTATTTAATTTTTACCGGGTAATCCCCAACGTCCATACTGGATAAGTTTATTCGCACATGATCCTATCATGTTTTACCATTAAACGTGTGCATTCCTATGCATCATATGGGAATTTACTATTCTCTAAGGCCTCAGTTAAATAATTAACACGTATTTGCACTTAATTGCGTTAATTACACATTAATTAATTAGTACGGTTTTACCTCATTTTTGCCGGTTGTTACAATAACTAAATGAATCAAACAATGCTTACTTTCAACACTAGTTGCATATGTTAATCAATAAAATAGTCACTTATCACGAATGTAATGCATATTGTAGAGGTATTATTGGGAAAAAAACTCTCGAATGGAATGTATGTTGCATCTAATGTTTTTAATTGATTTATACATTCTATGTGTTTTAAAACAACTCTAACATATGTAACAATATGTCTGATAATTGTTATTAATTATAACGTATGCAACAAGACATCACATATGAGACCAGAGTATGTGCAATTTTAACGTATGCAACACTACACATGTTACATATGTAACACGATGTCTTGACAGATTTAGGACGAAAAGTAGGAGAGAGATGATGTGGTGGGTGTCAGGTCAACTTTTCAAAGATGTTTTTTTTTTCAGAAAAGTCAATTGACCTTATTGCCCTTTTTTTGTCATCTACTCAATTAAAACTATTAAATTTAAATTAAAAAAAACATGAACTATTGTGAACCATTGATCTAGTTTGATCAATGGCTATAACAAGGTTTAGTGGGTTTCTTCAAATTTCATGGGTTTTTTATTGTAACCTTCATACATACATACATACATACATACATACATACATACATACATACATACATACATACATACATACATACATACATACATACATACATTAGGTTAGATTCCTGTGTGATACATGGGTTAACCAATTTTGATTGTATAAGACATAATAAAAAAAAGAAATTGAATATTACATTTAAGAAAAAAAAGTTTACAATACACAGATTTATAAAATAATCATAGGTTTTGATTTAAACATGTAAGTAGTAACTCTATAAATAATCAAAATATAAATTAAATTAAAAATTACATTAAATATAAAAAATTAACATATTTAAACCCAACCCAAGTATCCGCTTTTTAGTCCTGCTTTTTAATGAAATTCACATATGGTCAAGGAAATCCATATTAAAACCCAACCTAAATCAATATACGTTTATCTATGAAATTCACATATATTATCATGAAGAACATTTGTCAACAATTTAAAAGTTAAATGAGCCATTATCCCAATCCATTTATTGATTCTCTGTAGTGTTCCATATATGTCGTTAAGAGTATGGTACATTCTGCTGATAAATGTCATCAAGTATATTAAGATTGAAATGACATTTAAAAGAAAATAAATATACTTGAAACTACAAAACCATTTGCACACCCGAATAAATGAATAAGCCCCCGTTCATACACACCTAAGCAAAATAGTATAAACAAATATAAAAGCAAAGAACAATCAATAGCACAATAATACATTTTTAATGAAAATAATAAATAGAACAAAATGAAGAAGCAAACCATCAAAAAACTTGAATTGTCTTAATCAATCAAACAAAAGAGTATGTGTTCACATACTAAATTTAAAATAAATCATATATAATATAATAGGTGAATTAGGCCACACCTTTGGATTTGATATGTAGAGAATACCAAGAGATAATGGAACTCCAATTCTGGAGCATAATACACATCTTCCAATAAAGCCATATGTAACAACCCGGTTCGAGACCCCAAAAATTTTCGCGTTTAAAATTAGTATAACGAATGTCCAAAGAATAATAGTTAGAAATATATATATATATATATATATATATATAATGGAACCGATATTGGGAACGTTACATATATGTATTTTACGAATCATTATTATACACGAGTAACGTTGCGATACCGAACCATTGCCTATAAAATATTCCTAATAATTATACACAAATACCAGTTACGAACCGACACCTGATAACGAACCCGTTCCGATCGGTGTTGCTCGCTTACTCAACCCACGGGACACATGGCACCATCCTAAGGTGCCATGTGCCCCACTTAGATCTTTGACACAAAAAGCCCACCCCTTATTAAAAACCCATATTAACCCTAACTTAGAAAGAGAGAGAGACTCGGAGGAGAAGACGACGGCTGACGGCGGTGAAGACGGCAATAAGAGGGGTTCCGATTGGACCAGAAGCATCATCATGTAAACTACTCAATAATTTATCTCTTAGATTGGTTTGCGATAAGGTTGATGACTACTCTAGGAAGACGGTTGGTAGCTTGACAGATAGTGATGGTTACAAGGGAGACTCTTGGCTACGGGTTGTAGTATTGGGACATAGAAATGCCATTAGTTGTGGGTTTTAGTATGACTGTGGTTTAATGGTGATTGTTGTTATTATTATACAAGAAGATGGAGGCATAAGTTGTCTTGGTGGTGATTAAGAACAGTCAGCAATGGTCAGAAAGAGGGATCAAGGAGATGGGTCAACAAAAGTCAACCAGGTAAAAGTGGTCAGCTGCAGTTAATATGACCATTCGGGTCAGCTATGGTCAACACACACCAAAACCTTGATGTGATGTATAAGCGAACCCAATCACTCAATAGCTATATTTAATTATTAATTAACATTTATATATTTTATTGACGTCACGTGCAGGACTTGACGAGCCTTAGATTCAAACGAGATTGAATCATGTGTTGGAATGAGTAGGAACATTGATGACTTAGAAAATTGGACACTTGAAAACGTAAGACATAAATTTGGTATTGGGACTTTGAACCATAAAGCCTAGACATTGGATACAATTACGACCAATACGTAATGAGTATAAATGAATAGAATTGGAAAGGATACTATCACTACACTTTGGACAATAATACCCAAGCTTTGGAATAAGCATTTGAGCTTGGACATTAGAGGATGACATATAATAAAACGGATTATAGAAGTGATACTTGGATTCGACACCTAAGATTAGGATAATCTAATTATACATGGCAATATGTGACATAGTATATTGTGTTAACTTATTATACATATTAGAAAGGAGGATAATGGAGATGTTGGAGTCAAGACTCAAGACGTAGGATATCGGTACCATGGACGCTGACTTGAAACACTGGAAACTTAGGTTTTGGACTCAACACTCGATAATTGGACTAGTTGCATAAACTATAGATAACTTAGAACTTCGGCATCTTGGACACTTGACACTTGAACTTGGAAATGACACCTATAACTTGTATATACATGAAAGGAGAATAGCTGACATAGAATACTGTAAAGCACCTATCAAGTCTATAATGTTGGAACTTCGGATAACTAGGAAAGGCACACCATTCATTTAGATAATATAACCTTGTTACTAGCGATAAAATCATATTAATAAAAAACCATACGCATGAGCTCGTCCCACATGTGTGACCATTATGTATCAGATCGAACA
This sequence comes from Ambrosia x helenae, assembly GCA_030844895.1. NCBI lineage: Eukaryota > Viridiplantae > Streptophyta > Magnoliopsida > Asterales > Asteraceae > Ambrosia > Ambrosia x helenae. The sequence goes on along the minus strand of JAUTDX010000026.1, from coordinate 247,306 downwards.
CTAATAATATTGTCGATTTAGGATTTGACCAGAAGAGTACCAGTACGACATATCAGACGCTCGTTTATTATAAATTATTCATATGCATCGCTATCAGGTGAGTTTCGTGTCCATTCCCCTCTTTTACTTTTATAAAACGTTTTGGGGTGAATACATGTTTCCATTTGATAAACCAATGAGAAACCAGTATGATGTGACAAGGTGCTCCCAACACCACTCACAGTCATCAACCCAAAGGGAATTAGGCCGCTTAATATGTGGGTCATACTACTTGGGGAAACCCCCACACACAGTGGATCCGGAAGCCCGGAGAACCCTCCACTGAGATTTGTGACACGTATTCTGCCAAGGAATCCATAATGGGAGAATATGGATTCAGTGTCAGGCTTGAGGTGTGGCTTGTACATCACCAGTGCAACCATGTGTGGAACCATATTAACTTAAAAACCTATTTTGGAATGATAAACTATTTTTGTGAGAAACCATGTAAACTTATAAACTAGTTTTTGGAACAATAAACCTATTTTAAAACTAGTTTAACGCACACACAGACTCACCAACATATTTGTTGACCCAAACTATTTTTATGCATGTGATCAGGTACAACTCATGGATGGATGGCGAACGCGAGGTATACTATATTAGTTGTGGGATAGAGCGTATAGAGCTAAGCATGGCTAGAGATTGGATTGATTTGAGGATTACACATCATCAACTGCTTCGACGACCGCTGCGCTTCGTCTTTGCATACCTTTGAACCATTCATTAAGTATTGTATTTCTATATATTTTGAACTAGAAATTGTATTTAAAACCTTTAATATAATAATTGTTACTTCTGCTGTGCAAGTTTGGCACCAATCTGTATTTCGACCAGGCCCACGTTGGTCGGGTTGTGACAGTTGGTATCAGAGCAGCGGTTGTAGCACACTAGGATTTCCCTTACGGAAAATCCATACACGACCGAAAGATCATAGTTTAAGATTTGAGAACTATTTAGTTAGGAGATACCTTGGACAGGCGTAAGACCAGACAAAACAGTCGCAAAATAAGTCGAAACTTGAGTACCTGAACACACTAGAATGCTTAAATCAATTAAGAACCAGTTTAACCCGTATATGAGCACGGTTTGACACCTGAATTTCATGACTTCGACAGAGATTACTAGAATAATTTGATTAATTTCGTGAGGTAAATTGACCATTACACTTGATATCACGTAATTGTGAATTTACAGGCACGAAAAAGTTCTAATAAATCCAAGGAGTCGCTGAAATTTTTAGTGTCGAACATGGTGACCGAAAACTTTCGTGATAAAATGAACTACCTTAGAATCGTAACGAACCTAAGATGTATTTGTGTGACCATATCAGGGATTGAAATCATTGTTATTATTACAATTTGACGTGTTTTGGTAGAATGTATATAAACACATCCCCAACTTATGTGATACTTGTGCCTCTAATATATATATATATATATACCATGAATCTATATAAACCTTACTATTTGTGGATAATTTTTATGAACAAGTTTTGAACTAACCATGAGAACCAAGTACCTAACCGAAATTTAAAGCTATATCTGGAAAAGAAATTCAAAGCACCAAGAAGAATCTTGAACAACCAAGCAAATAAAAGCATTAATCCGATAAGTTTTACTTTTAACCAATGTTTATTACCTACTATATATAGTGTTGTCTCCATTTATATAATCTATGCGTTTTAATCGTAGAATCATTTGCTTGCGTTTCTTGATGAATTCAGATTCAAATTGTTCTAGAGTGTATTTTCAGAATATTAGCGGAAAGGTTAGCAACTCGGATTCAAGGAAACACTAACTACTATGAATACTCAATTTTTCCGAAATAGAAGAAACCTGGATTGAACGTGGCAAGAGGTATTCTTAAGATTTAACGTATGCTCCGTCACTCTAATACTCCATAATGTCTTTAGATTAGTGTCAAATACCTTGGATTATCGAATTGTTGAAGGTTTCCAGATAGACTTTTGATTGCTTAAGTTTCATCTTAGTTGATCATCTTATTTACCTTAGTGTCAAAACCTTTGGATTGGTTCAGTAACATATTAATACATAAACGAATGATCAAAAGCTATATAGTTAGGCCCCAACGGGGGGGAGCGTATACGACCACGATAAGTGTTCTGAAGAATATTAGACAGGAATAAGAAGATGCGGTCAAATTTTAGTAAGGAAAATATTTATAGATGGAAACTCGACCATGTTAGAAGCTAAGGTTTAAGATACCAAAGGAATGTGTACCCCTTTATTTTGATTAAGAGCAACATATTGTGTTTAGACGTCTAACCTTTTAATATTCTCGACAACTTGTCGCCATATTCTACACCATGTACCATAGAAAACTTGGAAAGCTTAAGAATACTACCATTGATCAGACGGTATAGATAAAGTTAACCAAAGTATTAGGCATAAAGACGTATGAGAATGATAGATCTTAAGATCATGATCCCATACTTTAGTGTTTAACTCACCTCAAATAAGGTTATTAAGAACTAGTAACTCTTGGAACACACATAGGACTTCTCAAGAACATGTACAAGAATAACGAGTGGAGTCTGACATGATAGAACGTAGTATGAGATGGAAATATAGTAACCACGATTTGATATATGAAAAGATTATGTACACCCAAGCAGATCAACCCAAACACCAAATCCGAGCATGAAATGTACTGTATGTACAACCAGAGAAAACATGAAAATTAATTCCGGGGACGAAATTCTAATAACGGGGGGGAATGTAACAACCCGGTTCGAGACCCCAAAAATTTTTCGCGTTTAAAATTAGTATAACGAATGTCAAAGAATAATAGTTAGAAATATATATATATATATATATATATATTATGGAACCGATATTGGGAACGTTACATATATGTATTTTACGAATCATTATTATACACGAGTAACGTTGCGATACCGAACCATTGCCTATAAAATATTCCTAATAATTATACACAAATACCAGTTACGAACTGACACCTGATAACGAACCCGACCCGATCGGTGTTGCTTGCTTACTCAACCCACGGGACACATGGCACCATCCTAAGGTGCCATGTGCCCCACTTAGATCTTTGACACAATAAGCCCACCCTTATTAAAAACCCATAGTAACCCTCACCTTCTCTCACAATATACAGATACACACACCGACATATGCAGAGGAGGAGAGGAAGACAGATGAAGGGGCTGGAGGGCCGCCACCGCCAAACGGAGCTCCGTCGAGTCAGACCAACCCACACCCCTATTCCTACTGTAAGAACTAGGCAGAAAGAGAGAGAGAGAGAGAGACTCGGAGGAGAAGACGACAATAAGAGGGGTTCCGATTCGACCAGAAGCATCATCAGGTAAACCCCTCTATAATTTATCTCTTAGATTGGTTTGCGATAAGGTTGATGACTACCCTAGGAAGACGGTTGGTAGCTTGACAGATAGTGATGGTTACAAGGGAGACTCTTGGCTACGGGTTGTAGTGTTGGGACTTAGAAATGCCATTAGTTGTGGGTTTTAGTATGACTGTGGTTTAATGGCGATTGTTGTTATTATTATACAAGAAGCAGGAGGCATAAGTTGTCTTGGTGGTGATTAAGAACAGCCAGCAATGGTCATAAGGAGGGATCAGGGAGATGGGTCAACAAAAGTCAACCAGGTCAAAGTGGTCAGCTGCAGTCAATATGACCATTCGGGTTAGCTATGGTCAACACACACCGAAACCTTGATATGAGGTATAAGCGAACCCAATCACTCAATAGCTATATTTAATTATTAATTAACATTTATATATTTTATAGACGTCAAGTGCGGGACTTGACGAGCCTTAGATTCAAACAAGATTGAATCGTGTGTTGGAATGAGTAGGAACATTGATGACTTAGACAATTGGACACTTGAAACCGTAAGACATAAATTTGGTATTGGGACTTTGAACCATAAAGCCTAGACTTTGGATACAATTACGACCAATACGTAATGAGTATAAATGAATAGAATTGGAAAGGATACTATCACGACACTTTGGACAATAATACCCAAGCTTTGGAATAAGCATATGAACTTGGACATTAGAGGATGACATATACTAAAACGGATTATAGAAGTGATACTTGGATTCGACACCTAAGATTAGGATAATATAATTATAAATGGCAATATGTGACATAGTATATTGTGTGAACTTATTAAACATATTAGAAAGGAGGATAATGGAGATGTTGGAGTCAAGACTCAAGACGTAGGATATCGGTACCATGGACCCTGACTTGAAACACTGGAAACTTAGGTTTTGGACTCAACACTCGATAATTGGACTAGTTGCATAAACTATAGATAACTTAGAACTTTGGCATCTCGGACACTTGACACTTGAACTTGGAAACGACATCTATAACTTGTATATACATGAAAGGAGAATAGCTGACATAGAACACCAAGCCTATAATGTTGGAACTTCGGATAACTAGGAAAGGCACACCATTCATTTAGATAATATAACCTTGTTACTAGCGATAAAATCATATTAATAAGAACCATACGCATGAGCTCGTCCCACACGTGTGACCATTATGTATTAGATCGAACACTAATAATATTGTCGATTTAGGATTTGACCAGAAGAGTACCAGTATGACATATCAGATGCTCGTTTATTATAAATTATTCATATGCATCGCTATCAGGTGAGTTTCATGTCCATTCCCCTCTTTTACTTTTATAAAACGTTTTGGGGTGAATACATGTTTCCATTTGATAAACCAATGAGAAACCAGTATGATGTGACAAGGTGCTCCCAACACCACTCACACTCATCAACCCAAAGGGAATTGGGCCGCTTAATATGTGGGTGGTACTACTTGGGGAAACCCCCCACACAGTGGATCCGGAAGCCCGGAGAACCCTCCACTGAGATTTGTGACACGTATTCTGCCAAGGAATCCACAATGGGAGTATATGGATTCAGTGTCAGGCTTGAGGTGTGGCTTGTACATCACCAGTGCAACCATGTGTGGAACCATTCATTAAGTATTGTATTTCTATATATTTGGAACTAGAAATTGTATTTAAGACCTTTAATATAATAATTGTTACTTCCGCTGTGCAAGTTTGGTACCAATCTGTATTTCGACCAGGCCCACGTTGGTCGGGTTGTGACACCATACTACCATCACTCATTTTAATCTTTACTGTTCCTCTTCCTTCTACTTTAATTTGTTTCTTGTTACCCATTTTAACTGAAAGTTTAAAAGAGGTGTTTAATGAAGTAAATATGGCACGTACCCCAGTCATGTGATTCGAACTCCCTGAATCAATGAACCATACATTTGCAGTAGATTGTTCCTCATCTGAACTCATCAGTGCATGCTGTGTAATGCATGCCATGAACAGATGTGGGACCTCCTCTTGTACCTCTTCTTCATCATCACCATTTTCAGCAACATTTGCTTGTTGATCATCATTGTACCAACATTCTCGTTTCACATGTCTAAATCGGTTACACTGGTAGCATTGAGGTCCCCTATTTCTGTCATAAGACCTTCCTCTACCTCTTCCTCTTGAATAACCTCTTCCACGGCCTCTACTTGATTGATTAACTTCTATCCCACTTCTTCTTGTTGGTTGGAACACCTGTAGAGCCTGCTCATCGGACTTGTCATTTACCTTTGATCCATAATCCCCAGATCTCCCATTCAACCTTTGTTCCTGGGACTGCAACACTCCCATCAGCTTCTCATGGGACAATTGTGCCAGATCATATGAAACTTCAATGGAAGGTACTATATAGTCAAACCTGGAGGTTAAACTACGTAGTATCTTCTCAACTATCTTCTGATCTGAGATCTCCTCACCATAGGCTCTCTGCTGTCCCACAATCGCCATAACCTGGAAAAATACTCACCCACAGCCTCGCTTTCTTTCATAGTCAGGTTCTCAAACTCTCTTCTCAGCCCCTGGAGTTTTACTGCTTGGACTTGTGAATCTCCTTGGAACTCCATCTTCAGAATATCCCATGCTTCTTGAGACGTGTTTGCACTAGCAATTCTTGAGAACAATTGATCATGTACACCTTGCTGGATTACTGCCATGGCTCTAGCATCATTCTTTCTTTCAAGTCTGGCTTTTGTGAGATCATCACCATGATCAGTCATCCCAAGATCAACTATTTCCCATAGTTCTCTAGATCTCAGGATAGTTCTCATTCGTACACTCCAATGTTCATATCCTTCACTTTTGAACACTGGTATGGGGTTTACAGGATTGTGGTTTGATGTATCAGACATGGTAACGAGGCTCTGATACCACGTGTTGGCAAGAGCTTATAGAACAAGAATAAGAAAACAACAAATGAATATAGTCGGCAAAGATTTTGGATCGTATTATTAAGCGATCAAAGGATTCAAGTACATCAAACACAAAGAAGAAATGCAGCTTAAATAGGAGAGCCTCACCCTGAAAAGGTGGATCTCCTAAAGACTCTCAACTACTAACGACTTGGCCATACTGTCATTATTTGAATTCAAAAATACTAACGGACGCTAGACTAACAACTTGAACGATAAATATGCCATGCATGCATGAATTAGGATCACATTTTAACAGTGTGTTATCTATTTATTTGATGTTCAATCACAATTAAGTGCATATAATGATATTATATTCATGCAAACCCACATAGGGGTCACTTTCATAACATTTTTTTAATACTAAGTACTTTTTTTTAACGGCTAATACAAGTACGTGAGGTGTCTTTTTTCATAACATTTTGACAAAATTATCAAAATTTAAATCGGTTAGTTGAATTAAATTTTAAAGACCCACCCCATCCATTTTTACCAGTTTTAACCCACCTACCCCATCCATTTTTACCAAAAAAATCTCTATATAATGGTGTCTTCAGCAACATTTTAAGAGCACCAACTTAACCAAAGATGATGACTTCTCTTTGCTTATCTACTTTTCCCACCATCACGACTTCTCAATCGCTCTTATTTTCCAACCCTTCCTCCAATATTCGCTTCAAAGTCTCATGCAATGCTTCTTCAGACAACCATCTCAAAACCCCTGATGAAAACCCGAAAATCATGCATAATAATGATAATAATAATAATAATAATAATAATAATGTAGACCGGAGAAACTTGCTTCTCGGTCTCGGAGGCCTGTACGGCGCGACCAACTTGACCAACATAGGCTCGGCCTTAGCATACCCGATCACTGCTCCAGATGATATTTCACACTGCGTAAAAGCGTCTACAAACATAAAACACCCCGAAGACGCTGTAAGAGGCTTGGCTTGTTGCCCTCCAAGCTCATCCGCTCTCCCGAAGCCTTACGTCTTGCCTAGCTTCGGTAAGCTTCGTGTTCGACGCCCCGCACATAGACTTACTCCCGATTACATCGTGAAGTATCAAGACGCTATTAAGAAAATGAAGGCTCTCGATGATGACGATCCACACAGCTGGAAACAACAAGGTATGATCCATTGCGCGTACTGCAATGGCGCCTACAGTCAAGAAATGAATTGTCGTCCAGATCTAAAACTCCAGGTAATTGATAAATGACAGAAAATATTTGTGAAGTGTGAATCATAAGCTAGTAGGGTTGTAAATGAACCGAACGATCAAAAACTAAAGAAATGGCAAAGAAAATGTTTGTGAACTGTGAATGATATATAACTAGGAAGGTTGTAAATGAACCGAACGATCAAAAACTAAAGAAACGACAAAGAAAATGTTTGTGAACTGTGAATGATATATAACTAGGAAGGTTGTAAATGAACTGAAGTGAACTGTGAATGAAAACTAGTAGGGATGTAAATGGACCGAATGAACATGATGAACAGATGAAAATATTTTTGAACTGTGAATGATAACTAGGTACTTTAATTAATTATTTACACTTATATATATGGACTAAACATATAGTGTCTAATATACAGGTTCACGGGTCCTCGCTCTTCTACCCTTTCCATCGATGGTACCTCTATTTCTACGAGCGGATCTTGGGAAAGTTAATCGACGATCCGACTTTCGCTTTACCGTACTGGAACTGGGACAATCCCATGGGAATGATGCTCCCCGCCATGTTCGAAGCCCCTGGCACTAATAACGATCCAAAAAACAACCCACTATTCGACCCTTACCGCGATGCGGGACACCGCCCTCCGGTTATCGTTGATCTCCAGTATAGCGGTGTAGACTCTGGTGCTATAAGCGCAGACCAGATAAACGATAATCTATCTACAATGTATAATCAGATGGTGAGAGCCAGATGCACGGATGCGTTCTTTGGTACTGATCCCGATCCAGAGCGTGAAAGTCTGTACGGTTACATAGAGAGTGGTGCGCATACAGCGGTGCACATATGGACGGGTAACCCTAGGATGGCTAACCGTGAGGACTTGGGGAACTTTTCCTCGGCCGGGTATGACCCGGTTTTTTACGTCCATCATGCCAATGTCGACCGCATGTGGCATATCTGGAAGGGTTTAGGCCATCGTCATAACAACGATCCGACATCCGATGACTGGTTGAATGCGTCATACGTGTTTTATGATGAGAATAAGGAGCTTGTACGTGTTTACAACAAAGACTGTGTAAACATGGAAAAGATGGGATACGAGTACGAACGATCGAGTATCCCGTGGTTAAAGAGTCGTCCGACTCCTCGTCGAAAGGCATCCAAAGTTGCACTTAGGTCGGTTGGAGTCGTGAAGAAGGCGGACGAGACGGAGTTTCCTGTGAAGTTAGACAAGAGAGTGAAGGTTCTAGTGAAGAGGCCAGTTACAAACAGGAGTGAGGATGACAAAAAGAATGCTGCAGAAATGTTGATTTTAGAAGGGATCAGGTTCAACAGTGAGCATTTTTTCAAGTTCGACGTGTTGGTGAATGATGAAGAGGATGGGGTGATGACCACTGCCGCGTCAAGCGAGTTTGCGGGTAGTTTCGCGCAGGTGCCCCATAAGCATGGCGACAATATGTATTTGTCGGGTAAGGCGACGTTTGACATCACCGAAATTTTGGAGGACATTGAAGCGGAAGAAGATGAGAATGTTTTGGTTACTTTGGTACCGAGGGCCGGGCCCGGGGACGCCACTGTTGCCAAGATCAAGATTGAACTGGTTCCCACATGTTAAACCTCATTGATGCAACTGCATCTTAGATCGATCTTCATAATTTATTGCATGCATGGTTATGTACGTTGGTTTGGTTCATGTGTCATAAGGTCACAAGAATTTTACGATTCTAGTAACCTAATAATAATATTGTCATAAGTTTGTAGCGGTGTAGTGAACCGCGCTAAACATGCTTGAATGTTCGTCAATCTTGTGTTAATTGGATTTCCGTTAATAAACTTGGTGATCAAGTAATCCTGTTTTTTGCAAACTTACTTCTGGTTTGAAACCAAGTAACTATAATGTTTATGGACGGTTAATGGTTTATTAGAGTGGATGGGATGGTGGGTGATTCTATCACCCCATCACACCTAATACAATTTTATCACCTTATTTTTCTCACACCTAATCACATTCATCACAAAACACTAGTAGTGATGGGATTCACACTCTATTTTTTTTAAATAAAAATAAAACATTACATTAAATAAAAATAAAAGGTTATATTAACTAAAAAGTTAAAAAAACATAAAAATAAAAAACTAAAAAAAGTAGAAAAAAACATACAAATAAAAAAACTAAAAGTTAACGACCCAACTCCACTTTTCACAAATTTCGCGGTTTCGTTCGATGAGAATCGACCTGTACGGTTCTTCGTCGTCTTTGTGCTTCTCTTTCAATACCTTCAAATCTTTGTTTTTTTCAACTTCGGACAAATGTTTCATGAAGGTATTTTTCTCTTTTTATCTTTAAATCCGCCAACAATTTGCGCCGTTCTCGATTCTCCTCCATTTTCACCATCTTTGTCGACTTGTATATGGCCATCTCATCTACCCAAAGTGCTTTCCCTTTGCTACTTGACGACTCTATGCTTTTTCTTCGACCCACGACGGTTGTCTCCTGTGTTGCGTCGTCGATGGGGATGGAAAATTTGTCATTCAAATTGATATCGGGAATGTTGCCTGACAACCCATCAGTTGATGGCATACAATTTCCCGAATCAGATGTTTTGGATCGTTTTGAGAACGACACACCCTTCCCCTTCCTCTTTCTTCACGAGTTCCCATTGGCCCATGTACGGTTATCCCCGGAATCTCAATGGAAACCCACTTGGTGAATACACTCTTGTAACTTCCCAAGAATCCAACGATCCAAAGTCACTCTTTATGTAGAGTGACCGATAATCACCAAGGGCCGCACATACGATTTCCACATCCCTCGATCCACTTGGCCAAAGACGTTTCTATTTAAAAAAATATATACAGTTAATAATTTATAAAATAGTATAAACTTTTAACATCTTAAAAAAAGTATAAACCTCACAATTTATAAAAAATATACATGTGTAACGTAAATGCCATTGAATGCACTCATTTTTTTTAATTAAATCGTCCCATTTTCCGGTTATTTGATCCATGCGACGTGATGTTCCGTTGACAAGTTGCGAAGAGTGGGCCATGACTCGATTCCAAAAAGTGTTTTGTCCTCGAAAATATGTAAAAACAACTTTTTCAAAGCCACCTCTTCCCCTTGCATCCAAGGCGTTTTCACATTGGACGTTTTATTTTTCACTTTGCCTTTGCCACGTCATGGGGGAGAACTTCTATCTCCTCTTCTTCCTTTTCTTCTTGCTCCTCTTCTTTTTTCCTCTTCGTCTTCATCTCCGTCCGAATCAATGCTCGAAACCGGGTTACGATACAGGGTATTTTGGAACGTTTCGCGAACCCCAAAACGGTCGAACATTGGCTCATCAATCGGATCAGGAGGTACTTGGAACACCCCGGATGCGACTTGGGTTGGCATGTTGGTTGGGAGTAGTGTAGTGGATGTTGGTTTGGAAGCGAAAATTATTGGGTTTGATACATAAGGTTTTGAAAACCTTGGTTTTGAAATGGTGGGGTGGGCATATGTTGGGTTTAAGACGCTTGGTGCGTAGGTTGTGGAGTTGGTGGTGCATCTTCACGATATCTTGCTGGTTCGCCTAAATTAGCCCGAACCTTTGGTTTAAACTTTCGCTTCGTAGCCGATTGTTTCTTGCTCGATCCTTCAATTTTTTTATTAGATTGAATTTTTTTATTGAGGTTTGTTTGATTGTTTGAGATATTGTTTGATTCTTGTGGTGTTAATTTTTCTTGAAAAAATAATGAGTTTATATAGTGGATATTGATTTAATGAAAAATCCTTTTTTTTAACGGCTACCGCCAACGGTCATCAGACCGTTGGCCAACGTTCAATTGGCTGTGATGAGTATCAAACAGATATTGAATCGCGGGCGTCATAGATTAGGAGGGGCGGTGTTCGCGGGCATCACAACGATCACAGGGTGGCCATCACGGACCACCCCGTCCACCCTTAGACTGAGCGTTGTGGGTTGGGGAGGGGTCCGCTCACCTGTTAACGAGAGATACCCCGCCCCGCCTTGTTAGTGGGCTGCGTTGTTCGAGTCTTCGTTAATCAAATAACGACTGCGAGCAAATGGATCTATGAAGCCCAACATGTTTCGGTCACCTTAGGCAACATGTACGATGAAATGTCACGTGGAGCCGAAAATCTTTTGGAAACGAAACATGGTTTACTCTACCTCTCAAATCGTCTTTGGATACCCGATCGTGATAACCTTCGAACCTTTATCAATGACGAGGCTATTAAGTCTCGTTATTCCATTCACCCTAGTGCTGATAAGATGTATCAGGATCTGCGTCCCATGTATTGGTAGCCCGACATGAAAAAGGACATAGCTCACTACGTGGCTAAATGCCTTACTTGTGCCAAAGTCAAAGCTGAACATCAACGTCCATCTGGTTTGCTTGTGCAACCAGAGATTCCTGTGTGGAAATAGGAGAACATTGCTATGGACTTCATTACTAAAGTATTTGGGTCATTGTGGATCGTTTAACCAAATCCGCACCCTACTTGCCCATCCGGAAGACTTACTCGGTTGAAAAATTGGCAAATCTATATATCGCTGAGATCATTAGTCGTCACGGGACTCCTTTGAGCATTATTTTTGATCGTGATAGTAAGTTCACCACTCGTTTTTGGCAAACTCTTCAAGATGCACTAGGAACCAAACTAAATCTTGGCACAGCTTACCATCCTCAAACAGATGGTCAGACGGAGCATACTATTCAAATGCTTGAAGATATGCTTCGAGCCTGTGTCATACACTTTGGTGGTAATTGGGATTCACACTTGCCTTTGGTTGAATTTTCGTATAACAATAGTTATCATGCAAGTATCCGTATGGAACCTTTTGAGGCCCTTTATGATCACAAATGTCATTCTCCTGTGTGCTGGAGTGAAATCTTGTACAAGGAAGTAAGTACATGAACTCAAACTTGTGTGCTCTTGAAATCAGTGACCTGTACAATCAAAGACTCGATCAAAGTCCAAAGGTAGAATTTAATATTAACTCACATAACATGTTAAAAACTAATTGTGGTGTTTATGTTAAGGTGAGTTTTTGTGGATGGTGAAGAGGTCTCAAGGACACGATCCAAGATAGATCTCGGAAATTGTGGAAAGGATAGAATGCTTGCGGGTATGTAGTATTAATACACTAGTACCGGTGGGAGAAAATCCTCAGAGATGGTAAAATTTAGAGGGAAAACAACCATGTTGTTTAGGGAAGGAAATTGAAAGTGTAGCACGAAACTGAAACCCAATCCGCAGGCATAAGGTGGTGATTACATGAAGACATGTGGGCAGTATGTGGACTGCGCTCCTGGCCAGTGCGCAAGAAGCATATGATACACGTGCAACCATGAGAATCATCACAGGTATGCTTGGTAAATTGGAAAGTAAGCGATCGTGTGGATAGGTGGGTGGAATAAACCTTCTTAAAAAGTAAAATGGGAAGGGGTTCCCTCATAAGGTATTAAACCAAACGTATGTAAATATTGCCTATAAACTAATCATGGCAATGAATGGATAAGTAACTAGATGACAGTTGTGGGTTAAGGTAGATGACTCTCAAGTGATAGATAACAGTATGTATAAGAATGAAAGATATGATTGAAAAGTTTGAGTCCATAAGTAAGTATGGATCAAACCAATACGAATGAAAAGTATGAATGAAAAGTTTGAATCCATAAGTAAGTATGGATCAATACGAATGAAAGGTATGAATGAAAAGTTTGAGTCCATAAGTAAGTATGGATCAAACCTATATGAATTTTTTTTACCAATCAAATTAGGTGGTTATCATTCAATTGCAAAATTATCAGCCAATTACAAGTGATAAGCACAGATCAAACCTATATGAATGAAAGGTTGGAATGAAAGGTTTGAATCCGTAGGTAAGCACAGATCAAACCTATATGAATGAAATGTTTGAATCCGTAGGTAAGTACGGATCAAACCTATATGAATGAAAGGTAAGAATGAAACGTTTGAATCCATAGGTAAGCAGGGATCAAACCTATATGAATGAAAGGTTGGAATGAAAGGTAGGAATGAAAGGTTTGAATCCGTAGGTAAGCACGGATCAAACCTATATGAATGAAAGGTTTGAAATCTATAGGTAAGTACGGATCAAACCTATATGAATGAAAGGTAAGAATGACATATTTGAATCTGTAAGGTTAGTGCGGATCAAGCCTATGTGGACGAAATGTATGAACGGAAGGATTGAATATGTAGCTAAGTATGGATCAAGCCTACGTGGACGAAATGTATGAATGGAAGGATTGAATATGTAGACAAGTACGGATCAAGCATGAATGAGAAGTCAAAACCATAGGCAAATATTGGTCGGATAGGAATGAAGAATAGAATACATTTCTCTCTAACCAAGGTATGTATGAACAATGTAAATGCGTAGTGCTAGTAACTTAGTTTAGATATGCATGTTGCGGACATATAAAATGCATATATATGTAATGGAAGTTTTGGTGTGCACTATTTTTGTAATGTGCACACATGGAAGTTTTGGTGAGTAGTATATAAAAAGGGCACACATGGAAGACTGTAAGCCATGGTATTAATGTGAGTTATTTTAGAAACCTATGGAAACGAATGAACAATTGATCTTTTGAAGGATTCGTACCTTTATATGCAAGAAATGAATGATGTTATGAATTGCAAGAATGCAATGTAGAAATTATTATAAAATAGTAAGATATGGCACTTTGACTTTGAAATGTAGAAAATTTGCAAAATAATGAATAACATGTAAGGATCTCACATAAGAAATATATATAATTAGACGTTACAAGTGAGAGAAACCTAGCATGGACCGTTGAAGGTCAATTGTCATGAATGTAAAGTATATGTCTAGCCAATGACTTTGTAGATACGAATGGTTGAATTCAGATATGACAAAATCTACGAGACAGGTGATATGATGCTAACGAGTTGGAACTCATCATGTGAATTAACTAAACCAAGCTAGGTATGACATGGACTTGTGAAGGAGCAAGTCAATCCGACATATGGATGGTTGGTTAACGTTGTGAAAGGGAGGTTAGTAAACTTGATTATTCTATGATTGTTAAGTGGGAAATTGGTAGATTGAATAGTACCCCTATATTAATGAATGTTAGTTCATGTATGATATAACTTAGAAGAGTTTGACTTTTGAGGGTCATTGGGGGAATAATTTCCAAATTGGAATTGTTGTAATTGAAAGCGCCCTAAAAACCTTGAATGGAAATCTTGGGTTATGACAGGATATTCATATGAGACACTTGATTTAAGTGCACATGTATGTAATACGAGTAAAGTATGAAAAGAACTAACAAATAACTAGCATGAATAGAATTTCTTGGAATTCATCACGATAAGTTCCACGTGGATGTTGAAACATCTACCAATTATAAGTTTGATTTCGAACTTGTGGATACTTATGAACACATAGGAATGAAGTAGTAGTTAAGTTGCGATAGCTATAACCGTGATCGAATGTTCGCAGTATGTGTAGGTTCATGGTCTAACATCTTATTCATTAATGGGAGAATTTAGAAGGAATGTTAATGATGGGTATTTACGAGATTAATGTAAGAATAAAAGATCAAATGTGGTTTGTAAGTTATGCTTGTCAAGAATAAGGCTTGCGTGAGCCATGGGTGGTTTCATGTTATGTTATGCATCTTGAATAAACTGAATGAATATGTAAGAGTATATATAGTCTTGGCTAGGAATTTAGAATATATGGAAAAGGTTGAGATTTAGTAGGTTGGAAGGGGTGCCCGTGGAATCATAATATTCAGGGACTCGAAATGTGCAATGTGGATGTATGATAAACGGTTTCTCACCAAATACCTAGGCGTGTGTTCTAGTTATGCCAATCGAATGAATAAACAAATAAAAGGTAAAATGTAGAATTGGTCTAGTAGTAATGACAAGGTTTCGAGGACAAAACCTTCTTTAAGTGGGGCAGACTTGTAACATCCCGAAAATCCGTTTCGCTTAATTACGCTATTAGGCGTGAATAAGAAATGACAAAACAAATTAAATACTATAACGAGTCTTTATGGATAATAAAGTGGGATGATAAGAATGTGGTTATGTTATATTATGAAAATAACCTTGTTAGTGTTATTATCTATTTAAGTGAACAAATACACTAGAAAACTAACTTGGTTAGTTAAGTTTTATAAAGAAATAATATTGGGACATAATTGGGGGACTATTAGTGTAAATTGGCCAAATAAAATGGCAAGAAAACACCCATTTTAGGTGAAAAACGTAATCAACCCCAAAGGGGCTCTCTTGAGAAAAATTCAAGCCCTAGTCACACCAAAATGGAAGAATTGATGCTAGGGTTTGAGTATTGACATGATGGGGTTGCAAATTGAGGGTTATCTACAAAGTTTGGAGCTTATGGTAAGAACCCTAGCACAAAACTCATCCAAGTTTCAAAACCCCTATGTGGGTTTTGGGCAAATGATGTTAAATTCGTATTATTGCTTGATTGTAAGTGATATTGATCATCTCTAATGGTTTAGAGATGAGCTAATTACTAAAAGTTGCTTGGTTGCAAAAGATGATGATTTTAGGTTTTCATTAGTAGCTTTGATGTTGCTAAATTAGTTGTAAATCCATGTAATGGTAGAAATAATGTGTAGTTGATGCTATTCATGTGGAAATTGATCATGATTGAAGGTGATTATGTGTTTTGGTGGAATACGTGTAGTAGGAACTTGTACAATGTGCTCAAAATATGGTATCCCCACCAAGTGTTTGATGAAATGTGTAGATGAAGTTGCATATAAGTAATTGATGGATATGAATGGAATATGATGATTGTTAGTAAATTAACACGAAGGATGTGTTTTGATGAAAATCATGTATAAATTAGGATGGATTGTATGTTGTATGCATGTATGTATGCACGCAAGTAATCTTATGGTTGTATGTGTCCTACAATATGTGAATATGATATTTTTGGTGAATTTCATACGGTCTAGTATGTCAATATAGACATATGTTTGTAAGAAGAAGGTTTATATAGTTGAAAGTTGACTTTCTAGAAAGTCAACTAACATGGTAAGTTTTCTAGCATGATTGAGAGATTGGATATTCCGTGTGAGACACATTAGCTTGGTTATGTAATGCATATGATGTTAAGTTTAATTGCTTGAATTATGAATCAAAAAGGGTGTGAAGCTATGTCTTATGCATGTTATAAATTGACCTATGCAACTCAATGTAATATATGAGTTGGATATGACTGGTTTAGAAATGAACATGTATGCTAACAATGATGTGAACATGATGACATGAAAGGATAGGAATGATGGACTTAAGCATGGGAGGCTAATGGGTCAAGATGAGGCAAGTAAACAAGCATGAACTCGGAGGACTTGAGGTAAGTGATTCCCATACTTAACTTGCATTATGATATCGAATTTATATGTTCATGTAGTATGGGAATCTTGAAGGAAACAAATAATTTATGGTTGTGCCAAGGAAAGAAACATGGCAATAGATCAACCTTAGACTAGACCTATGCTTGGTTGCATATAGAGGGGACAAACGAGACATGCTAATTTATATTGGATGATGTTTTTGACTTAACATAAGTTAAATGAGTAGGCGAATGGGAAGCCATTAGGCGTGGTGCCTAAAACCTCTCAACGGGTCAAAATGGATCGACTTGCATATATGGCTAAATAAATATGAATGTTAGAAACCGAATGGAACAATAAATATGTCCTTTAGACTTCAAAAAGGCTAAGGTTAAGTGTATATTGCTTTGGGGTATCAATATCTTTGATTTTGTGCGAAACCCCCAAAGTTAGTAGCAAAACCGATAAGGGGCGCAAGGTGAGAGCATGTCAGAGCACCTTGCGTTGGTGCCTTGTCAGCTTGCACTAGCCTTCTGATGTGGTCAGACAGGGGGCGTAAGGTGTCCAGTGCACCTTGCTCCAGTGTGCACCAGCTTGCGCTCCCCACTAGGTTATTGTCCGTTTTTCGCATATTTTGATGTTTAGCTTATACGCGCAATCCGTATTCGCGTCTAACGCATCGACAAGCATTGTTTGACTTTGTGAATGTTAGGTGTACCCAACTGATGGGTAGTTGTATGTTGGACTTATGTAGGTTAAAATTGGGACTTAATAATATGTTTTGTCACGTAAGAGAATGTTGTGAGCGCATATTCTCAAGTATGTAACAAACTGTAGATGTTTTAAAGTGTTGCGATTGTGTGTGTTGGCATGTCTTGCAAGGATCCAAGTAGAGGTCAAGGTCTTGATTGTAGCAATGTGTGATTGATATGTGTGTATGTGTGCATATGTATATACACACACAAGTATGTAACTTTGGATGTTATGTAGAAATTTGTTAATGGGATCCTAAACTTCTTGATGGGTTCCTAGTAGGTAAAGAAAAAGACAATGGTGGGACATGGTTATACGATCATAGAGACTACGCAAGCATATGTATCATAACGTTGTTAACTGTCTTGTTATATAACTGATAAGGGAAGTGCATGTATGTTAAGATTAGTCTTTTGGAAATTGAAAGTTATGATTCCAAGAACGGATCCAATTGCATAAGGCGTTAGGTACTCAACTGGACATGAGCACCGCATATCATCCGCAAACTGATGGCCAGAGTGAGCGGACGATTCAAACGCTTGAAGACATGCTTCGAGCATATGTCATCGATTTTGGTAAGAGTTGGGAGATTCACCTACCGCTAGTGGAGTTCTCTTACAACAATAGTTACCACTCGAGCATCAAGGCGGCACCGTTCGAGGCTCTGTATAGACAGAAGTGCCGGTCTCCTCTTTGTTGGGCCGAGGTGGGCGACAGCCAACTCACTGGTCCAGAAATGGTGTACGAAACTTCCGAAAAGATCGTACAAATTCGTAATCGTATGGCGGCAGCTCGTGATCGCCTAAAGAGCTACGCCGATCGTCGTCGCAAACCTTTGGAGTTTCAGGTTGGCGACAGGGTCTTATTGAAGGTATCTCCATGAAAGGGTGTTATACGCTTCGGGAAGCGCGACAAACTAAACCCTTGTTATGTCGGACCGTTCCCAATCCTGGAACGTATTAGGCCGGTGGCATACAGACTTGACTTACCAGCCGAGCTTAGTAGCGTGCATAATGTCTTCCATGTCTCGAATCTTAAGAAGTGCTTGGATGACGAATCTCTCGTTGTTCCTCTCGAAGAAATCAAAGTTGATGATCGTTTACGTATTGTGGAGGAACCGGTTGAAATTCTTGATTAGAAGATTCGTAGCCTTCGTCGGAGTAAAATCCACATCGTCAAGGTTTGTTGGAATTCAAATCGTGGACCGGAGTTCACGTGGGAACGGGAAGATCAGATGAAGGCCAAGTACCCTCATCTATTTCCTAATCGTGCTTTTGAGTCGAACTATGTTGCTTCCAAAACTAAATGAATCTCGGGTCGAGATTCCTTTCAACTGGGGGATGAGATGTAACAACGGGAAAAATTTTCTTTCTTTCTTTCTTCTCTTCATCTCCGGACCTCATTTAATTTTCGGGACGAAAATTCTTTCAACTAGGGGATGATGTGACACCCGGAATATTCAGGTTAATACTTTTCATACTTTACATACATACTTTTCATACTTTGCATACATACGAGTCTACCTCAACGAAAACATTGAAAACAACTACTTAGTATCGTACGTGACCGGGTCGGTTGAGTCGTGTCGATGATTCGGGAATCATCGGGAGTCGTTACAATGGTCCGAGTGATCATTTGGTGTCGGTCCATAACCGTGTGTACAAGGATTGGCGATTCGTTGAATCATCAGGTTATTGCACACACGCAAGTCTTGAGTCCCGGGAATTGGTGATCGGATGGGAACGTGTTAGTTATCATGCATTGGATACTTATAATCATTATATGACTTGTCGGTATGTGAAAACGTGTTTATATGTGTTAAAATAGGGTTTAACGCACCAAAAACCCGGTTAAACAGGCTACAGGCGATTAGGCCACTATGGGTAGCCTAATCGCCAATAGGATAGGCGATTAGAGGGGTATATGGGCGATTGGGGGCTACTCGCTAGAAGCTACTAGCGATTAGAGGCCCTAATCGCCTATAGCTGCTGTACACTCGCCTGTTCTGCATATGACGACTAAAAATGCCTATAAATACCACCCTTATGTTTTAAAACATCATTTGTAAAACCCTAATACACCCCAAAGCCACCCCACACCTTATCCAACCTCTGAACCACGTTTTTGATCAAGAAATCACATTTCCAAGCTTTACACCTCATAATCTCACAATTTCAAGGTGTGTTCTTTATCCCAAACCTTTGTAATGATATTGTTTTGATCCCTAAAGGTCCAGACCTAATTTCTAAACATTTGTGTCTTTGAAAACTCATTAAAATCAGTTTCTAAACAAACCCAAACCTCTATACTTGTTATATGTGATGTATTCATGCAAGATAGGATTTTTATCGTTTAAACATGATTGTTCTTGTATTATTAATATTTTTCTGATCTAAATGAGTTAATATGATGTTAACCTAGGAGTTTGAAGGTTCATAGATGTGTAATATTGATATTAGGCGTTTTGACCGGTTTGAATGATTATGGAGGATTTATGATGATATGTTGTGTTTTGTTGATTGTTTGAGGTTAGGGTTTACTCTAGGATGATGCTAGAACAGTAGGATATTGTCGGACAACGTCATTATGTGATGAAATCTGGATATATGCTATTTAGGGTAAGTTTTGCATGAGGATGTGATGTTTACATGATAATTATGCTATTTTGGGAAAACACATGCATTCGGGACGGCTAAGATGATAATAAATTAGGGGTTTTTGCTTAAAATAGTTGGATTAATGTTTTGGGTTTGATATTGGGTGTTTCCACATGTTTCGGATCTGATTTGGAGGGTTAAACGCGCAAAAAGGCGGCACAGTGCAGTAGGGGTGAAAAGGAGGTTCTAATCGCCTGTATTAAGGGCGATTGGGAGCCCAATCGCCAGTATGTCTGGCAAATACAATCCTAATCGCTAGTTTGACTCTCCTAATCACCAGTTGACTTTTCCTAATTGCATGTTTGATTCCTAATCGCGTGTACTGCTGCTATATGTATATTTTAACATCCCGAAACACGGATTGACGCCTAGGAACATGTTAGGAACCCTGTGACATGTCCAATGACTTAGTAACACGTGTTCGGACTCGTTTATGCATTAATTGGGCGTTATGCTAGACTTAGTGAATTTTCGCGCATGCTAAGTGTTTAATTGCATATGTTGCATGATATCTTGCTTTCAGCTAACACGTGGGATGTCGGGTCACCAATGGGATGTCGGGTCTTGTCTGATGTGGTCGGTCAAACGTTTAAACATCATTTCAAATGTACACGGTTATGGTCTGGACTGTTGGGAACTAATCAACCTACGGGTTGTTAGTCTAATACCTTATACGCTCGTCATGATAGGTCACCGGTAACTGGTGCCGTCTATTGAACAGGTTTACTTATCTTAGAGAGGAAGCAGTATCAGGTGAGTTTCACGGCCCCACTTTAAGTCTTTACATTTTGGGGGAGACACATGCTTTATACATATTTCATAAATTATCATGTTATACTAGTGTTATAATCATTTGTGCTATACGATATGTAAAGTCCCGGGGAAACCATGAATATGCTGGATAGCATAGCGGGGGAAATGTGGATAGATCTATTGGGACTGACAGACCCCACCCGTTGGCTGGGAGCCGGGCGGGTGCATATTGTCTCGGTCATAATCAAATCGTTTCGGGCAAAATCATATACCGTTGTCTGTAATGGTTTCCGGTCATAGTAGTATTATTCATGCGTCTAGCTAACGCTATCATTTCTAACATAGTGATAACATGATGGCTTTTATTACTTAAACGTTTAACATAAAACCTGTGAACTCACCTGCATTATTTGCTAACGTTTTTGGCATGTTTGTCTCAGGTCGTTGAGGTAGCATCATTCCGTAGGCGCACAGAGTCTCACGGCGTCTAGGATTCATATGCATCTTATTTTGCATTTTCAGACTTTTATACTTTTACCTACGTGTTGTAATAAAGTTTTACGCTTCCGCAGCGATGGATTATTTATGAAAACTTAATAGTTTGCTTATGCCGTTTTTACGTATCATATAGTGTCGTTTATTGTGACCGTTGACTTAGATCCTGGTTTGTCACGCGCCTCGCGGTAAAACCCCGCACGTGGAATTTGAGGGTGTGACAGATTGGTAAGCATGTCTGCACAGTGATCTGACCAGTACTGTGGTTGTTGGACCACCCCTGACACGTGTCACCATCTTATTGGCGCAAAGCTGAGGCTGGACGCAGTGGCGGATGCACGGCTGTGGTAGGGTGGGCAGGTGCCCACCGTCCAAGCTTAGGCGAGTATTCCGGCGATCGAAGCTTTTGTTTATAGATTTATGAGCCAACATCATTTTAGTAGTTAATCCTTTAAACTATCTGTGATTTAGTAGAACTGAGAAATGGAAAATGGAAAAAAAAAAAAAGAAGAAGAAGAAGAAGAAGAAGAAGAAGAAGAAACATATGAGAACTTTTTGTGGTGGATGAAGTGATCGCGGATTGAAATATGAAATTGCAGGTCAAAAATGGTGAATAAGAAGCAACAAAATTGATATCTCTTATTATTTTATGTTAAATAGGATTGGTAGGTAGTAATACCTATATCTGCATAATATAGTATGCAATACAAAAGTCAAATTGTACTGACACAAAGGAAATGATATTATTTAGTTTTTTACTTTTCATTTGATCCATTTATTAAGTTTTCAAATCATTTAATCTGAATGTCACTCTAGCTATGTTTTGATTTTATTAATTTTACTGAATATTTCTAAAGCTTTTCAAACCTTTGAGCATATGTAACAATACATAGTTTCTTTGTCTTTTTAACAAACTACATAATGGAAGAATGATTTTTACTTATAACTTGTATTATTAGATAACTACTTTTCTAAAAATTGTTCAAAAGAACCCATTGTTTAGATTAATATATATGTAACGATGGTCATTAATAATTTGTCGATTCTTATTGTGCCACCCGTACCAAAAAATTCTGTATTCGCCACTGGCTGGACGAATATTCCGCGCGTAGAAGTACGCGCAAAGATTCTTCTGAAGTGATGACGTGGACGAAGTCACCTTGCGCGTGAACTGACCTCACGCACCGAATTAGATATGCGGGTCTAAGCAGCACTCTGAAGATGCTTGCTTCCGCGGTCTACGTTCACGCGCCATATATGAGAACCTCATCCGCGCTGCTATGTTTAGCGCTTAGATTATTGAAAAGTGGGATAAGGATGTCATCCGCGCAAGGATTAGGCTCCCTATCCCTTCAGTTTTCATAATCAGATCAGTTATTGAATTAGCTTTCTTAAAACTAGGCTACTGGTCTAACTTGTTGACACATTTAAAAAACGAGATCATGAGCGTTATAAAAAAATCAAAATTATAAAATAGACACGTACTACGTGTTTTGGAACGACGGAATATTATTGAACACCCGTAGCACGGAGCTGGTAAAAGGGAAAGATTATATATTTATATACACATTAATACTTCCACTTGTTTCAAACAAATATACAATTACTTGATCTATAGTTTTTATATGACTTTGAATGTTAAGAAAATATGAATTAAAAGTTACTAAATTAATCGGTAAAGAGTTTGAAGACAAAAAAAAGTTATAATTAATCTGGTCCCGACTACTGTATGGTGCAAATTGTCTTAATCACACATTTTATGCAGTTGGTTCCTGTTCTGACTTCTAGGTGTAAACAGTGTGTTACGTACGTTACATTTATACTTATTAATTTGATCATTATACAGTAAAAAAAGTGTAGTGAATTAACAAAAACTGTGGTCGAATTAATGATGCCACATGCTTTTCATATACTCTGCCCAAGCAAAACCCATGTTATTTTGTTTCTATGACACCAACTATTAACAAAATTAAAGCCTAAAGATGATGTGGCCCATTGTAGGTGCTTAACTGTAATTGACAAAGGTAAAGTCTACTAACTGGATCAGACTTGAAGGTCCTAGCACATCCATTTTTTTCTATTAAAGATTTCTAAACTAATAAAAAATGTATTTTTTGTATTGCCGTACTAGTGCTTTCTAAACATAAACAAAACTCCTTTTTTTTTTTTTTTTACTCAAGTTTAGAAAATGTTCTTACAGAGAAAATCATGAAAATAAACTTTGGCCGTCGCTAAAAAGCGAGAGTAAACGTACTTTGCATCAAAAGAATTGAGATATCTCTGATGTTTAGACGCAATCTTATTAGACGTAGGTAAATGTTGGATGTTGGAGTCTAAAGGTGGGAGATATAGAGTTGGCGTCTATACACTACAACAAAGAAGACCATTAACGGCTAGTTGGCGTCTAAACATACGTGAGATGACATCTAAAGAGGATATGGACACATCTAAGACTTTGAGATCTGGAGATACAAAATGCGTCTAAACATAAGACGCAAGCCCTAGCAGAGCCGTCTAATGCAAGCTTCACATATAGGATCAATGGTTGAACGAAAGAGGTTGTACATTAGTCTATTTGAGGTGAAGTTGTTATTATTTAGATGTTATTTTTATTTTTGTGAAGGTCAAAATCTATTTTTGTGATTTTCCTCTCTATGTGCTAAAGTTTTGAAAACACACTGATAAAACTAATGCGCAATAATTTTTTTTCCTCTTGGCACCGGAAGCGATCAGGTTCCTGACGAGAGTCCAACGGGTGGTCCACAGCAACTTCTCGACTTCCCAGGGGTGAGGATTTATTTTCTCTAGATTAGGGTTCTCTATCCAGAAAGGGGTGGCGGCGCACCTTGTTGCCCGCCTGCCTGCTATTCTTATGTAATTTGCCTCCTTTGCTGAAATGAAAATCCAATTTTAGTTAAAAAATATTTTTTTTTATCAAACTTCACCATCTTTAAGGCCTTGAAGTCCGTTGGTCCAATTAGCATAATTCACCTTTTTGTGCCTCTCCTTTGACATCGGTCATTTTGGATAGTAGACTACCGACTTTTACTTTTAA
Source organism: Ambrosia x helenae (assembly GCA_030844895.1). Lineage (NCBI taxonomy): Eukaryota > Viridiplantae > Streptophyta > Magnoliopsida > Asterales > Asteraceae > Ambrosia > Ambrosia x helenae. The sequence continues at coordinate 222,651 of JAUTDX010000026.1, read as the reverse complement.
TCCATTCAACTACAAACATTCTATAAACTTCTTGGAATAATTCGTGTAAATTCATAAAGGGCTATTTTTCCTAAATCAGATAAAAAGAGGCAAATTTTTACTTTGTGTAACACGAATGCATTTTCGTGTCCTTTGTCCTCCACGCAATAGTATAACTATTGCATCATTTAAAGAGAGCCTTCTAACAGAAGTTAAATCACTGTTATTGGGTCATCTAGTCCCCAAAATAGTATAACTATCTTTACGACGATTAAAATGCAAACACGCATGTCTAATTCGTAATCATAAACGTGCAACTGTTTATAATTAACACTTCCAAACTCTTGCATCATTTAAAGAGCTCAAAAGGACCTGCCGCAACGCTTTTGCTCTCCGCGGCAGAATCTCCATTAGTGCTAAAAAGTGTTTCATTGACCTTATGGGCAAGTCCTACATTGACAGTCCAACAGACAACCAAAACTACGAGATTTGAAGTAAAATAACAAGTTCACCTTTAATGTCGTGATTCAACTGTGGTTCGTTTGTCTAACAACTCTACATATGTTTGGCAACCTTGTTATATGCAAGGGCCCAGGTTTATGGGGGCAAGGGGGTCGCCCGAAACCCCCCCTCCCCCACGCAAAAAAAAAAAAAAAAAAAAAAAAAAACCTCAGAAGTTCCAATTATATATTTTACTTTCTCATTAACAATAAATCATTAATTTTTTTTTTTTTTTTTTTTTTTTTGCATAATCAATCGATTAGATAATAACCAAGTTACATCTGGATAATGGGTAAGCGAGCAACAAGCTGCGCCGCTATCCCTTTTTGAATCGCAAAGCCTATTCTACAAAATACAAACCCTTGGTTCCTCGGGCTTTGCGAGTCACTGTGGACCACCTTCTGCACCCGCTCCAAAAAGCGAACTGCCTCAGGGGCTAGAGATCCAAAAGTGTCGAAGGCAAACGGAATGAATACATGCTGATTCTCTAAGCACGTATAGAACTTTTTTGTATATATGGTTTCGACCCCCTATTTTAAAAAAAATAGTTTTACTTTCGACCCCCGGTCCGAATTCTCAAGCTTCACAACTGGTATATAGTTATAGAAATTAAATGTAAATTGATAATTTGCAAAATAGATAAATCCTAAAAGGTATATAGTTATAGATTGTTTGACAAAGTCTTGCAAAATTTCAACAAACTTTCATAACAATATTAAACAAATCCTTACATATTGCAATAAGGTTTTGTAAAACTAAAAGTTTATATAATATGCTTTAAGACACAAATGTATGTGTTTATAGAACAGAATTTAAACATGGTTTGAACTTATTATAAATAAGGGGTTTTTATGTATAAGCCGTTCAACTTAGGACTCCTTCAACTTTTGGCTCCTTGTAGTGACGTATTTCAACCACTATATTATTCAAGCCGAGGTAGATCGATTAAAATTAAATGAGACTAAACTAATGTATAAGATGTATATGATTGGACCAAATCAATGCACCATTACAAACACTCAACCAATTCATAAACTAGTTTTTATGAGAATGATAGAATGAATCATACCTACAAGATCCTGACTTTTATCTAATTTTGAATCGAACAAATGTTTTAAAGGACAAGTTTTCTATCTGATGACTTTATCATGGTTTTACTGTTTCCACTTGTTTTTTTAATATGCGGGGGAACAACTTATCCTTGCTTTATCCCCAAATCTAACTATAAAAACATGTACAAGTAACGTAGTTTATTGCATATATCTCTTGAGCAAGCAAATTAAGTTTATTGAGGAACAGGTTTTCAGTTTCACTTCTCAGAAATGAAGTCTTTGCTTGTGTGTCTAGTCTCTTGTTGGTTGCTTGTTCGCTTGCTTTGGCTTCGGATCCTAGTCCTCTCCAGGACTTTTGTGTGGCCGATCCAGCTAGCACAGGTACGTTAGTAAAAAATTTTCCATAAATGCTTTAGCATTCATGAGATGATCAGTGGCAACATTTATTGATGTCCATATGTAATAATTAAGTTTCATATTTATGTTTGCCCAGTACTCGTAAATGGGGTGGTTTGCAAAGATGCAAAGCTTGTTGATGATGTGGGTAGTTTAAGGCTAAAAAACTAATTACTTAACAAAACTTGCTTTAAAGGTTGAAAGCTAAAAAGGATTGTAAAGTGATATCTGTCATCAGCAAAAGAAGCAAGACCAGTGATCTGTCTTGTCACAACTTTCTTGGTTGTCTGGTTGACTCCAACAGCTGGCCACAGCCACCACGTGTGGAAGACACTCTATTACCCGCAGATCTCAAGCCTTCACAGTCTAAAGTGGAAAGTCCGTGGTTGTAATTTGGATCAAGAGTTTTTTTATTCCCCTTATAGAAGATTCTTCGAGACTCAGTCAATCTAGCTTCCTGATTGTCTCTTACACACTCTTTTATTCCTTCTCCAAGATCATACTTTACGTATGATCTTCTCTTAACTCCACTTATCAAAAACTAAAAACAGTAACATCTACATTCTGACTTTGGGTTTATTTCGAATCAGAATAACAATTACTAAAACAAAAAACTCTTGAATCTCCCATCTACGTTTACAACGTAGAAGGACTCCACGACCTGCGTTTGGTTAGCCAAAACCCTTTAACCCGTTTACCTCTATGAGACTATTTCTTAACATTGGACATTTATTTGTTGTAGCAACAAGTTGGCGCCCACCGTGGGGCTACGCCGTTGAATTCTTTTCATAAACTAGTTGTGTAGTTCCAACTCCTCGAAATGTTCGACCACGAGTCTCCGTAAGAGGTGAATCAAGCACCTCACAACATCGGTGAGACGCCAAATACTAATCAGGCCTCGTTACACAGGTCTACTCCTTTCTCCACCCCAGGAAATACTCCCACGGGGCTCACATCCCCGGAGTTTTCTTTTTTGTTGAGTTTTCTGAATAACTCATGCTTCACTAGACTGGGGGAGGGGGTATATTGTGTGCAAAATGTCTAATTATGCACATGAAATGACATTAATAAGTAAAATGACATCTTCACCAGTGAAACGTACACCAATTACCAAAAAAATGTCTAATCGATCATTGTCTTGGATTACAAACTTGTAGATGATAATTAATTTGGAAATAGTAAAAAAAAAAGCTCAAAAGTGTATTTTTCTTAATGAACAAAAGTACAAAATCATATATGTTACACCAATTATTAACAAAAATGTTTCTAATCTACTTGACCGACCAATTTCAACTTGTACGCTAACATCTTTTGGCCTATTAACATCTCTTAAAGATGTTATAAGGATGCCAACTCCCCCCTCCCTCCCTCCCTCTCTCTCTCTCTCTCTCTCTCTCTATATATATATATATATATATATATATATATATATATATATATATATATGTATTAGGGATGGCAATGGGTCGGGTTTGGGACGAGTTTAGGTAATCCCAGCCCCATACCCGGTTAGGTATGCTTGTCCCAAACCCGACCCAAAACCCGTCGGGTTTGTGTCGGGTAATTACCCATCGGGTATACCCGCGGGTTTCGGGTAAACCCATTAATTTTTAAAACTTATCCATTGAATATATCTGACCAAAAACCCGACGGATATCTATTAGGTAACTATTAACCAATTACATTTAACATTATTAAATATATATCAAAATGATTACAATGTATAAATATAAAATAATTAAATCATATAAAAACACTCAAAGACATAGATAACAAATACTATATACTAATTTTTTATAATTTTTAGCACAAGATGACAATCTAGATGGACAATTAGATATATTATGCATACATATTTAAAAAGATATATTAGAAATTATATTGGGTATCTAATCGGGTAAATGGGTATATGGGTATACGTTATCGGGTAAACGGGTATATCATCAAATCCCAAACCCGTCCTAAACCTGCGAAAAAAATAAAAACTAATCCCATACCCGGACCCATACCCGATTACCCGACCCAAACTCGTCCCAAATGTGTCGGGTTTCGGGTTTACCCATCGGGTTCGGGTTTGATTGCCATCCCTACTCTATACACACACACACACACACATATTAGTTCATTTTTGCTTTAGTTTTATTCCAAATTAGAGAAACAATAAGCGTTAGAGGTAGAGAATTCAATAGGAGGCAAGAACCAAGGTAAAATTTCTATGACCTTTATAATCAGTTAATTTTTTTTCATCTATTTCAGTATGAAGTTCATATTTTTGTTAAAAATGAAGAAAATTAAGGAAGCAAACCTGAATCAACTCAGAAAGAGTTTTTTTATTTAAGGCAAACCTAATGTCAAACTTCTACCATGAGTGGCCACCGCCAAAGGTTGTGAAAAGAAGTTAATTAATAAATCATTTAGGGGCTGTATGTTTTTTGCTCAGAAACACTTCTGATCTCTTTTGTCTGCGCAGACGTGCGCAGACGTTTGGGGTCTGCAGATTTTTTGTTTTTTGGAAGACCTTTCACTCAGAAAGGTCTTCCTGACCTCGTCTTGGTGATGACTTATTTCATGGTCTTCAAAGGTCTTCTCCTCTTTTCTTCTCCTCACCAACCACCACCCACCACCACCACCACCGTCGAGCACCCACCACCACCACCGTCCACCACTACCACGGTCCACCACAACCACCACCATTGTCCACCACCACCACCGTCGAGCACCCACCACCACCACCGTCCACCACTACCACGGTCCACCACAACCACCACCATGGTCCACCACCACCACCACCACGGTCCACCACCACTACGGTCCATCACCACCACCCACCACCGCCCACCACCGCCACAGTCCACCATCACCGTCTACCACCACCGTCCACCACCACCATGGTCCACCATCACCACGGTCCACCACCAGACTATTGTAAAAAATCAGTTTATTTCAGCAGCCTGCAGACGTTAATAAACAAACAGTCTTTTCTTGCAGACTGCATACCTTTGGTCCACCTCTTCTCCTGCAGATGTCTGCAGATGTGGTCCGCAGACTACAGACCTTTCCTGCAGAAAAAACAAACAGCACCTTAGTTTCTAATGGTTTGTTAACACATATATTGGTGTCACTACAAAGTATTGATTATATTCATACAAGATCGATGTGTTCTGTTTAACTAAACAATTCTAACGAGCATAAAGTCTCCCAAAATCTTATCTCCAGTTCATATAATCTCACTAAGAAAAAAATCCACTATTAGCTTTATGAGGGTGTTTGGATGTGCTTTTCCAAGTTATTATCTGATTATTTGATTTTGGGTATTTAATATAACAATATCACTTTTGCAAATACATATCCGAACGGTCCTTAAATGTTCAAATTTTTAGGTGGAATTGTGGAAACATCCTAACTGGAGCCTTAGCTGGAGGAGTGGGGGCTGGAGATATGTAGCTAGAAGTCAACCCTATAATTGAAGGATTATCTAACAGTGTGTAACTTTCGAGCTGTAAGTAATTACCATTCATTTGAAAGGTATTGGGATATGTAGCTAGAGGCTGACCCTATAACTTCTTTTATTGTAATTGACACATTAATTAATAGTACTTAGTGTGCACCCTATGCGCAATGGGTTCACTTTTTGCCAGGATGCAAGGGACAGATACGTCGTTTGACCCATAATAAAGCATAACTATGACTTGGCTATTTGCTCATATATGTATATTTATTTCTATTCAAATTGAGGTTATCCTTTTCTTTTCTTTATAACGATTGTTATCCTGTTCAAGATTGTTATGGTCTCAACATTGAAGCACAAAATCTGGTTGAGATGTGTGGAAGGAAATACACATGTCTTGGCTTATGAATTTGCAACCACGGGATCTATATATGACATATTGCATTACATGAACACTTGTTTGCACTTTTGTTTTCGTTTTTAAATTAACGGATATATAAGTTGAAATATAATTGGTGTGGGGTTTAAAATTTATATAATATGCATATATACATTCAGGTAGGAAGGGTCTGTAAGGAGCACAACTGGAGTCCGTGCTTGATTGGGTGCAACGGTTAAAGATTTTTGTTGATGCGGCAAAGGGATTAGATTATTTGAATGACAAGGTCCATCCTTAAATAATTCATAGATATTAAGTCTAGCAATGTACGTGTTGATATTTGAGGATTTAAGAGCCAAGATTGCCGATGTTCAACTATTCAAAACAATCACCCTGATATGGCTGCACACTTGCATTCTACTCGTGTTTTGGGAATTTTAGCTATCGTGTGCCATAATAATACTTATATTATAAACCCTTTTCATATATATGCGTCTACCCAACGACAAAGTGGACGGGATGGTTCGTCTCATTGGTTATATTGGGCAACTTTTTAGCTGCTGGGTCAGGTTGGGCAAGTCTATTACAAACTTAGAAATCACAACTTTTAATTTTAAATGACCAGTGACATTCATATGATAGTGTATACAATATCATATTATTATTACTACATGCTTTTGTCATGTAAATGAACTTTATCATTTAGCAATGTGTCTTCAATGACACAGTTATGTAGATATGCAATGACCGGACAGCTTACACAAGAGTGATGTTTATGTTCATATTTGTATGTTACAGTGACATACCTTTGGTTTATTACGATTTGATCAATAGTAAGTACATGGTTTTTGTGGTGAACTGTAATCAGTTGTAAGTGGCAGTGCACATTTCTTTTCTTTTCTTTCTACGAATACTTGTTAAAACATAGTGTGCACATTTCTATTCTTTTTGCATAACTTACGGCAAAAAACCTAAGTATCATAATGTTGTATTGCAACCCATTTGTGAATCCCGCTGCAATGCACGGGTAAACCCACTAGTAATAGTGAAAGGCATGAATGTATACAATTTAAATAATTAAAGCGATAAAAACTTTTCACATTTTCAGAATTACGTGTTTTAATTTTTGATTTTTTTATTGAACTTTAGGTTCTGAAATCTGATTTTGGCGATGTGTTTTTAATTTTGCTTTTAAGTTTTAGATAGAATATGGATAAATCTTTAAAATTCATTCGAGTATTTGACCATCTAGACAGGAGTTATTCTATTCATATTTTGGGGCCTAATTTTTTTCTCGCTCTAGGCGTCAGAATTTTTAGTGATTCTTGGTGACGACCCTAAGCAATGGTAAGATATAAATGGTTATACGTGTGACTTCCATCGAAGGAGACGACTTTAACAATTAAATGTCGAGTGAATTTGCATAAAGATGACAAGGATGAATAGCACTCACTGCCTCACTGGAAAGCATATGCTAACACACACAGAAAGATTTATTTCAAAAACACAAAGGGATAAATAAGTGTTGTTAGGGCTGTAAATGATTACTAACATGGCCTTGTTCGTGTTCGTTTGTTAAGGAAATAATATGTTCACGGACTGTTTATGAACACTTATCAAACGTGATTTTTTGTTCGTGCTTGTTTGTTAAGGAAATAACGTGTTCGCAAACTGTTCATGAACAGTTGCCCAAGGTTTTTGTTCATGTTCGTTTGTTAAGGAAATGAACTTGTTCGTCTTCATTTTTCTTTATTTGTTAAATTTAGGTATCGGACTAAAGAGAACACAAACAAACGCCAATGAAATTAACTAACACAAACATGCATTAATGAACAAAACCGAGCACAAACTAACACATATTAAATTCCAAAAATTTTATCACTAACATTGTGTGCCCAAGATGTACTAACTCGGCCAATTACCCAAATATACTTGACATAATATTGATCACATAATGTCTCATAAAAACATAAAGTTATTATATAAAACTTGAAATCCTCGTATAATCCACCCAAAATAATATTTAATCAAAATAGTTAAAGTAATACTAATATGTGAGACACTAATATATATTAAATAATATATCACTGGGAAATTTAAAGTACTTAAATTAAAGATAAAACGTTAAAATCCCTAATGAACTATCAAATATAAACAAACATAATCGAACACGTTACCGAACGTTCACGAACATAAATGAACAAACGCGACCTCTGTTCATGTTCGTTTGTTTGTTTGTTAAACAAACGAAAACAAACGAACTTCCCACCAAACAATTCACGAATTGTTTACTGAACGTTTGATTTATTTACAGCCCTAAGTATTGTATATCAATCATTTCCTTAGACTACTTAGTGCGGGCCATGAAGAAGAGTGGTGGGCGTTCTTCCACGCCCCAAACACTATCCCATGCCTTTCGTAGCCAGGACATTGCCCCCTTTCACAACAAATGTTCCATCGTCATAACCCTTTGACCAACCTCCTGAACACCCATTGACCAATTTGGTATTTTGGGCTAGAGGTGCATAAATCGGATTTTTTTAATACCCGGTTCCGGGTATGGTCAGGTATTACTTTGTCCGGGTATTGAAAGAACCGGTTCCAGTTCCGGTTCCTAGCATAAAAAACCATACCCGGTATACCGGTTCCGGTTTTTTCAATACCCGGTTCCGGGTATGGAACCGGTTTCGTGTATATCAGGTATTGAAAAAAAAACCGGTTACACTGGGTATTTAAAAAACCCGGGTATATCGGGTATTGATTTTTTTTATACAATCACGTCGAAGGGTAGTGCGATTTAGATGATTACAACGCGGCTATATATTTATTTGAGTATACTTTTTGAGTATTCGGAAAACCCGATTATGGATTTTTAATACCCGGTTCCGCCTCAACATCAAAATGCCAAATAGTTACTTCGCTTGACACATACTTTTTGAGTATTCAAAAAACCCGGTTTCGGGTATTTGGAAAACCCGGTGCCGGGTATTCGAAAAATCCGGTTCCGGGTATTTAAAAAAACCGAGTACAACCGGGTATAAATCGGGTCCGGTTCCGGGTCCGGTTTTTTTACATAGAAATGTATACCCTATGCGTACCCGACGGGTAGGGTCGGGTACGGTTCCGGGTATACCAGTTTCGTTTTTTTTTTCGGTTTCAATTCCGGTTCCGGTTTTTTTTGTGCACCTCTATTTTGGGCTGTGCCCTTGCCCAACAACACACCGTAGGCCCATAAATTTTTTATGATCAGGAAGGCAAAAGCCCATATAGTCTAAGTGGCGCTACATGACAAGGCTCACACTTTGCCCTTGTCTTAGAACAACCACAACGATGGTCAATGACCAAAATCCAAGATATATTATTTAAACTCAGAAGTGAAATGTTACATGTATGATGATATTTGACTATTTGAGAAGTTAGAAACAACTTGCTACAAAAAAATAGGATAAATTTAAAAAAAAAAAAACATGGATTTATGTACTTTAGTCATTAAAACATAAAGTGCTATTTTTTTTGAAGGGCAAAACATAAAGTGGTATTAGGATTAAAAAGTTAAATGAGATCAATTACAAATATAAGTTTGCGGTTAAAGCGTTCAAAGGGTAGACCGTAGACGTTTGTTCGTTTATAATAACCAGATTTCATATACCAAAAATTTGATATGACTAGGTATATATAACTCGCTCGTTACGTTCCTTTTAAAATCATTTAAACATGGTTTGAACTATTATATACTAGTATGGTGCCCGCGCGTTGCGGCGGAGACCACAACACTCTAATTGGTGATTTTAAGGGTGTGTATAAGCTGTTGTTCGGTTCACTTCGGTTTTGAGCCATAACCAAAACCAAAACTTGCGATTAAGATATTTCAAAAACCGATTGTTTCAATTATTCATTTGTTCCCGTTTGGCTAATCGGTTATGAACATCGGTCCGAATGGTTCTCAATAATCTTTAGATTAGATTAGCCATATGTAGTAATTTTAGAATTCAAATCGTTATCTCATGATTAAAAAACACGACTTTCATTATTGATTTTTCTCGATTTCTATATAGTATTATCATGTTTATAAAAACTTTAATTTTTATAAAGTACCTAATTATATGTAAAAGATTATAATAAAACATGTAGTATTATAAATTAGTTTTTATATGTGTTCTATCTAATGTGTTTAAAATAATTGTTGAATTAAATGTCATGAGGTCTCATAAACATCTCATGACTCTTGATTACCTTTTGATTAAATATAGTGTTTAAAAGACAATTTTACCCTCAAAATGTAGTTATTATATGCATTGTGTATTGTATCATAAGAAATCAAACTTGTACCTCTTAAATTTTAAGAAGTCATTGGTAAATGCTTTATAATATTGTATAGATATAGATATAGATAATGGTTAAAGCGTTCAAAGGGTAGCCGTTCAACTTAGGACTCCTTCAAGTTTTGGATCCTTGTAGCAACGTATTTCAACCAACCACTATATTATTCAAGCCGAGGTTATCTAGATTTTTTAATCTAGATCGATTAAATAAAAAATAGACTAAACTAATGTGAAATATGTTTATGACTGGACCAAATCAATGTATCATTACGAACACTGTACCAATTCTTAAACTAGTTTTATGAGAATGATAGAACCGATCATACCTACAAGATCCTGACTTTTATCTAATTTTGAATCGAACAAAGGTTTTAAATTAAGGACAAGTTTTCTATCTGATGACTTTATCATGGTTTTACTCTTTCCACATGTTTTTTTTTATAAGTGGGATAACAACATATCCTTGCTTTATCCCCAAAGTTACTATAAAAACATGTACAAGTTACGTAGCTTATTGCATAGATTTCTTGAGCTAGCAAAGTTTATTGAGGAATAGGTGTTCACTTCTCAGAAATGAAGTCACATTTGCTTGTGTCCGGTCTCTTGTTGGTTGCTTGTTCGCTTGCTTTAGCTTCGGACCCTAGTCCACTCCAGGATTTCTGTGTGGCTGATCCAGATAGCTCAGGTACGATTCTTGAAGTTTTTCCATAAATGCTCCAACAAACATTCATGATATAATTATAGGTAACATTTATTGATGTCCCTTATAAGGTTCCTATTTTCGTTTTTCCAGTTTTCGTGAATGGTGTGGTTTGCAAAGATGCGAAGCTTGTGCAAGCAGATGATTTTCTCTTTAGAGGGCTCCACCTAATGGGAAACACAACGAATGACGTTGGGTCTAATGTGACCGCTGTGACTGTAGCAGAGTTGGCAGGACTCAACACTTTAGGTATTTCCATGGCTCGTATTGATTTCGCTCCATGGGGCATTAATCCTCCACACACGCATCCTCGAGCCACAGAAATTTTGACTGTCATTGAAGGAAGTATTCTAGTCGGTTTTGTCACATCCAACCCTGAAAACCGTCTCATCACAAAACTACTTCAGAAGGGTGATGTTTTCGTGTTCCCAAAAGGTCTGATTCACTTCCAGCAAAACGTAGGAAATGGCTATGCTCTTGCAATTGCTGCTTTGAGCAGTCAAAATCCAGGTGTCATTACCATTGCAAATGCTGTGTTTGGATCAAACCCTGATATCGCTGGAGATATTCTTGCAAAGGCCTTTCAAGTTGATATCAAGGTCGTTCAACAAATTCAATCAAAATTCTGATTTGTTACGTGATTAAAATAGAGGTTGACTTTTGTAACATAGAATTCATGCTACTCATGTTTGATTTTCTATTGTTTAATTTATATCTAAAATGGAATAAAATATATAGTGTTGATTGTGATTTACGAGTTAATTGTTACAAAAGCAATGTATCATCCAAACTCAAACCCTATTCTCCAAGCATTCAGTGTTGCTATATCAAACTTTTATTTACTTGTCTTATTGTTGCACCATGGCGGGTTTCAATCTTACATTCCCTAATAGTTATTTTATATGTTTTGGTTGGCAACTCAACGAAAGAGATTAATATAATGATATATAAATATAATATGCAGATTTAATCAACTAGTCATAATCCCTACGCAGAGGTGCGGGGCCGTAAAACCGTGCTACCAGCATTTGCAGGACGGGGGGGGTGTAAAACCATGCTAAATAGCAATTGAATGATCACCAAAACCAGAAAAGCGTAAAATAAAAACACGAATTTCTTCCACCAAATGACTCACGTGACTAAAATGTAGACGAATTTAGACTTATACCGATATGTATTAGAAAGTCGAGGAGGTAAAAAACCCAAGGGACTAAATGTGACCCCCAAACGACGTGTGAAGTAGCAACTAGACGAAAAAACTAAGGAAACAAATGTGGCCAGCAAACACCGTGCTAAGTAACAACTAAACGACTTTAATAGACTTTAATTTTTTTTTTTAAATTTAGTAATATTCGTTACATCGAAAACAAGCCAACTTCTCAATATATGTGTACATTTTCACCAATCTATTAATATAAATTCATGCATGCATAGTGTGAGACGTGCCTGATTACTTATGCGTTCTTATACAGAAGACTTCAAAAATTAAAAAAGGGAAAATTGTTCAACGTAAAAACTACTTACATTTTCCTATGTATCACTAGTCAGGAGTTGTAGTCGTTCTCCTAATACATTTGCGGGATAACTTAACTTTTGAACCATTTCAATAAGGGGACGTGATTGCTAGCCCTCGAACAACCACATGCATCGTGTGGATCTTCTAAGGACAACCCTTGAGCCAACTTGTATTAGGGCATGTCCAAACTTCAAACATTTCAGATCTCCACTTATCCTAACTGTTAAAAATTTAAAAGGTAATTACTTGTCCAATTTGTATCTTTCATAATATCATTTTCTAATTCATATGTCTTGGTTTTGTTTGTGTCTGTGCATATTCGTGATATTGGATTTGGGCTGTGAGATGTTCGTGAGATGGGGTCCAGTAGTAGATGTAGCGGCCTAGTAGCAGAGGAGCCTTGTAGCTGAGAAGCCCAGATAAAAGGCTGTTGGCCTCGTGGCCCAGTTCAGTTTTTATAAACTGAAAATTTATTCTCAGTCGTTCATATATTGGTTGTAATAGTTAGATCTATAGGGCTGTGTTAGATCATGTATCTTTATGATCGGTAGGTCGATAGAGGTGGTAAAGCTGTTTGTGACTTGTTCAGATATTGGTTGTAATAGTTAGATCTATAGGTGTTTGTCTGGTTCTTGAAGTTTGGTTCAAAGTCTTTCTTTAATAAAGGTTTCTTTGAAGTTCTTAGTATTATCCATCTTTTGTAACATGGTATCAAAGCCCTAGGTTATCTTCTTGGGTTCTTGATAATTTTGTGTCATTCGCTTCTGTTAGGTGTCTATTCTTGGATCTATTGGGGCTTCAAGGTGTTCTCTGGTGTCAAGCTAAACCCTAGACTCAAGTGTTGGATCTCTAAATATAACGTGGTTGTGGATAGGGCATCGAGTGGACCTTGGTCAATAACCCTAAGTGAAGGTTGTTGATACTGATTCATCTTCTTTGAGGAGTGCTTTTTTCTTCTGTTCATTGATCTGTAACCCTAAGTGAAGGTTACAGATCTTGAACCTGGTTTTTGGAAGCTGTGCATCCGGTTAGATTGTTCCAACTCTTTGTTTCTTTATATTGTTTTTTTATAATTTTGTTAGGAGCATTGGCCGGGTTAGGGGGACCGCATTGGCTCAACTATTTGTGAATTACTGTGGTCTGTCTTGTGCTTGACTTGCTTCTGGTTGTCTTCATTATCTGATCTTTGTGTATTTGTTTGTGTTCTTGGGTAATTGTGAGTTAGTTGTGTGTGTATTAGTTAGGGGACTCCCGTGTTAAGACTTGTCTTGGCACCCTTTGAGTGACGAACCAGGAATCTGGAACACTGACACGGTTTCGTTCATTGTGTGCTTGTGTAGTGTGTTTGATAATGACTCTTTGGTGTGTTTTATTTTCAGTATGTGTAATTAGTTTGTACAGTCATGGTTAATGAACTAGGTCCCATTATTGGACCACAACCTGGTCCTCAAGGACCAAATGGTGGGAATTATGGGCCTAGTGTGACCATAGTAAGTAAACTGGATGCTAGTGATCCACTTTACTTACATCCTAGTGATTCTGCAAACTTAAACATTATTACTGTTAAACTAAAGGGTACTATAAACTACACTGTATGGTCTAATGCATTAAAATTGGCTCTTCAAGTTAAAAACAAATGGGGATTTATAGATAAGTCTTGTGAAAGGTCTGTTGATGATGAAGTGTTAGGTAGACAATGGGATAGGTGTAATTCAATTGTGTTAACTTGGATTTTGAACTCCATTAGTGAGGATCTATATATGGGGCATGTGTTTTCTCAACTTGCTTGTGATGTAACTATGAAGTGAGTTAAAAGAAACTTATGATAAGATTGATGGGTCTATTGTCTTTGATCTTTATCAACAAATAAACTCTTTTAGTCAGAATGGGTTATCTGTGTCAGAGTACTATCATAGGTTAAATATCATGTGAAACAAATGGATCAAATATTACAACTACCTTCCTATACTTGCAATGCTGCTAAAGAATTTAATGATTTTAGTAATCTAATAAAACTAATGCCGTTTTTAATGGGATTAGATTGTGATTATCAAGGTGTTAGGACAAATTTGTTAATAAAGGAAACTCTTCCTTCTGTAAAGGAGGCATTTGCAATCATTTCTAGAGAGGAATCTCATAGAAATGCAAGCAATCCAAGCAAGAGAAGTCAATCCCTTGTTTTGTTTTCTAAGACTGCCTCACCTCCTGAGTTTAAAAGGAACAATAAAGTGTCAAATCAAAACTTAAAATGTTCCCAATGTAACAAAATTGGTCACACTGTGGATAAGTGCTTTGAAATCATTGGCAACCCTTCTTGGGTGAGGCCAAGAGGGGGTTAAGGAAAGAAGGTAGTTGCTAATAATAGTGTTTCTGATAATACTGATAATGTCATTAAGGGTTTCACTCCTGAACAGATTACCAGATTATTGAGTTTAATAGGAGATAAGAGTGACAGTCAACCGGGTACAACCGGGTATAAATCGGGTCCGGTTCCGGGTCCGGTTTTCTACATAGAAATGTATACCCTATGCGTACCCGACGGGTAGGGTCGGGTACGGTTCCGGGTTTACCGGTTCCGTTTTTTTTTCGGTTCCAATTCCGGTTCCGGTTTTTTTTGTGCACCTCTATTTTGGGCTGTGCCCTTGCCCAACAACACACCGTAGGCCCATAAATTTTTTATGATCAGGAAGGCAAAAGCCCATATAGTCTAAGTGGCGCTACATGACAAGGCTCACACTTTGCCCTTGTCTTAGAACAACCACAACGATGGTCAATGACCAAAATCCAAGATATATTATTTAAACTCAGAAGTGAAATGTTACATGTATGATGATATTTGACTATTTGAGAAGCTAGAAACAACTTGCTACAAAAAAATAGGATAAATATAAAAAAAAAAAAAAAAAAAAAAAACATGGATTTATGTACTTTAGTCATTAAAACATAAAGTGCTATTTTTTTTGAAGGGCAAAACATAAAGTGGTATTAGGATTAAAAAGTTAAATGAGATCAATTACAAATATAAGTTTGCGGTTAAAGCGTTCAAAGGGTAGACCGTAGACGTTTGTTCGTTTATAATAACCAGATTTCATATACCAAAAAATTGATATGACTAGGTATATATAACTCGCTCATTACTTTCCTTTTAAAATCATTTAAACATGGTTTGAACTATTATAAATAATGGTTTATTATGTGTATGAGCCGTTCAACTTAGGACTCCTTCAAGCTTTGGGTCCTTGTAGCAACGTATTTCAACCACTATATTATTCAAGCCGAGGTTAATTATCTAGCTCGATTAAATTAAAAATGAGACTAAATTTATGTTAATGGATGGACCAAATCAATGTATATCATTACAAACATGCTGTACCAATTCTTAAACTAGTTTTATGAGAATGATAGAATGGATCATACCTACAAGATCCTGACTTTTATCTAATTTTGAATTGAACATAGGTTGAAAGGATAAGTTTTCTATCTGATGACTTTATCATGATTTTACTCTTTCCACATGTTTTTTTTATAAGTGGGAGAACAACATATTCTTGCTTTATCCCCAAAGTTAACTATAAAAACATGTACAAGTAACGTAGTTTATTGCATAGATTTCTTGAGCTAGCAAAGTTTATTGAGGAATAGGTTTTCACTTCTTAGAAATGAAGTCACATTTGCTTGTGTCCGGTCTCTTGTTGGTTGCTTGTTCGCTTGCTTTAGCTTCGGACCCTAGTCCTCTCCAGGATTTCTGTGTGGCTGATCCAGATAGCGCAGGTACGATTCTTGAAGTTTTTCCATAAATGCTCCAACAAACATTCATGATATAATTATAGGTAACATTTATTGATGTCTCTTATAAGGTTCCTATTTTCGTTTTTCCAGTTTTCGTGAATGGTGTGGTTTGCAAAGATGCAAAGCTTGTGCAAGCAGATGATTTTCTCTTTAGAGGGCTCCACCTAATGGGAAACACAACGAATGACGTTGGGTCTAATGTGACCGCCGTGTCTGTAGCAGAGTTGGCAGGACTCAACACTTTAGGTATTTCCATGGCTCGTATTGATTTCGCTCCATGGGGCATTAATCCTCCACACACGCATCCTCGAGCCACGGAAATATTGACTGTCATTGAAGGAAGTATTCTAGTCGGTTTTGTCACATCCAACCCTGAAAATCGTCTCATCACAAAACTACTTCAGAAGGGTGATGTTTTCGTGTTCCCAAAAGGTCTGATTCACTTCCAGCAAAACGTAGGAAATGGCTATGCTCTTGCAATTGCTGCTTTGAGCAGTCAAAATCCAGGTGTCATTACCATTGCAAATGCTGTGTTTGGATCAAACCCTGGTATCGCTGGAGATATTCTTGCAAAGGCCTTTCAAGTTGATATCAAGGTCGTTCAACAAATTCAATCCAAATTCTGATACATTACGTGATTAAAATAGATGTTGACTTTTGTAACATAGAATTCATGCTACTCATGTTGGATTTTCTATTGTTTAATTTATATCTAAAAGTGAATAAAATATATAGTGTTGATTGTGATTTACGAGTTAATTGTTACAAAAGTAACTTATCATCCTAACTCAAACCCTAATTATTTTCCAAGCAATCAGAGCTGTTATATGAAACGTAACTTTTATTACTCATCTTGTTGTTGCACCATGGCGGGTTTCAATCTTAAATTCCCTAATTGTTATTTTATATTTTTTGGTTGGCAACTCAACGAAAGAGGTTACAAATATAATGATATATAAAAATAATATGCAGATTTAATCAACTAGTCATAATCCCTACGCTGAGGTGTGGGGCCGTAAAACCGTGCTACCAGCATTTGCGGGACGGGGGTGTAAAACCATGCTAAATAGCAATTGAATGACCACCAAAACCAGAAAAGCGTAAAATAAAAACCCGAATTTCTTCCACCAAATGACTCACATGACTAAAATGTAGACGAATTTAGACTTATACCGATATGTTTTAGAAAGTCGAGGAGGTAGAAAACCCAAGGGACTAAATGTGACCACCAAACGACGTGTGAAGTAGCAACTAGACGAAAAAACTAAGGAAACAAATGTGGCCAGCAAACACCATGCTGAGTAACAACTAAACGACTTTAATAGACTTTAATTTTTTTTTTATATTTAGTAATATTTATTACATCGAAAACAAGCCAACTTCTCAATATATGTGTACATTTTCACCAATCTCTTAATATAAATTCATGCATGCATAGTGTGAGACGTGCATGATTACTTATGCGTTCTTATACAGAAGACTTCAAGAATTAAAAAAGGGAAAATTGTTCAATGTAAAAACTACTTACATTTTCCTATGTATCACTAGTCAGGAGTTGTAGTCGTTCTCTAAATACATTTGCGGGATAACTAAACTTTTGAACCATTTGCTAGCCCTCGAACAACCACATGCATCGTGTGGATCTTCTAAGGACAACCCTTGAGTCAACTTGTATTAGGGCATGTCCAAACCTCAAACATTTCAGATCTCCACTTATCCTAACTGTTAAAAATTTAAAAGGTAATTACTTGTCCAATTTGTATCTTTCATAATATCATTTTCTAATTCATATGTCTTGGTTTTGTTTGTGTCTGTGCATATTCATGATATTGGATTTGGGCTGTGAGATGTTCGTGAGATGGGGTCCAGTAGTAGATGTAGCGGCCCAGTAGCAAAGGAGCCTTGTAGCTAAGAAGCCCAGATAGAAGGCTGTTGGCCTGGTGGCCCAGTTCAGTTATTATAAACTGAAGATTTATTCTCAGCCGTTCAGATTTCGATCCGTGTCAAACATTTCATCTAACGGATGAGATCACAAGATATTGTGTTTGTTTGTAGAACCTTCCATGATTAGTATAAAAGCTCATCTTGTCTTTCATTAGATTCTTTAATCAGTCATTCTCTTTTCTATTATTAGGGTTTGTAATAAGTCTCTGTATTATTAGCTTTCATCTTCGTCTAGATCATAAGGTTAGGGTTGTGTAATTAGATACATCTTGTATCTGTGTTAGATCTTGTATCTTTGTGATCGGTAGGTCGATAGAGGTGGTAAAGCTGTTTGTGACTAGTTCAGATCTTGGTTGTAATAGTTAGATCTGTAGGTGTTGGTCTGGTTCTTGAAGTTTGGTTCAAAGTCTTTCATTAATAAAGGTTTCTTTGAAGTTCTTAGTATTATCCATGTTTTGTAACATGGTATCAAAGCCCTAGGTTATCTTCTTGGGTTCTTGATAATTTTGTGTCATTCGCTTCCGTTGGGTGTCTATTCTTGGATCTATTGGGGCTTCAAGGTGTTCTCTGGTGTCAAGCTAAACCCTAGACTCAAGGGTTGGATCTCTAAATATAATGTGGTTATGGATAGGGCTTCGAGTGGACCTTGGTCAATAACCCTAAGTGAAGGTTGTTGATCTTGATTCATCTTCTTTGAGGAGTGCTTTTTTCTTCTGTTTATTGATCTGTAACCCTAAGTGAAGGTTACAGATCTTGAACCTGGTTTTGGAAGATGTGCATCCGGTTAGATTGTTCCAACTCTTTGTTTCTTTGTATTGTTTTTTTATAATTTTGTTCAGAGCATTGCCTGGGTTAGGGGGACCGGCATTGGCTCAACTATTTGTGAATTACTGTGGTCTGTCTTGTGCTTGACTTGCTTCTGGTTGTCTTCATTATCCAATCTCTTCGTATTTGTTTGTGTTCATGGGTAATTGTGAGTTAGTTGTGTGTGTATTAGTTAGGGGACTCCCGTGTTAAGACTTGTCCTGGCACCCTTTGAGTGACGAACCAGGAATCTGGAACACCGTAACGGTTTCGTCCATTGTGTGCTTGTGTAGTGTGTTTGATAATTACTCTTTGGTGTGTTTTATTTTCAGTCTGTGTAATTAGTTTGTACAGTCATGGTTAATGAACAAGGTCCTATTATTGGACCACAACCTGGTCCTCAAGGACCAAATGGTGGGAATGATGGCCTAGTGTGACCTTAGTAAGTAAACTAGATGCTAGTGATCCACTTTACTTACATCCTAGTGACTCTGCAAACTTAAACATTATTACTGTTAAACTAAAGGGTGCAGGAAACTACACTGTATGGTCTAATGCATTAAAATTGGCTCTTCAAGTTAAAAACAAATGGGGATTTATAGATAAGTCTTGTGAAATGTCCGTTGATGATGAAGTGTTTGGTAGACAATGGGATAGGTGTAATTCAGTTGTGTTAACTTGGATTTTGAACTCCATTAGTGAGGATCTGTATATGGGGCATGTGTTTTCTCAACTTGCTTGTGATGTATGGAGTGGGTTAAAAGAAACTTATGATAAGATTGATGGGTCTGTTGTCTTTGATCTTTATCAAAAAATAAAATCTTTTAGTCAGAATGGGTTATCTGTGTCAGAGTACTATCATAGGTTAAATATCATGTGAAACAAATGGATCAAATATTACAACTACCTTCCTGTACTTGCAATGCTGCTAAAGAATTTAATGATTTTAGTAATCTAATAAAACTAATGCAGCTTTTAATGGGATTAGATTGTGTTTATCAAGGTGTTAGGACAAATTTGTTAATAAAGGAAACTCTTCCTTCTGTAAAGGAGGCATTTGCAGTCATTTCTAGAGAGGAATCTCATAGAAATGCAAGCAATCCAAGCAAGAGAAGTCAATCTCTTGCTTTGTTTGCTAAGACTGCTTCACCTCCTGAGTTTAAAAGGAACAATAAAGTGTCAAATCAAAACTTAAAATGTTCCCAATGTAACAAAATTGGTCACACTATGGATAAGTGCTTTGAAATCATTGGCTACCCTTCTTGGATGAGGCCAAGAGGGGGTTAAGGAAAGAAGGTAGTTGCTAATAACAGTGTTTCTGATAATACTGATAATGTCATTAAGGGTTTCACTCCTGAACAGATTACCAGATTATTGAGTTTAATAGGAGATAAGAGTGACAGTCAAACAAGCTGCAATGTTGCAGGTAATGTGATAGGTCCTTATTGTGCTAGTGTTATGTTTAAACCAGCTTTTTGTTTTGTAAGTGAATTTAACAAGAAGGGTTTTATGGGTTGGATAACAGATTCTGGGGCAAATCAACATATGGTTAAAGATGATGAAAACGTTACAGATTGTTTTAATGTTACTGATTTAAATATAAGGGTTAAACATCCTAATGGCACTGATGCCTTACTAACTAAAATAGGTAACATCAAATTAGCTGAAAAGGTGGTTTTAAAAGATGTCTTTGTTATCCCAGAATATAATGTCAACTTAATTTCTGTACATAAACTAGCTAAGGATAACAAGTTATTTGTTGGTTTTGATGAGCATAGTTGTTACATCCAGGACTTAATCACCAAGAAAAACCTGGTGACTGGTAGTCAAGTGGATGGTTTATACTACTGTGGTAACTCTGTGATTTCTAGCAAGGTGTGTTACAATAGTTTTGTTATGTTTAATCTATAGCATGATAGGTTAGGTCACCCATCTAATAATGCTTTAAACATGTTTAAACAAAAACTAAATCTAGGAAATCTTGATTCTAACACCCCTTGTGAAATATACCAAAAGGCTAAGCAGCATAGGGAACCTTTTCCCTTAAGTGAATATAAGTCAAAAGCCATAGGTGACTTAGTTCACTTAGATGTATGGGGACCATATAGAGTTGCTAGTAGGAAAAGCTTTAAGTACTTCCTTACAATTGTAGATGATTTTTCTAGGGCAGTATGGGTATGTATGATGAAGAATAAACAAGAAGTATTTCAAAATTTACTAGATTTTGTGGCTATAATTGAAACTCAATTTAAAACCAAAGTTAAAATTTTTAGAAGTGATAATGGTTCTGAGTTTGTCAATCATCAAGTAAATAATTTTTTTAAGGATAAAGGAATTCTTCATCAAATTACATGTACCTATACACCCCAACAGAATAGGGTTGTTGAAAGAAAACATAGGCATCTATTAAAGATGCAAAGCTTGTGCAAGCAGATGATTTTCTCTTTAGAGGGCTCCACCTAATGGGAAACACAACGAATGACGTTGGGTCTAATGTGACCGCCGTGTCTGTAGCAGAGTTGGCAGGACTCAACACTTTAGGTATTTCCATGGCTCGTATTGATTTCGCTCCATGGGGCATTAATCCTCCACACACGCATCCTCGAGCCACGGAAATATTGACTGTCATTGAAGGAAGTATTCTAGTCGGTTTTGTCACATCCAACCCTGAAAATCGTCTCATCACAAAACTACTTCAGAAGGGTGATGTTTTCGTGTTCCCAAAAGGTCTGATTCACTTCCAGCAAAACGTAGGAAATGGCTATGCTCTTGCAATTGCTGCTTTGAGCAGTCAAAATCCAGGTGTCATTACCATTGCAAATGCTGTGTTTGGATCAAACCCTGGTATCGCTGGAGATATTCTTGCAAAGGCCTTTCAAGTTGATATCAAGGTCGTTCAACAAATTCAATCCAAATTCTGATACATTACGTGATTAAAATAGATGTTGACTTTTGTAACATAGAATTCATGCTACTCATGTTGGATTTTCTATTGTTTAATTTATATCTAAAAGTGAATAAAATATATAGTGTTGATTGTGATTTACGAGTTAATTGTTACAAAAGTAACTTATCATCCTAACTCAAACCCTAATTATTTTCCAAGCAATCAGAGCTGTTATATGAAACGTAACTTTTATTACTCATCTTGTTGTTGCACCATGGCGGGTTTCAATCTTAAATTCCCTAATTGTTATTTTATATTTTTTGGTTGGCAACTCAACGAAAGAGGTTACAAATATAATGATATATAAAAATAATATGCAGATTTAATCAACTAGTCATAATCCCTACGCTGAGGTGTGGGGCCGTAAAACCGTGCTACCAGCATTTGCGGGACGGGGGTGTAAAACCATGCTAAATAGCAATTGAATGACCACCAAAACCAGAAAAGCGTAAAATAAAAACCCGAATTTCTTCCACCAAATGACTCACATGACTAAAATGTAGACGAATTTAGACTTATACCGATATGTTTTAGAAAGTCGAGGAGGTAGAAAACCCAAGGGACTAAATGTGACCACCAAACGACGTGTGAAGTAGCAACTAGACGAAAAAACTAAGGAAACAAATGTGGCCAGCAAACACCATGCTGAGTAACAACTAAACGACTTTAATAGACTTTAATTTTTTTTTTATATTTAGTAATATTTATTACATCGAAAACAAGCCAACTTCTCAATATATGTGTACATTTTCACCAATCTCTTAATATAAATTCATGCATGCATAGTGTGAGACGTGCATGATTACTTATGCGTTCTTATACAGAAGACTTCAAGAATTAAAAAAGGGAAAATTGTTCAATGTAAAAACTACTTACATTTTCCTATGTATCACTAGTCAGGAGTTGTAGTCGTTCTCTAAATACATTTGCGGGATAACTAAACTTTTGAACCATTTGCTAGCCCTCGAACAACCACATGCATCGTGTGGATCTTCTAAGGACAACCCTTGAGTCAACTTGTATTAGGGCATGTCCAAACCTCAAACATTTCAGATCTCCACTTATCCTAACTGTTAAAAATTTAAAGGTAATTACTTGTCCAATTTGTATCTTTCATAATATCATTTTCTAATTCATATGTCTTGGTTTTGTTTGTGTCTGTGCATATTCATGATAATGGATTTGGGCTGTGAGATGTTCGTGAGATGGGGTCCAGTAGTAGATGTAGCGGCCCAGTAGCAAAGGAGCCTTGTAGCTAAGAAGCCCAGATAGAAGGCTGTTGGCCTGGTGGCCCAGTTCAGTTATTATAAACTGAAGATTTATTCTCAGCCGTTCAGATTTCGATCCGTGTCAAACATTTCATCTAACGGATGAGATCACAAGATATTGTGTTTGTTTGTAGAACCTTCCATGATTAGTATAAAAGCTCATCTTGTCTTTCATTAGATTCTTTAATCAGTCATTCTCTTTTCTATTATTAGGGTTTGTAATAAGTCTCTGTATTATTAGCTTTCATCTTCGTCTAGATCATAAGGTTAGGGTTGTGTAATTAGATACATCTTGTATCTGTGTTAGATCTTGTATCTTTGTGATCGGTAGGTCGATAGAGGTGGTAAAGCTGTTTGTGACTAGTTCAGATCTTGGTTGTAATAGTTAGATCTGTAGGTGTTGGTCTGGTTCTTGAAGTTTGGTTCAAAGTCTTTCATTAATAAAGGTTTCTTTGAAGTTCTTAGTATTATCCATGTTTTGTAACATGGTATCAAAGCCCTAGGTTATCTTCTTGGGTTCTTGATAATTTTGTGTCATTCGCTTCCGTTGGGTGTCTATTCTTGGATCTATTGGGGCTTCAAGGTGTTCTCTGGTGTCAAGCTAAACCCTAGACTCAAGGGTTGGATCTCTAAATATAATGTGGTTATGGATAGGGCTTCGAGTGGACCTTGGTCAATAACCCTAAGTGAAGGTTGTTGATCTTGATTCATCTTCTTTGAGGAGTGCTTTTTTCTTCTGTTTATTGATCTGTAACCCTAAGTGAAGGTTACAGATCTTGAACCTGGTTTTGGAAGATGTGCATCCGGTTAGATTGTTCCAACTCTTTGTTTCTTTGTATTGTTTTTTTATAATTTTGTTCAGAGCATTGCCTGGGTTAGGGGGACCGGCATTGGCTCAACTATTTGTGAATTACTGTGGTCTGTCTTGTGCTTGACTTGCTTCTGGTTGTCTTCATTATCCAATCTCTTCGTATTTGTTTGTGTTCATGGGTAATTGTGAGTTAGTTGTGTGTGTATTAGTTAGGGGACTCCCGTGTTAAGACTTGTCCTGGCACCCTTTGAGTGACGAACCAGGAATCTGGAACACCGTAACGGTTTCGTCCATTGTGTGCTTGTGTAGTGTGTTTGATAATTACTCTTTGGTGTGTTTTATTTTCAGTCTGTGTAATTAGTTTGTACAGTCATGGTTAATGAACAAGGTCCTATTATTGGACCACAACCTGGTCCTCAAGGACCAAATGGTGGGAATGATGGGCCTAGTGTGACCTTAGTAAGTAAACTAGATGCTAGTGATCCACTTTACTTACATCCTAGTGACTCTGCAAACTTAAACATTATTACTGTTAAACTAAAGGGTGCAGGAAACTACACTGTATGGTCTAATGCATTAAAATTGGCTCTTCAAGTTAAAAACAAATGGGGATTTATAGATAAGTCTTGTGAAATGTCCGTTGATGATGAAGTGTTTGGTAGACAATGGGATAGGTGTAATTCAGTTGTGTTAACTTGGATTTTGAACTCCATTAGTGAGGATCTGTATATGGGGCATGTGTTTTCTCAACTTGCTTGTGATGTATGGAGTGGGTTAAAAGAAACTTATGATAAGATTGATGGGTCTGTTGTCTTTGATCTTTATCAAAAAATAAAATCTTTTAGTCAGAATGGGTTATCTGTGTCAGAGTACTATCATAGGTTAAATATCATGTGAAACAAATGGATCAAATATTACAACTACCTTCCTGTACTTGCAATGCTGCTAAAGAATTTAATGATTTTAGTAATCTAATAAAACTAATGCAGCTTTTAATGGGATTAGATTGTGTTTATCAAGGTGTTAGGACAAATTTGTTAATAAAGGAAACTCTTCCTTCTGTAAAGGAGGCATTTGCAGTCATTTCTAGAGAGGAATCTCATAGAAATGCAAGCAATCCAAGCAAGAGAAGTCAATCTCTTGCTTTGTTTGCTAAGACTGCTTCACCTCCTGAGTTTAAAAGGAACAATAAAGTGTCAAATCAAAACTTAAAATGTTCCCAATGTAACAAAATTGGTCACACTATGGATAAGTGCTTTGAAATCATTGGCTACCCTTCTTGGATGAGGCCAAGAGGGGGTTAAGGAAAGAAGGTAGTTGCTAATAACAGTGTTTCTGATAATACTGATAATGTCATTAAGGGTTTCACTCCTGAACAGATTACCAGATTATTGAGTTTAATAGGAGATAAGAGTGACAGTCAAACAAGCTGCAATGTTGCAGGTAATGTGATAGGTCCTTATTGTGCTAGTGTTATGTTTAAACCAGCTTTTTGTTTTGTAAGTGAATTTAACAAGAAGGGTTTTATGGGTTGGATAACAGATTCTGGGGCAAATCAACATATGGTTAAAGATGATGAAAACGTTACAGATTGTTTTAATGTTACTGATTTAAATATAAGGGTTAAACATCCTAATGGCACTGATGCCTTACTAACTAAAATAGGTAACATCAAATTAGCTGAAAAGGTGGTTTTAAAAGATGTCTTTGTTATCCCAGAATATAATGTCAACTTAATTTCTGTACATAAACTAGCTAAGGATAACAAGTTATTTGTTGGTTTTGATGAGCATAGTTGTTACATCCAGGACTTAATCACCAAGAAAAACCTGGTGACTGGTAGTCAAGTGGATGGTTTATACTACTGTGGTAACTCTGTGATTTCTAGCAAGGTGTGTTACAATAGTTTTGTTATGTTTAATCTATAGCATGATAGGTTAGGTCACCCATCTAATAATGCTTTAAACATGTTTAAACAAAAACTAAATCTAGGAAATCTTGATTCTAACACCCCTTGTGAAATATACCAAAAGGCTAAGCAGCATAGGGAACCTTTTCCCTTAAGTGAATATAAGTCAAAAGCCATAGGTGACTTAGTTCACTTAGATGTATGGGGACCATATAGAGTTGCTAGTAGGAAAAGCTTTAAGTACTTCCTTACAATTGTAGATGATTTTTCTAGGGCAGTATGGGTATGTATGATGAAGAATAAACAAGAAGTATTTCAAAATTTACTAGATTTTGTGGCTATAATTGAAACTCAATTTAAAACCAAAGTTAAAATTTTTAGAAGTGATAATGGTTCTGAGTTTGTCAATCATCAAGTAAATAATTTTTTTAAGGATAAAGGAATTCTTCATCAAATTACATGTACCTATACACCCCAACAGAATAGGGTTGTTGAAAGAAAACATAGGCATCTATTAAATGTAGCAAGGGCTCTGTTATTTCAAAGTAATGTTCCCGTAAGGTTTTGGTCAGAATGTGTGTTGACTGCTGCTTATCTTATTAATAGGACTCCATCCTCAGTTCTAGGTGGGAAGACTCCATATGAGGTAGTATGTAGATTTAAACCCTTTCTTGATCAATTGAGGTTGTTTGGTTGTTTACGCTTTAGTACAAATTTAAATGAATCTGACAAATTAGCTAGTAGAGCAGAAAAATGTGTTCTAATTGGCTATTCAACTGAGAAAAAGGGGTATAAACGGTTTGGTCTTGAAAACAAAAACAGTTTTTTTTCTCTAGGAATGTAAAGTTTTTTGAAGCATTTTTCCATTTAAAGAAAATCAGATTTTCGAGTCTGTAAATGATGTTTTGCAACCTGAGGTAACACATCTTAATTTTTTTTGACAACTATGAACAACAACAACCTCAACTTCCCAATGATGATAGAAAGGGAACAAAAGATATTGATTCAAAGACACACAGGTCTCAGCAATCAGCATCCAAAAGCTTAGGGATAGATGGCTTGGCTGAGTTACAGCAGCCCAGCCCTAAGTCTTCTAGGACTGATAGGGCTGAGTGTGACTTATCTGAAAATGACAACATAAACATTACCCATTCTGAGGAAAATTTAGATGATCAGAATGTAGGTCAAACTACCTCAAGAAGGTCAGCTAGGGAGTTAGTTCTACCTAGAAACTTAAAGGACTATGTCTTAGATAATAAGGTTAAGTATGGCATTGAAAGAGTTGTGAATTATGCTCATTTACCTAGTAGTTCTAGGTGTTTTTTGTCTTTTTTAAATAAAGGGCATGAACCTGCCACATTCAATGAAGTTGCTAGTGATCCAAACTGGGTAGCAGCAATGAATGAGGAAATAGAGGCCCTTCATAGGAATGATATTTGGGATCTTGTTGATCTTCCTAAGGGTAAAAGTGTTATAGGGTGCAAGTGGATTTATAGAATTAAATATAAATCCACTGGAGAGATAGAGAGATACAAAGCTAGGCTTGTTGCCAAAGGTTTTAGCCAAAAACAAGAGATAGATTTTGAGGAAACATTCTCCCTTGTGGTTAAACTAGTAACAGTAAGATGTATAATCTCTATTGTTGTTCATAACAATTGGAATCTTTACCAATTGGATGTGAACAATGCATTTCTATATGGTAGTCTTAATGAAGATGTATATATGTCACTTCGTGATGGCTATTATTCTCAGTCTAAAAACAGAGTGTGTAAACTTAAAAGGTCATTATATGGTCTTAAACAAGCTCCACGAATGTGGAATGCTAGATTAGTGACTGTTTTGGTTAAACTAGGGTTTAAACAAAGTAAATGTGACTTTTCTTTGTTTTACAAAACTTCTGAGTCATTAACTATTTTCTTGCTTGTGTATGTGGATGATATAGTGATAACTGGTAATAGTCATGATGAAATATCTAAAATAAAGGAAAGTCTTAGATCAAAATTTTTGATCAAAGACTTAGGGGATTTAAAATATTTCTTAGGTATTGAAGTGATTAAAACAGACAATGGTATTTGTTTGTCTCAAAGGAAATATTGTTTGGAACTTCTTGCTGAATTTGAATTAACAGGTTCAAAACCTGTTAATACACCTATTGAACAAAATCATGCTATTACAGCTTTGTGCAAACAAAACTGTAAAGAACTTACCAATGTAACTAGTTATCAAAAATTGGTAGGGAAATTAATTTATTTAGCCCATAATAGACCAGACATATCATATGCTGTACATTTTTTAAGGCAGTATATGCATAAACCTTTGAGTGGTCACTTGAAAATTGCTATGAGGTTGTTGAGGTATTTGAAAAAATCACCTGGTAAAGGAATATTATTTTCTAAAGGTTCTCATATTGATTTAGTTGCCTATTCTGACTCAGACTGGGCAAAATGTCTAGACACTAGGAAATCGGTGACAGGCTTTTGTGTTTTCCTTGGAAACTCTTTCGTTTCATGCAAAAGCAAAAAGCAATCTACTATATCCAGGTCTTCAGCTGAGGCTGAGATTAGGGCACTATGTGCAACTACATGTGAACTCATGTGGTTGATCAATATGTTAGGAGAACTAGGAATTAAAATATCTACTCCTGTCCCTTTGCATTGTGACAATACAGCTGCTTTATCAATAGCAGCTAATCCAGTTTTCCATGAGAAAACTAAACATTTTGAATTGGATTTGTATTTTCTAATAGATCAAATTACCAAAGGTGTGGTGAAAACTCTCAGTATTGCTTCAAGTAGTCAAAGGGCTGATATTTTGACTAAAGGGTTATTCCCAAACAAGCATGATGAAATGTGCAGGCAGATTTCTATGTTTGACCCATTTCAAGATACAAATTGAGAGGGTGTATTAAAAATTTAAAAGGTAATTACTTGTCCAATTTGTATCTTTCATAATATCATTTTCTAATTCATATGTCTTGGTTTTGTTTGTGTTTGTGCATATTCATGATATTGGATTTGGGTTGTGAGATGTTCGTGAGATGGGGTCCAGTAGTAGATGTAGCGGCCCAGTAGCAGAGGAGCCTTGTAACTGAGAAGCCCAGATAGAAGGCAGTTGGCCTGGTGGCCCAGTTCAGTTATTATAAACTGAAGATTTATTCTCAGCCGTTCAGATTTCGATCCGTGTCAAACATTTCATCCAACGGCTGAGATCACAAGATATTGTGTTTGTTTGTAGAACCTTCCATGAGCAGTATAAAAGCTCATCTTCTCTTTCATTAGATTCTTTAATCAGTCATTCTCTTTTCTATTATTAGGGTTTGTAATAAGTCTCTGTATTATTAGCATTCATCTTCATCTAGATCATAAGGTTATGGTTGTGTAATTAGATACGTCTTGTATCTGTGTTAGATCTTGTATCTTTATGATCAGTAGGTCGATAGAGGTGGTAAAGCTGTTTGTGACTTGTTCAGATCTTGATTGTAATAGTTAGATCTGTAGGTGTTTGTCTGGTTCTTGAAGTTTGGTTCAAAGTCTTTCTTTAATAAAGGTTTCTTTGAAGTTCTTAGTGTTATCCATATTTTGTAACACTAACAGTTTTTGATCATGGTTAAGCAATGGTAAAGAAAGGTAAGATATAAATGATTATACGTGTGACTTGCGTTGAAGGAGATAACGACTTTAACAATCAAATCTTGAGTGAATTTGTTTATAGACAACAAAGATGATATAGCACTCACTGGAAAGCATATTGTAACATTTCACCTTAAATAATTGTACGTTACGAAAAGTTTTATTTTTGGTGATATACATATATATATATATATATATAAAAGTTATAATAATAATAATAGTAATAACATTAAATTGCAGCCCAAACTTTATTTTTGAAGCCTAAGTACACGGCCCAATACAGAATTTCGGCCCACCAAGCCCAAGACCACGAGATCCGGCCCACCTGTTTTAAAAAAAAAGGGTTTTGTTTCAGACGGGTTTCGAACCCGAGTCAAACCAACAAACACCACACACACCAAACCACCTGGTCTATACCCACTTTCTGTTTTAAACCCAACATATAATTACTATAACACATTCCAGGATTCATCTCAGTTGACTTTGGAAGTCAACTGAGATCAATGACCTTCCTTAATCACCTCAAATCCACGCGTGATTGATCCAAGATAGGAAGATTACGTGATTACCGGCCTAATCCTTATCAATTACATGTACAATTACAAACTGATTGACCATATTGCTCGTTATACGCGTGAACCATTCAAATCAAGTCAAACCTTCCAATTTTGCAATCTAGACATTTGCACTATAAATTGAACATCAAACAACATTCTAACATCGCCGAACATCTCTTCTCTATCTCCAATTTCTCTGAAAATTCTCTGTTCAACGGTTTTTGTTCGTATTTTGACATCGAGGGTTGACTTACCGTTCGTGTACAATTAAACACTGTAAGTCTAATGTTGTTTGTGGGATTTGTTGATCGGCCTACACAAAACATTAACCCCATGATTGATCGGGTTAATACTGTGTGGATTGATCAATTGAATTTGTTAGGGCTCGAAGTTAATTTTGGGGAAGAAACGTCTGTGCATTTGGCTATTTATTTTAAATTAACAATAACCAAACACAACCACTGGCTTGGACCAAATGGTTGTGTCTGGTGCCTTGTACACGAGCCACCCGGGTTCGAGTCCCGGCATGGCGTCCTTTTGTCCTTTTTTTTTTCCATTTATCCTTTTAAACAAAACAAATACTTTTATATAATACATTTAATTTTATAAATTCGTTTTTAATTATCAAAATCATTTTATAAATTCTAAAAAAATTACTTTTAGTTAATCTGATATAAATGCTTCACCTACAATTTTTAGTTTTCAAAAATTCATTTATTTAATATTTATAATAATTAAATCAATTTTATGCTATTATATTTGTAAAAATCCATTAAAATATCAAAACAATTTTATAAATTTCCACAAAAATTATCCTAAGTTTGTACAATGATAAACTTTACTGAAATGATTTTTAATTCTGAAAAATCATTTATTTTATATTTTAAATCAATTTTTGTTAGTTTTAATCATAATTAAATCATTATAAATTCAATATTAGATATTTTTGCACCAAAATTTTATACAATTTATTTCTGAATATTTAGAACAGAAATATAATTTTTGAAATAATAATTCTTTAATTTTAGTATTTTTAAATATTAAAATTTAATTTTGGCAAATTGTAATAAATAGATTTAAAAATCTATTTTAAAGAAATAATTTTATAAAAAAATTATTTTTATACTTTAAACACATTATTGTGACCATCCTAAATTTAGATTTCATAAAAAGATTTTAGGCATTAATTTACTAAATTTCTCCCAATTGTCGAATATTTTTAATATTAATTAAACAAGCATTTATCCCCAAATTCGATGCCCTAGAACGTATACATTTGTAGACTAGATAGACTTAGACATGTTTATTACCTTATTATAGGGGGATACTTGACACATTTGGGCAACACACTAATTTCAAGAGATAACATTTTGTTAAGGTGAGTTTACATAGCCCCTTTTACTTTATTTTCACTATTTTTGGGGTGAAACATGTTCAAATATTTTATACTATCATTTACTCATATTTACTTGTGATTCAATTACAACATCATTCTATCATTTGACTATAACAAAAAGACACAGTACAATCATTAACATTGATCAAGCCGCCTGTTTAGATTATAGCGCTATAGGTCTGACAAACCCATCCCCCGCATAGACTCAGGGATGATCGATAACAGTAATAACATTTAACTAACTTGCGAGTTAGTCATCAGTCGACACAAGGTTTGGTTGTACAAAGACGCATTGCTACATGTCGGTATCATACTCTATCATCATACAACTTTGAATGTTGTACAAACTATTGTTATCTATCATTTCTCAAAAACCTATGTATTCTCACCAACTTTTGTTGACCCAAAATATTTTCAACTTAACATGTTTCAGGTTCTACTTGCTTGAAGAATTGCTTGAAGATATGTGCATAGTTTTATTCAATTTGATGTACGAATTCTTGTAGAACAATTGTATGTAATTTATTTAAATCAATTAATGAAATTTATTATTCACCATGAGCTACTAAACAATCATCAATACGTGACATCCCGATGTTTCCGCCATCGGTTGGGGTGTTACAGATTGGTATCAGAGCCATGGTTATAGGGAATTAGGTTATTAGAAAAATAATCTAGTCTATAACCATAGGATTTAACCAGTACTTGCTTCTTTTACTTGCTATTCTCTATCTCCCTCCTACTTCTTATCCCTACTTTCATCCTTACAAGAAGACGCTCTACATCACTGGATTCACTCTTAGACTAATAAGGCAAAATCCTCAGGTTTAACCTGAACCACCTTGAGATCTCATCGAAGTTCTAGATTTTAATAACGAACACGTGCAATCTGGAAGGGTGAACGCCTGTATTCTGAGTCTTCTGTCTAGGCTGGCATTGCGCATATATCCCAATCAGACGAGGGACCCGGATGCCTACTGGGAATTCTCGGGATGAGTGTTCACTTATAGGCTAAAGCACGTCTTCATATGTTATTAGAATTTAGAATCTTTGATAAGTCAACGTTTTCGTTTATTCGTTTTAATGAATAAATGATTACATTCCTTATATAATCTCACTCATTTCACTGTGTCTCTTACAGATCATGCCTCCACGTCGCAGTGCTCGTCTTAACAGTGGTGAAAATCATGATGAAGGAAGTAACAATCACAACCACAACCACGATACTAACCATCACAACAACAACAACAACAACAATGGTGTCGATGCCCAACTGGCTGCAATCATTTCTCAACAAATGGCGCAGCAAATCGCAACTCTGGTTCCCAACTTACTAGCTCAAGTCATCCAGTTGAACGACAATGGGAACGGCAACGGCAACGGGAATGGAAATGGAAATGGACACCACAACGGGAATGGACTTCCAGCCTGTACCCTTAAGCACTTTAATTCTTGCAATCCCCCAAAATTCAGTGGAGAAGAAGGAGCTTCAGGACTCCTACAATGGTTTGAGGGTATTGAAAATACCTTCATCAACAGTGAGTGTCCCGATAACTTTAAGGTCTGTTATGCTATGAGCGTTCTTTACAAACGAGCACTCACTTGGTGGAATGAGGAAAAACGTACCCGAGGAGCTGAAGTTGCACTTACTATGACGTGGGATCAAGTCAAGGAGATAATGAAAGATGAATTTTGCCCACGTAACGAGATCAAGAAATTAGAAGACGAGTTCCACACCCTTGCTCAGGATAGTGGGAAAACCTTGCCTACAATACCCGCTTTCACGAGCTTAGCTTATTGTTACCCCACAAAGTCACTCCCCTGCCAGTAGCCATCGAGAAGTACATCGGTGGTCTGCCCATGCAAATCCAGGACACGGTGTGGGGAAGGAATCCTGCCACCTTGGAGGAAGCCAAACGTTTAGCAGCTACCTTAACTGATAATCACGTAAAGAACGGGACCTTAGTTCGGAAAGGCAATAAAACAAGTATTGTAGCCGCGGTAACCACTAAGAACCAGAAACGTAAGACCAGGGATCTTGATGCAAACCTCACTACACAAGCTTCTAACAAGAAAACTTATACAGGAAACCACCCATTATGTAATACCTGCAACCGACATCATCCCACTGCTTCAGCATGTCGCTTGTGCACCAATTGTGGAAGGTATGGCCATCTGGTCAACACGTGTCGTGAGACCCCAAATCCAAATGCCAACCAACCTACCAACCCTGCTCAAGCTGCTAACCTTAATCAATACAACTATGGTCAATGCTATGAATGTGGAGACCCAAATCACTACCGTAACCGATGCCCTAAACTAAACCGAGATCAAGACCCTCCAGCTACTTAACAGCAGATCCCACCATTTGAATGTTGTTTGCTTTTAATTCTATGTATCAACACTTTTTGATTCAAATAATAAATCCAAGTATTATCATAACATTTGTGTGCATGCTTGTTTGAATGTGAACAAATTGCTATATCTATAATCATACGTGTGTACTTGTACAACAATTAGTTAACTACCAAACAACCAGCTTAACGATTGGTAGAGGTCATCATGTCTTTCCAACAGTCGGGAGAGGCCCTACCACCTGCTCAACGACTGGCGGGGACTATCAGACCTGCTCAACAATCGGTAAAGTCATAAAAGGACGCAAAACCCTAATGTAAGGTAAATTGATAATTACGGTCCGGAACGTAATCATGAGTTTACAGGTACGTTAAGGTAGTGTGAAATTTTATCAAGGTTCTTAGTAGATGACCAATCGTATATCTGGTGTCTTCCTTTAACTTCGGGACGAAGTTCCTAAAAGTAGGGGAGACTGTAACATTTCGCCTTAAATAATTGTACGTTACGAAAAGTTTTATTTTTGGTGATATACATATATATATATATATAAAAGTTATAATAATAATAATAGTAATAACATTAAATTGCAGCCCAAACTTTATTTTTGAAGCCTAAGTACACGACCCAATACAGAATTTCGGCCCACCAAGCCCAAGACCACGAGATCCGGCCCACCTGTTTTAAAAAAAAAGGGTTTTGTTTCAGACGGGTTTCGAACCCGAGTCAAACCAACAAACACCACACACACCAAACCACCTGGTCTATACCCACTTTCTGTTTTAAACCCAACATATAATTACTATAACACATTCCAGGATTCATCTCAGTTGACTTTGGAAGTCAACTGAGATCAATGACCTTCCTTAATCACCTCAAATCCACGCGTGATTGATCCAAGATAGGAAGATTACGTGATTACCGGCCTAATCCTTATCAATTACATGTACAATTACAAACTGATTGACCATATTGCTCGTTATACGCGTGAACCATTCAAATCAAGTCAAACCTTCCAATTTTGCAATCTAGACATTTGCACTATAAATTGAACATCAAACAACATTCTAACATCGCCGAACATCTCTTCTCTATCTCCAATTTCTCTGAAAATTCTCTGTTCAACGGTTTTTGTTCGTATTTTGACATCGAGGGTTGACTTACCGTTCGTGTACAATTAAACACTGTAAGTCTAATGTTGTTTGTGGGATTTGTTGATCGGCCTACACAAAACATTAACCCCATGATTGATCGGGTTAATACTGTGTGGATTGATCAATTGAATTTGTTAGGGCTCGAAGTTAATTTTGGGGAAGAAACGTCTGTGCATTTGGCTATTTATTTTAAATTAACAATAACCAAACACAACCATTGGCTTGGACCAGATGGTTGTGTCTGGTGCCTTGTACACGAGCCACCCGGGTTCGAGTCCCGGCATGGCGTCCTTTTGTCCTTTTTTTTTTCCATTTATCCTTTTAAACAAAACAAATACTTTTATATAATACATTTAATTTTATAAATTCGTTTTTAATTATCAAAATCATTTTATAAATTCTAAAAAAATTACTTTTAGTTAATCTGATATAAATGCTTCACCTACAATTTTTAGTTTTCAAAAATTCATTTATTTAATATTTATAATAATTAAATCAATTTTATGCTATTATATTTGTAAAAATCCATTAAAATATCAAAACAATTTTATAAATTTCCACAAAAATTATCCTAAGTTTGTACAATGATAAACTTTACTGAAATGATTTTTAATTCTGAAAAATCATTTATTTTATATTTTAAATCAATTTTTGTTAGTTTTAATCATAATTAAATCATTATAAATTCAATTTTTGATATTTTTGCACCAAAATTTTATACAATTTATTTCTGAATATTTAGAACAGAAATATAATTTTTGAAATAATAATTCTTTAATTTTAGTATTCTTAAATATTAAAATTTAATTTTGGCAAATTGTAATAAATAGATTTAAAAATCTATTTTAAAGAAAATAATTTTATAAAAAAATTATTTTTATACTTTAAACACATTATTGTGACCATCCTAAATTTAGATTTCATAAAAAGATTTTAGGCATTAATTTACTAAATTTCTCCCAATTGTCGAATATTTTTAATATTAATTAAACAAGCATTTATCCCCAAATTCGATGCCCTAGAACGTATACATTTGTAGACTAGATAGACTTAGACATGTTTATTACCTTATTATAGGGGGATACTTGACACATTTGGGCAACACACTAATTTCAAGAGATAACATTTTGTTAAGGTGAGTTTACATAGCCCCTTTTACTTTATTTTCACTATTTTTGGGGTGAAACATGTTCAAATATTTTATACTATCATTTACTCATATTTACTTGTGATTCAATTACAACATCATTCTATCATTTGACTGTAACAAAAAGACACAGTACAATCATTAACATTGATCAAGCCGCCTGTTTAGATTATAGCGCTATAGGTCTGACAAACCCATCCCCCGCATAGACTCAGGGATGATCGATAACAGTAATAACATTTAACTAACTTGCGAGTTAGTCATCAGTCGACACAAGGTTTGGTTGTACAAAGACGCATTGCTACATGTCGGTATCATACTCTATCATCATACAACTTTGAATGTTGTACAAACTATTGTTATCTATCATTTCTCAAAAACCTATGTATTCTCACCAACTTTTGTTGACCCAAAATATTTTCAACTTAACATGTTTCAGGTTCTACTTGCTTGAAGAATTGCTTGAAGATATGTGCATAGTTTTATTCAATTTGATGTACGAATTCTTGTAGAACAATTGTATGTAATTTATTTAAATCACTTAATGAAATTTATTATTCACCATGAGCTACTGAACAATCATCAATACGTGACATCCCGATGTTTCCGCCATCGGTTGGGGTGTTACACATATGCTTACTTACATAGAGAGAAAGGGAGGGATATATTTCAAACAAGAAAAAAAAAACTTATTCATATGTTTTTTTGGCACTTAAACATTTACCTACGCATGTATAAATTACATATAGGTTTTTAAACCTACATACGCCTTGCATATACGTAGCACTAGTATATAAACAAAACTTTTCTATATGATGCATTCTTTTTTTTTTTAAAGAGATATGATGCATTCTTTGCCGATGCGTGTGGGAGGATTAGGGCTCCTCTCTGCGAAGGATGTCGGCATGTATGCGTTTGTGGCGTCACGAGCTCAGTCCTGGAACCTTCAAGACCACATCCTACGAAATAGCGGGGTTTTCGGCGCAGACTTGGACTACGTGCAGGCCCTCGAAAAGCTAAATGACTATCTCCCAGGTTTTGATATTGGCGGTTTTTCTAACAAGGACACCGCCCCCCCAAAGCCTCAGAAAACTTTGGCGAATGCCCTTTATGGCAAAATCGCTCAGAACCTGGGTGAAGTTTTTGGTTTGTCCCCCCGTCAGAGGGCAGTTATTGAATGCCTGCAAACCCCCCACGCCCAAGATTTCCTAACTGTTATCCCGATCGAAGGTTTAGGCCAAAGCATGTCCGCTATTGAATACAGGGCCATTCTTAAATATCGTCTGATGATCCCAATGTACCAGGAGGATGACATCTGTCCGATGTGCCGTAAGGCCTGTCTGGATGAATACGGGGAACACGCGGTTCATTGTAAGGAGTTGCCCGGTTTAAAATATCGGCATGATTGGGTTCGAGACATTCTGTGGGACATTTTAAGACGGGCTGGGATCTCAGCCAAGAAGGAGGCCCCTGTAAACTTCCTCTCGGATCCAGCAGAAGGGAGATCCACCCTACGACCAGCAGATCTCCTTGTCTTTGGGTGGGCCGGGGGGAAGCATGCTTGTGTTGACCTGACGGGTGTATCTCCCCTAGTTGGGTTGAGGGATAGTGGCTTTGTTGCAGGGCAAGCGGTCCGGAAAGCAGAGGCAAAGAAGGTAGAAAAACATGCTAAAGCCTGCGAGGAGAACCAACACGTTTTTGTACCTTTGGCTTTTGATACCTTTGGCTCATTGGCACCGGAGGCTACCCGTTTCTTGACCAGGGTCCAACGGGTTATTCACAGTAGTGTCTCGGCTCCGGGTGGACATGGTTATGTTTTTAGTAGATTAGGATTTGCTATCCAGAAAGGGGTGGCGGCGCAGCTTGTTGCCCGCCTGCCCGCTATCTTAATGTAATTTTCTTTGTCCTGAAATGAATTTGATATATTAGTAAAAAAAAAAAAAAAAAAAGAGAGATAAATAAGTAATGTATATCAACCATTTCCTTAGATCACACACTGCAGAGCATGGAGAAGGGTGGTGAGCGCCCCCACGCCCCAAACACTATCCCATGCCTTTCACAGCCATGGCATTACCCCCTTCACAACAAATGTTTCGTTTGCGTTGCCCTTTGACCAACCTCCTGATCTCCCCTTGGCTAACTTGATTTTTTGGCCTTTGCCCTTGTCCAATATCACCCCATAAGCCCATACAATTTTTTATTGGGAAGGTAAAGCCCACATCACCTAAGTAGCGCCTACATGACAGGGTAGTAACTTTGCCCTAGCCTTAGAGCATCCACCCGGTCAAAGTTCAAAATCTAAACTAGTGACATCAGCACGACACATCATTCCAAACAACAACCATTTCAAACTCACTTTTTTCTCCAATACTAAAATATTCCATACCACCACATCACACACACTTTAAAAAAAAATGTGTGTGGTGATCCCCACTAAAACAAACCGAACCACAAAAGTCCACCACCTCCAAGGCCGTGTAGTTTGATTTGTGTAGTCCGAAATCTAGACGCGGAAGTCTCGACCCCACGTTACTGATGCTCTTATATTTTATAAAATTTTAGGATTAAAAAAACACAAAATCATCACCCACCTTACGGTGGGGAGTGGTATGGAGGCTTAGTGATAGGAGACCTATAGCTGAAAGGTCATGGGTTCGATTTTTTAGAGCACGGGCTTTACAGATTATTCCATTTCCGTGCCTTCGAACGGGTGGATGGTCGGGTTTTCCCCGAAACTGGTGGCTGGTGGGTCAGGGACTCTGTCCTTCTGAGTAAGGGTCGGCAAGGGCTTCTTTGGCCATTGGGAGCCACGTACGGAGTACCTGGCTTATATACGTTTAAAAAAAAATCATTCCTTTACAATCTGGTAATCAACCGATTAAAACCCACGTAAAACCCCCAATCATAGCCCCTTCTAATTTGCCCTACCTGCTTGCTTTCTCTGTATTCGAGGTTAGTTTCTCTTTCGTCCATTGATTATCTCGTATATATCTGTTTGTGTGGTGATTTAAATGTTAGTTTTCTCGTTCGAGGCTGTTTCTACCGTCATTCGTGTTGATTAATTATCACCTTCTAAGCTGTTTGTTTCGTTATCATAATTTGGTTGATGTTATTGTTTTACAATTTCACTACATAATCTGTTAAGCATTAAAAAAACATTAACTAATTTCATCACTAGATTCATCAAAAACACACATAAAAATAGCACGGAGTGTTTGAAACTGACCCAGAAAGTCTAAAACATCAAAATCCCTTAAGGCGTACCTAAGCCCCAGCATTTCTTACTCCCTTGGCCGTTAGAGACGTACATACAAAATAACCCAATGGAGTGCTGCTTCATACTCGTTTTCTTAGCAATGTGCCTCGAAGCGCACCTCGCCCATTTTTATAAATTATGTGTATAACATTAACTTTGATATTGAAGTAGATTGATGCTATATGTCACAACTGGTGTTACTTACATGTAATGTTTATGTAAATTGTAAAGTGCTCTACAACATGCGTGATTTGGTTTGGTTTAAGGTTTACTCACATTACTTCTAAACATGATTTTGAAGTCAAATAAATATATTTTAAATCAGTTTAAAGTTCATTTAGTCTATTGTACATTGTTTTGTTTATCTTGACATAGGAGTCGTCTTTAGCCTAAGCACAAGGTGCAAAAAAGTGAGGCTGGAAAAGCGAACAAAGAAAAAAAAAAGGAAAATGTATTATATACTAGAAAAATGATACTATTATTCAAATAAAATAAACAAAAGCTATTATATAACATATAATATCATCTAATCAGTATAAAAGATTTAAAAATATTAGTGCATAAAAGTAGTTTTCGTTAGATAAATGTAAAAATTTGGCTGGAATCTAGCAGGAAATTCTGCGGAATCTGCATCACCTTGAGAATTAAAGCGCAGTTGTCTCAATTTAAAGCACAAATGCCTCGTGGTCTTTTACAATCTCCCATGCCGCTTGATGATTAAAACCGGAAGGATGACTTTTCCTGTAATCATTCAACGCCGTTTGCAAGATGTTTAGATCACTACATCCACTCCCTCGTAGGCGCTCCTATATAATTAAATAAAACCGTAAATTAAATTTAATTTAGAGAAATAATTTGTATAATTAAAAGAAACGGTCAGTTTAATATAACATAGTTGTTACCGCTTGTTGATGAAGGCCATTAAATGCATTCATTTGTGGGTTCATGTCGGTCCATTTAGAAGTAATTTGATCAACTGTTCGGGTGGATCCACCCAACAGTGACGCGTAATGTTTTTGGACCGCTTTCCAAACACTTCCATTGCTTCTTTGGTTACTCTTCTCTATATTCTCCGACACATAGCACCAATCTTTTGCCAAAGCAACCTCTTGGGCCGTATTCCACTTCACAGCTTTTGTTCGCTTTGCATATTTCTTTTTCCCCAGCATCAACTCCTTCAACTTCAAGTTCAAGCGCGTCCTCCGCTTCATCGTCTAATTTTTCATCTCCATGTTGCTCGAACTGTGTCTCTGGCACAGTTTCTTCCACGTCATCGTCCCCGTCTTATAGGTTGAGCTCGAAGTCATCTAGTTGGGAAGTTGTTAATTGAGGCGGCGTAAAATATTGTGGATACAGAATGGGTTGTTGGGTTTGTGGGAATAGTTGGAATGGTGGATATTGTGAGAAAAACGGTTGTTGTTGGGGTTGGGTTTGTGGAAAATTGATCACGGGCCTATAGCCTTCAACCGTAGCCGAACTCGAACCCGAACCTCTCCCTCGACTACTAGAACCACTAGATTTCAAGGTTCTTCTCCCACCCTTCGAAACACTCTTTGATTTCCTTAGATCCATTTGTTTTGTTTGTGATTTAGTTTGTTAATCTAGTAGTTTGTTTGTGTTTTTTTATTTAAACTGTCTTCGTTTTTTATACCATTTGAAAATAACGATAAAAAAATGCTACCGTTTTTATATCAAATACATTCAAACGGTTAAAAAGGTAATAAAATTCGACCGTTGCAATAATTAGTTTTTATCTACCAGCCCGTTAGATAGAACTCGTAATTTGTTCACTGGACCCCTACTAGCACTGATGGCGGCGATGTTACCGTGCTAGTAGTTGGGTACCCGTGACCAAATTTGATAGCGCTCCGTCCCCTCTTACAAGAAGACTTTAGAATATCTGTTTTTATTTATATATTTTTTTAATTTGAAAATTATAAATATAGAAATAGTTATATTTATTATTGGCTTTTTAATTTTTAATTGTTGTGGTAGGTGGCAATATGCTAACAACACGCTTTTCACGATCAGGCTTAAAATAATGATTTATAAGTTTAATACTTTAATGTTATTTCTTGTCCTATTGTCGATTTGTTTATGGATCTTATCAAATTAGCTTGGGTAACCTGAATTTTGTTTGACTTATCCACAAGGACACTAAAAACCAAAGGGTTAACTATGTGAGGTTTTCGAGCTAACAGGTTGATATATGTTATTGGTTAGCATATTAACGGATTGAACATGTGAAACACGAATATAGCCTATGTGTTTATTAGTGTTTAAGACGTAAACATATACACATTTAGGGCATGTGTAGTGACTAGTGAGGGCTCTATAAGGTTTTATGAGAAAATATGGTGTAGTAAGAATGGGCTTCATGAAGCTTTATAAATGATTAGGTAATGATTGCTTAATTATTGTTTTTTTATTTTAAATAACAAATATTTAAATACCAAATAATATTTCATTAAATAAAAAAAATTACAAATACTAAAAAAAACTACAAATACTTAAAAAAAATAAACAAATACTAAAAAAAAGTTACAAATACTAAAATAAAAATTACAAATACTAAAAAATATATATACAAATTATTACTCGTCGTCATCGTCGTCTTCTTCTCCTTTGGCTTCGTTGTTTTGAATCGGGCGAATCGCCCATGCTTCCTCGACCAAATCCGCCTTCAACGCGTTATGTATATCTTTGGAACGCATCATGGTACTGAACAACATCTTCCGGAAAATAGTTTTGGCAAATTGCTTTTCTTTCGTCTTCAAGTATCATATTATGCGTTATGATACAAACATACATCACCATTCTAATT
Organism: Ambrosia x helenae; assembly: GCA_030844895.1. NCBI lineage: Eukaryota > Viridiplantae > Streptophyta > Magnoliopsida > Asterales > Asteraceae > Ambrosia > Ambrosia x helenae. The sequence goes on along the minus strand of JAUTDX010000026.1, from coordinate 180,571 downwards.
CTTTCTTTTTCCCACACATGATAAGGAATTCTAACAAAATGTCATCGTTGTTGAAGAACGCCAAAACACCTCTCAATGTTCTTTCTTGCGTACTCATGAAGTTTCTTAAAATATTGTCTTTTTTGATCGAGTGTTTGAGTAAACGTTTTGACGAGCATTGAATACTCCGGATATATACCATCCGCCAAGTAGTATCCATGCTCGTAGTAATTATTATTTGCATAAAACCCAACTTTTGGTATTGTTCCGCCAATGTAAGACTCTAGCAATGGCAAAAACTGAAAAGTATTTATGTCGTTCAAACACCCGGCAAGACCAAAGAAGGCCGACCAAACCCACAGGTCTTGTGAGGCAACCGCTTGTAAAACCAACATTGGTCCCTTTTGGTCATCGCGTGTATGTTGACCTCGCCATGCGGATGGACAACTATACCACCGCTATTGACAACAGTCTATACTACCAATCAAGCCGGGTATGCTATGTTTTTGTAAATGCACTTCGTATAGTTGTTGAAGGTCGTTCCATGTCGGGTTTCTCAAGTATCATTATGCTCCTTCCGTGAGGGGCCTTTCAACCTATAGGAAGCTCTCTCGAGTGGAGAGGCCCATTTCCTAGCCTAGTTTTAAGCAAAACATCACCATCCTAGTCCAGAGCAGTACTTCTCTTATGGGATCGAAGCAAGACAAGCAGCCTGCTTCGCTTCCTCAATTTCTCAAGGAAAAAGATGAAATAAAGCCTTTTTGGAACGTCTTCTGGCGAGGCTTTGAGATTAAACCAATATCTTTCTATTTGAAGAAGTGTGCAGTATGTCTTCAATTCAACAAGCATATGTTGGCCAGAATAGTATTGAGATTTCCGTCTCTGTTTAGCTGACTCGCTCAGGATATCCTAGCATCATTCTGGCATTTCACCATAAGAGGATCCTTAAAGGTGATTCCAAAAGTGATTTGCTTGTCCAGTGGCACTTGTCGCTTTTTTCCGAAGGCTATTGAATTAGCTAAACCACATGGGTGGCGGTTGTCCATGGATGTCCCTTGGGCCTATTCTTCATCGGATACGAGAGTAGGAAGAGCTTCTATTCCATCAACACAAGTTATTCCAGCAACAACTCTTACTGTACCATCAACTCCAACTGTCCTTATAGAAGAAAGCCACCTCCTTGAAAGATTACGGAGCTACCCAACTTCTCTTAATGCTAAGTAGTAGAAAAACCGCTTTCCTGAGCTGGCTGGATGATTACTATGGAAGAGTTGGTGAATATTGTTCTGACGCATAGCTCTAAGATGACATTCATGTCAGCATCTACGTCAGCGTGAGCATGCCACGTCAACATCCACGTCAGCATCCACTAACTGAGTTAGTTCTCAGTTAACAAAGGTTCATTGTCGGCCAATACGTTAAAAGTTGGGATCGTTGTTGGGAATTTTTGAAGTACAACTTATCATCCATAGACAGATGGGCAAAGCGAAAGGACTATTCAAACGCTTAAAGATTTGTTGCGTGCTTATGTGATTGATTTTGGAGGAAGTTGGATACTCATCTCCCGTTAGTTGAGTTCTTCTACAATAATAGTTATCATTCTAGTATCAACGTTGCACCGTTTGAAGCCTTGTATGGTAGAAAGTGTCGTTCACTAATCTGTTGGGAAGAGGTGGGTGATAGACTGGTCTAGAAATAGTCCAAGAGACTATGGACAAGATCTTTAAGATCAAGGATAGATTAAAAGCGGCAAGAGATACGCAGAAAATTTATGCGGATAATAGGCGAAAGCCTTTGGAATTCCAGATCGGAGACAAGGTCATGTTGAATGTCTCGCCTTGGAAGGGTGTTATTAGGTTAGGTAAGCAAGCAAAGCTTAGCCCTCGCTACATTGGACCATTTGAGATCATTGTAAGGGTAGGCCCGGTTGCTTATCAACTTAAATTACCGCAAGAACTTCTGGAGTCCATGATATGTTTCACGTTTGTAATTTAAAGAAATGTTTGTCTGATGAGATGCTTGTGGTACCGCCAGAAGAGGTTAATATTGATGAAAAACTGCGTTTTGTCGGGGAACCCGTTGAGGTTACGGACCGGAAAGTCCTAAATTTGAGGCAAAGTAATATCAAGTTGGTCAAAGTCAGATGGAATTCTAAACGTGGACCAGAGTTCACTCGGGAAAGAGAAGATCAGATGAAACTAAAATATCCTCATTTATTTCCGTCCAAGCCGAAGTCAGCGATGGCTAAACCAAAATTTCGGGGATGAAATTTATTAAAGGAAGGGAGACTGTGACAACCGCCAAAATTCAGGTAATATTATTAAAACCAATAAGAACTATGATTGAGAGTTTTAAAATCGCTATGATCTAATTATTACGTGTTTTAGAGTTTTAACGCGAGTACGAGACCCGGTTGTGACACCAATCAACGATCCAGGTCAACATCCATACGCATTTTACTTATTATTTTTATATCATATGCATAATAGGCATTTTTGCACAGACTATACCCCCTAGTCTAGTAAAGCCTGAATTATTGTAGAAATGTAATATATCATCTGTTTATGCATACAACAACCGGACTATACAAGACAATTGGCGTTGAACAGCCAAGTCAATCACACGCTCAACAGAGAGTAACTGGATACCCAATTACCAAACATGGACAAACAACAACATACATAACAATACCAAGATTGGAAAATACACAATTCCACTCCGGAACCAAGTAATTCCTAATGTATTTCGTGGGAATAACATACAAAATTGTGGAACATTATCTAAGATCCAAACATGTGTTAACATAAGTAATTATAACACAACAACACATGTTTATTATCAACTAACACATGGTATTATAACACTTATATGGATATTATTATTACAATTATCTCAATATCCGTGCACTAGACCAAACATACGCCTATGTTGCCAATTGATAAAATATCATGGAAGACTAGAGGTTACTAAAATACCATATATATATATATGTATATATATATATATACACAAACATAGATACCCACGATCCCAAACCATTCCCACATAAAATGGTAAGTTAAGTCACTTATAATTCTATCACTATACAAGACCACATGTGATTGTAACTATCCATTGAACTATGCATGTATATACACTTACGCGTATACACACACACATAAACAAGGAATGTTTGTTCCATCTTGTTGATTTACCAAAGTAGCCATCATAAACACCCACCCATGTAAAAGCTTATACCATAATTGGATGCCAACAAACACCTCCTTTCCTCTTTCCCTCACTTCGGCCGAACACCACTCCCATAAACATCCAACTTGATCTTATGCACTTGTCCCTATCATACATATGAGTTAGATAAGACAAGCCCTTACAACAAACCCTTATACCAAAACAAGCAAGTGTCTTTGTCATAGATATGATATATTACCCCCAAACTCCTTTGATTTTCCCTTTGTCTTGCTCATAGCTGAGAACCAAGAAAGGAAGGGAACAAATGATCAATTGTCATTATCATAAGGTATGTCCAAACATTTCATTGTTAATGACCTAGAACACCATCACAAGTATAATTCCCATGCCATGGAACCTTCCCTAAAAGCCTAGCACCAATCAGATTTGGAAAGACAAGGACTACACATCACCATCACCAAGATTTTTGCCACCATTTCTTGTCTTATAAATGGCCGAAACACACACATAACACATGATCTTTTGCTTGGTTGTCAAATTTCACTAATTTAGGCACCAAAACAAGCCATCACCAATCTCCTATGCAAGTCAACCATCCTTGGATACCAACACTTGTATACAATCGGTTAGGATCAAGGAAGAAGGCATGTGATCATATGTCCCATCTTATATAAACTAGTGATTAGAAACCTTAATCAACACATCAACCAAGAAGCTAAACCTTTCACCTTTTGCTTTTGTCCAGACCTTAGTCGACCACTGTATAAGAACGCTTATGATCATCTTCATTTCACCCACAATACTCTCAACCTCCCTTTATTTCTTGAAAACCATTCCGCCGATCCCATCTTTGGACACCCACGAGTTGTTTAGCTTTGGTACACACCCACATGAAGAGCCACAAGGAAAGTCGAAGCAACATTGAAGGATCACGACACTAGGGAAGCTTTTGATCATCCAAAACACTCACCATTCTCACCTCTTGTTGTTATGTAGTCGCACACCTCTTAAACTTCTTTTATCTATCGGTCTATATTTATTAATCGACCCCGGACCCTTGTTCATGGTTAACCGACTTAGTTATTGGTCACAACAATGATTTTTCTAAGTAACAAGCTTAATAAGTGATAATTACTTAAGGATTGGTAATGTATATACACATATACCTTCACACACACTCGACATATCTATGAGGCCTTCGGTCGATGCCTATAAACATTCACACGATGCCAATCCATATATGTGTACAAATTACATAATTTATTAAGCGAAATCCAGTTTTTGAAAGACAAAACATGATGTTTATATAAACTTGAGAATGATCTTTCTTTATGCATAAAGATACACGACTACATATAGTATTATACAATCACGTATTCGATGCCGACTTTTACCACCTTAAACGAGTTTCCAAAAGTTGATTTTGATTAATGTAAATCGGATTCGATCAAATATGTGATGGCAAGTTCCGGCCACTATAAATAACACACGTTAATACGGCCTAAACAGGCGTTAATTTCTACATTGGTACTATAGCATTAGAAAACGTGCTAGAACACTTTTTTACACATAATTCCACCACACATGTTAGATTGGGAAATATTAAACGACCCATGACAACATGTAGGGCCCGGGTTGTTAACAATCAACGTAGTTGTACAACCAAAACGCCCGGAGTTTCTGAAACCGTACATTTTAAAAAGTACACATGAACCAAGTAATAATTGTCACGTACACAAACTATGACCCACATATAACTAACACAAGGGTCCACAAGTCGGGTGAACACCATTGTCTGACAAACGACAAGAACGTACGACTTATTATGTCCTTGATAATCATAGGATACCATTTGTCGGGATAGTAGCTATTCCACTTTTCTACTTTACCAAACCTAACATCCAAACACCAGGTGAGTTTCACAGCCCCATTTTACAGTTTTCCATTTTGGGGGATAAACATGCTACATTTCTAGTACAGTTCATTTTGTGTGTTATTCTATCGTGACTACCATGTGGAAACATGAGACATTCGGTTCATGAGCTCCACAGTCCTCGTACTTACATTTACACTATAACCATTAGCTATCAAACGCCATGGAACACTTTAATAAATCCATTGGTTTGACACCCCCATTCTTGGTTAGTCGCTCTAACCGATCACATACAAAAGAGTGTTAGTATTTTACTATACATACGTTGTCTTTATTGTACAATGCGCGAGGCAAAACAGTTAAGAGGTTTAGTTATGGGACTCATGGTTTGCACATTAATCATTCGCTTAGCTAGCCTATGATTGGTCATACACGAATTTCACGAGCACTTTACATAGTACATTAAAACCTGTGAACTCACCGACATTATGTTGACAAATCTTTTATGCATGTTTTTCAGGTAATCGATCACGCGGGGTGGAGACTTGAGGGAGGGGTTTGAGCTTGCATATTGTGGTACCGTCATTGGTTGGGATGTGTTAGTCATGTTTTGTCGTGGTATTTGAATTATGGAATTTCAGAAAATATCTCATTTTTAGACAATGTTATGTTATTTTAATAATTTATGACAACATTTATCCTTTGATGGTATCTATCTAAATTACATCTTGTGTGTTGCTCGAACCTTGTGCTTGAAAACCTTTTGAATCACATCCTCGTGTTTCCGCCTTGGAGGGGTGTGACACCGGTATAGTAGGGAACCCCCTAAAATAATCAAATTAGCTAAAAATGAATACTTTTAGTTGGGAAATATTATTATTAGGGCTAGCAATGGGTAACCTGTATAAGACACGATTAGACCTGTTAACTAAAAATTACACTATGCCATTTTTTACCTTTTTAAAAATAATTCGAATTAAGAGACAAATATCCATCATTTCTCTTTTTTGGTACATAAAATGTAAAACTGTGTTATAAAAATGGGATATAAAGTAGCTAAACGAGTTGTGTTCATATTTAGAACTTGTGTTATTCGCGTCGTCAGAGACCTGTTAAACCTGCTAAGAAACGATTTGCCAACCCTAATTATTATTGACCAAATGGGTAAAACCTTAGTTATTTAACATATTTGGATTGTATATGCAGTATGTGGACTGTATGATAGCCTTGGTGAACTGTTGTGCGTATTAAGTGCATGTTTACATGTGATTGCTTGGTTACTTGTATTTGACTAACACGGGGGATGTCGGGCCACCAATGGGATGTCGGGTCTTGTCTTGTCTTGTCTTGTGTAGTTAGATTAACGTTCAAACATGTTGTCAAACGTACACGGTTATGGTCTGGATAATCGGGGACTAGTTAACCTATGGGTTATTAGTCACACTACTTATGTAAACTTTGTGATAGGTCATCAGTAGTTGGGACTATCAATTCACGTTGGGTATTCGGTTTTAAAAGACACAATCTAAGGTGAATTTCACGGCCCCTCTTTCAGTGTTTACGTTTTCGGGGGAGAAATATATTACATACTTGTAATCATATAGATCATGTTATACTAGTGTTACCTTGTGTTGATGTACGATATGTGTAAACCAAGTTCAGTTAGTCGTGGATCGGCAGTTCAGTTAGCCGTGGATCGGTACTTCGGTTGGCCATGGGTCGGCAGTTAAGTTCGCCGTGGTTCGGTAATTCAGTTAGCCGTGTGTTGGCAGTTCAGTCAGTCATACGGGTGGTACATACATGGTATCGTATTAGCGGGTTCATAAGCCTAGCTAGCGTCCTTATAACATAGTAGTAACATGATGGATCATTCAAAAAATTTGGAAGCGTTTTACTTAAAACCTGTGAACTCATTATCATTTTGTGCTGACGTTTTTAGCATGTTTTCTCAAGTCGCTAAGGTAGCAGCTGTTGATAGGCGCACGGTGTCGCACGACGTCTAGGACTCATTTGCATGGTTTCAAACGTTGTCAAACTTATAATACTTACATTTTGGGTTGTAAAGACGTTTTATGTTTCCGCTGACGTTGGTTATATTTTGAAATCTTAATGAATGGTCTACGTATCTTTTTACATTTAGTTGTCGTTTATTGTGACCGTTGACTTGGATCCTGGTGTGTCACGCGCCTCGCGGTAAAACCCTGCAAGTGAAATTTTGAGGTTGTGACAATTTCCGAGGCATCTAAGGCCTCTCCAAGAGGCTTCGGCCCAAAATCCAACCGTTTGAGCGACACGTGTCATTATTAGTGGGACACCTCTCCAAGAAGGCGGGACACCTCTCCGAGAGGATTCAGGGACATGGGGACATTTTTGAGAGGCTTCAGGGGCAGGGAGGCTTCTCCGAGAGGCTTTAGGGACACCTCTCTCCAAGAGGCTTCACAACAACCACCACCACCATCTCCACCTCCGTAGCAACCACCCACCACCATCACCACCTAACATTACCACGGTTACCACCATCACCACCTTAGGAACTGACGATGCACATCTCACGAATTTCAGGTTGGTTTTTATTTAGTTGTTTATGTTTTTGTTTTTTTTTTCTTAATGATGACGGTTGTGGGCGTGGGTGTGGTGGTGGTGGACGGTTGTTGTGGAGGGAGTGGTGGGTGGTTGCTGTTGAGGTGGGGGTGATGGTGGTGGTGGTGGTCCCTGAAGCCTCTCGGAGAGGTCTCCCTGATGCCTCTTGGAGAGATGTCCCACTAATAATGACACGTGTCGTTTAACAGTTGGCTTTTGGGCCGAAGCTTCTTGGTGAGGCCTTAGATGCCTCGAAAATCGTGAGCCGACTCTTCCAAAAAATAGAAGGTAGCCATTTTCATGAAAACCTTTAATCAATGGCTACCTCCGTGATTTCCCATTAATTAATTGAATTAAAACTTAATGGTTCCAAATACAATTAAAATATCACGAAAATTAAAAACCACGTGCAATTAAAACACTAAAAGAACATCTCAAATCTCAAATTATATATATATACGTTGGGTTTAGTTTTTTTTTTGAAAGGCGAATTTCTTGCTTCTTGTGAGACTTGAACTCAAGACCTCACACTTTTAGTGTATTAAAAGGCTTTGCCTTACCACTGGACCACCAACCCCGGTTTAGTTAATTATCAATTATTAAACCTATTGAGAACCACGTCCAAGATCCTACTTTACCGGTCATATCTCTATATAAGCGTGTCTCCGATGACAACTTAGAGCACCAACTTAACCAAACACAATGGCTTCTCTTAGCTTGTCCACTCTTCCCACCACTTCACTATCCTCTCGACCACGCTCATATTCCAAAACCTCCACTCATCGTTTCAGCGTCTCATGCAACTCTTCTTCTCCTGATGACAACCCTAAGCTCATACTTCCCATGCAAAACGTAGACAGGAGAAACATGCTCCTCGGGCTAGGTGGTCTATACGGCGCGGCCAACTTGACCAATGTCGGTTCGGCCTTAGCATACCCGATCACCGCTCCAGACGATATTTCAAGGTGCGTTGCAGCGACAGATGGCGTACCTGACGTCGGAAACGCTGTTAGAGGCACAGCTTGCTGCCCTCCATCCTCACTGACTATCCCAGTTCCTTACGTCTTGCCTGAGGTCACCCAACTTCGTGTTCGGCCCCCTGCAGATCGACTCACTCCTGAGTACATCGAGAAGTATCAAGAAGCTATGAAGGCAATGAAGGCTCTCCCCGACGACGATCCACGCAGCTGGAAACAACAAGGTAAGATCCATTGCGCTTATTGCAATGGAGCTTATAGCCAAGAAATGAATGGCCATCCCGAGCTAAAAATCCAGGTCCACAACAACTCGCTCTTCTTTCCTTTCCATCGATGGTACGTCTATTTCTATGAGCGAATCTTGGGTAGCTTAATTAACGATCCGACTTTCGGTTTACCGTACTGGAACTGGGATAATCCCATGGGAATGATGCTTCCTCCCATGTTGGAAGCCCCTTACCCTTCCCCTAATGGTAGACCACCCAATCCCAAGTTTAACCCGTTATTCGACCCTTATCGTAATGTCGCACACATACCTCCCACTATCCTTGATCTTAATTATCGAGGTACAGAAAGTGGTGCTAATTGTGTAGACCAGATAAGTGTTAATCTGTCTACAATGTACACTCAGATGATCGCAGACACCACAGCAAATCCAGATGCCTTCTTCGGATACAATCCCAGTCCTGAAGGGTCCACTAATTTGGCTGGGAGAATAGAGAGTGGTGTTCACACATCGATGCACATATGGGTAGGTAACCCAAGGATGCCTAACAATGAGGACTTGGGGAACTTTTACTCGGCCGGGTATGACCCCGCCTTTTACCTCCACCATTCGAATGTCGACCGCATGTGGCAAATCTGGAACGATTTGGACAACAGAAATGTAAATCCAAGTAATGAAGACTGGCTGAATGCGTCATACGTGTTTTACGATGAGAACAAAAAACTTGTACGTGTCTACAACAGAGACTGTTTAGACATTAATGAGATGGGATACACTTACGAAGCTTCAAGAATCCCATGGATCCAGAGTCGCCCGATTGCTCGAGTTAAGGCGTCAAACGTTGCAGCTAATTCAATCGGGGTTGTGAAGAAAGTGGAGGAGTTGGAGTTTCCTGTGAAGTTAGACCAGACGTTGAAGGTTCTAGTGAAGAGGCCAGCTACAAAGAGGAGCCAGGACGACAAGAAGAAAGCTAATGAAATGTTGTTTTTGGAGGGAATCAAATACAACGGTGAGCAGTTTTTCAAGTTTGATGTGTTGGTGGATGACGTAGATGATGGGATCGAGACCACACCGGTTTCAAGCGAGTTTGCTGGTACTTTCGCTCAGGTGCCACATGGCCTTGGAGGAGGGAAAATGTTCATGACGAGTGGCGCAGCGTTTGGGCTCACACAGCTTTTGGAGGACATTGAAGCGGAAGATGATGAGTATGTTTTGGTTACTTTGGTGCCGAGGGCAGGGGCTGAAGATGCCACCATTTCCAAGATCAGGATTCAGTTGGTTCCCATCGCTTAAAAACTCGTCGATGTAACTTCGTTTTCAATCTTTGTTTGCATGCATGCATGGTTACGTGTGTCTCTTTGGGTCCGGTAACAAGAGCTATTACAGTTCTTGAAACCTAATAATAATTTCGTCAAGTTTGTTTAGCTACTATAATCGTGTTGAATGTTACCCTTGCTTGTATTTGTATTTCCGTTAATAAACTTGATCAGGTTATGTTCAATTAAATCTAGGTTGATTTTTCTTTTAATATTCGATGTAAAAGATTCCAATCTTTTCTTTGTTATTTAGGAGACTCGGTGCGGTTCGTGATGGACCAGCCGTGATGGCCGTGACCATCACGAACACCGCCTCACCAAGATGATCACGACACGGCCGCGATGCACACATAACAGTAACACATGTCACGACCAGCTGAATGTGTTTTGCTTTAAAAAAGGGTTTTTTCTTCTATAAATACTATATATAAGTAAAAACATTACATAAATTAAACCTATTAAATTAAGTAAAAACATTACATAATTAAACCTATTAAAACATTACATAATCCTAAATTACTTCTTAACATTAAATAATTAAACCTAAATTTCTTCTATGGAGAATAGTTATCCCAATCCTCCAGTGTGTACTCTGGCAAGGACATAGAACGATCGCTATCACGACCGTCCGACCTAGCATTTGAGCGGATGCATCCATAGTCAGGAATATACTATGGTTCATCATCCATACTCTTATATGCTTCCCAATCCTCCTCATTTGGCTCCGGAGCAGGAGGGTTTGGGGTTGGGTTGGGTTGGGTTGAGGGGGAGGTTGGGTCTAAACCAGTCGTAGTTGCCCCACTTCCTTGACAGCCATAGTGTACTCTAGAGCCCAGATATATTCCTAATCTGTGATAGGAGCATCTGGATTTGGGGGAGTGTAACCTGGTAAAGGAGGAATTGTTGTCGATCGACGAGATGACTGTGGTTGAGTTTGGGGAGGAGGAGTGTACACTGTAGGAGGAGGAGTGTATAGTGTAGGAGGAGCAGATGACAGTGGTTGAGGTTGGGGAGGAGGTGAGGACATTGGTTGAGAACTTCGTCGTCGGCGAGAGTATCGCCTGAGGTTTGAAGGACCGGCTGAATCGTTATGATAATCACCACCCATATCTTTGTGTGTGTAGATTGAATTGTGAGATCAAATTATAACTGACTATGAGTGTTTTATCTTTTATTTATGGGCTTAAAAAAGTAGCCGTTTGAAAAATGGCCGTTTAAATAATTTTTTTTAATATTTAATAATTTTTTTAAATATTTAAATAATGTTTTCAGTAAATATTTAAATATTTTTTATTTATTAATTTTCTTAATTTTATTAAATATATTTTTTAATTTTATTAAAAAAGTTTAGTGATGGAATGTGAACACCGCCACATGGGTTTAGTGATGAAATGAGGTGACACAAAATAATTGGGTGTGATAGTGTGATGAGTGTGATGAGGTGATGACCACCCCATCCACCCTTCGAGTAGCAGATCTGTTTTCAAAATATAAATGATTGTATCTTTTTGTTAACGACATATAAAACCTGGTCACGCAGGTGCATCCATAGGCAAAAGGCTACTCATGCCTACACTCACGAACAATGCTCGATGAGTACATAATTCAAGGATAAACCCAATGCCCAAAAGCTCACCGTGAGAAAACCACTAGCTTATGCATAATGTCTTGTCACGAACGAAACTCCAAGTCACCGGATAGTGCTTGAGCGCCCCTTTGGTGATTTGTTTAATAGTTAACTAAAGTAACTTTAGTACAAATGATTTACAAATATGTATATAACCAAAGTAACTATGGGGTATACTCCCTCACTTCCCCATCATTCACCTCAACGTCACGTCATTCTTTTCGTTCCCCATTTTCCCCTCATTTAGAAGTGTACCCCCTTCTCTCTTTCCCTCCTCCCTTTGATATTCAACAAGAAAAAGGATAAGACAAGATCGGGGGAGCTCAGTGGGTGTTTCCCGTTTGTGCCGATCCCGACTTGGGGGTGGTGTTCCCGTCGTTGACACTGAGCCACCTAACGCCCCGAGTCACACGTCACCGAGCCACCTCAGGCCCCGAGTCACATTGCGTTACCGACTTCACACCCCAAATCCTAATAATGCAAGTAAAGATTATCAAATGTAACATTCTTTTCAAGGGAGGTTGGTGGGACGGGAGACAATGCACTTGCCATTTTTAATAGGCAAAGATCTCGTGTTAATCAATTGTTTGATACGAGGCAATAACAAATTGATTGTAGTCGTATACTACATTATCATAAACACTGGTACAAGTTGGGATTATCTTAACGGGGCTTAATTTTGTATATCCGATATAAGGATATAGGATAAATAAACATGTGGATCTTGATTTGCGGGTCCTCGATCGGATTGGTCACCAAATATTGATTTAGGAGATCAGTCATTGGTCTGACATGAGTTTTAAATTCGTATTGTTTGAACAATACATATATTTAAATTATAATTTTAATAATTAGACATGTGCCACTTGTTTAAATATACTATGACAAAAAAATATACATATGCTAACAGATGCACTTTCGTTTTTTTTTTTTTAAGGAAAACTTTATTAATACCAAAAACAAAGCGGCATCTCCAAGTTAGAGATAAACCGCCAAAACAAGAGTTACATCAAGGAAAAAAACTTACACCAATCCTCCCAGTTTACCGTATCTTTCTTAAATCTACTTCTAAACCAAAGATAGCCTAGGGATTTTATATCCGACACAATCTTTACCATCTCCGTATCAATTTAGAAAAAATCTTCTCGTTTCTAGCCTTCCAAGTACGCCAACACGTCAATACTAGAATGATGTATAGAGCTTCTTTCTTTATGTCCGACCCACTCACGACTTCGGCTATTCGAACCATATCGCGCACTGAAAAAAACAAAAAATGGGGATATCTTGCACCACGAAGATATACCTAACCAAACGCCACCAGATATTCTACAACCTGAAAACAAATGGTCTGAATTCTCTTCCAAATCACCAGAGAGAGTACATAAAGTGTCCCCTACATTAATATTTCTCCTTCAGAGTGCACACTTGGTTGGAATCCTATCCATGGTGGCTTGCCACATAAAGAAGCTACACTTATTTGGAATCCATGTACACCATTTGTAAGCAAATTGGTCATTCCTACCATCATTTCCTTTAATCCATTTCCGGACCTCTTTCACCGAGAAGTCCACACCCGAATTAACATTCCAAAGCCAAGTATCTTTATTCCCATTCAAACAAGTTGTCGCCACCTTCCTGTGTATATCCATTAATTCATTAACTTTAGCAAGATTCTTTGGATACATCGTCCAACTCCAAGTACAGATACTACGTTGGTCTTCTATTTCCACTCTATCCGCCACCAAACACCACTTATTTTGTTCAAGCCGAAACAGAGCAGGATACAACGCCTGTTCACCTTATAACCAAGGATCAACCCAAAACTTTATGGATTTACCATTACCCACTTTGCCCCGAATCAAGTTCAAAAAACATTTACCTTGAACCTTCAACCGAGACCCAAAAGAAACAATTTTACACCACGTGCCCGAGAACCGTTTATTACAAGGAAACGCCTCCCATCTTCTACTCGAACCATGGATCGCATCTATCACTTTTTTCCACATCGCTTCATGCTCTACCCGATATCGCCATAACCATTTTAACATCAACGCGTTATTACTTTCATCTAGTTTACTGAGACCCAATCCCTCGTCTCGTTTAGGCTTCGTAATAACGTCCCAAGACACCTAGTGCACCTTAATTTTATCCACACTTCCTCCCCAAAGAAATCGTCTTATTATCGAATGAAGCTTATTAATCACAGTCACTGGCGCTTTGTAAAGAGAAAAGTAGTAAGATGGAAGACTTTCCAAGACCGATTTAATAAGAATAACCCGACCACCCATAGATAAAATCCTAGCCTTCCATTTAGATAACCGCTTGTTGAACACATCAATGATCGACTCCCAATTACTGATCCGATTCAAATTAGCACCCACAAGAATACCCAAATATTTAAACAGAGTCACACCTGGACTACAACCCATCTGACTAGCCAAAAACGCTACTTCCTCAACTCTTTTACCCACCCCGAATAGACTTGATTTTTGCAAGTTTATCCGAAGTCCAGAGCACAAGTGGAAAATACGCAATATCTTCTTCAAAGCCTTAAAATCAAATAAAGACCAGTCTCCCATGACCATTTCATCGTCTGCATAGAGCATATGAGATAATATCGGCCCACCATTAGAGAGACAAACCCCATGAAAGGCCCCAGAATCACAAGCCTTTCTAAGCATACAAGATAAAGCCTCCATCATGATAATAAACAGAAAAGGCGACATTGGACGTCCCCTTGTCTAATGCCCTTCTCACAACTGGACTCGAGAGTAAGAGAACCATTAACAAGAATAGAAGACCGGGCAGAAGATAACACCCCTTTAATCCACTTACACCACACCTCGGGAAGTTCATTTGTTTCATCACCGATATCAAAAACTCCCAATTCACATTATCATAGGCTTTCTCAAAATCAATTTTAAACAAGAATAACTATTTACCTGTCCTGTTCGCCCACGAAAATATCTCACTAATGATTAACGGCCCCTTCAAGAATATAACTCCCCGATAAGAAAGCGGATTGCGTTTCATGAGTAATTTTACCCATCGCGATCTTCATTCTATTAGCTAGAATCTTCGATATAACCTTACTTATAACCCCAATAAGGTTGATCGGTCTATACTCACCAAGGTTAACCGGGTCATTAACTTTAGGCACCAAAGTAATAAATGACGAACCAACACCTCTATTAATATACCCGGTTTCAGGAAAGTACTTCATAATAGAAACGAAATCAGCCGCAAAAAGAGACCAAAAGCGCTTGATAAAACAAAAATTAAACCCTTCTGGACCCGGGGCTTTATCACTTCCACACTCGAACATCGCTTCCTTTATCTCCTTCTCTGAAAACGACTTAATAAGTTCTTCAGCATCATCATCGTTTTATTTTTTAATCCCATAACAATCGAGCATATGACGAATAGGAAGATCTTCTACAAAAAGCTTCTTAAAAAATGTAAAACTTCTTTTTTTCACCTCCGAAGGTTTAAAAACCCAAGAATCGTTGACCATCAAGCCCAGAATACTATTAGACGCATTTCTTTTATTCACCATGCCATGAAAAAAGACGTGTTCTCGCCACCTTCCTTTTCCAAATAAACCCGCGCCATTTGTCTAAGATCTTTGGCTTTCGCTTCTTCTAAATCTTTTAATTTCTTGTTCGCTTCCTCATATACCCACTGTTCCGCTTTCGTCAAGTCTCTTTCTTCAATCAATACATCCAATTCAAGTAAATCTTGTTTCATGTTATCTTCCTCCTCTTGCTCGGTTATTGATATACGTTAAATTACACATATAAAAGTCCCCGTTTAACTCCCATTTTCATACGTTTTTGACCTTATACATAGGAATTGGTACTTATTTGGGTATCTTTACGATTTCAGGTCTTAAACGATGTCCCGGAAGCACAAAGGAAGGAAAAACGAAGATTTTGGCGCGCAAACAGGCCATCAGAACCTTCGAGCGGCCGCTCCAAGGCTTCGAGCGGCCGCGCGCCCCTCCCAGATATTTCTGGGGACCTTCCAGAAGGCCTACGTCAGCGACGAGCAACTGGTCCACTTGTTGATAAAGCGAGCGGCCGCTCGAACCCCTGTTCTTCTATAAAACCCCCATTTCAGCTCACTGATCAAGGTTGGATCTTGGGGGAAGCTTTTCTAGCGATTTTTGGAGCTTTTGAAGTGCTGCACAGGCGTGGAACGAGCTCGGGAATCCATCCAATCCATCCTTCAATCATCCAATCCATCTCTTAGCATTTTATATGGTTTGATCCTTTAAACATTTAAGTTTCAAATCTGATTTTGGATTGCTATTTTGATGTTGTATTAGTTATTCGTATGCCTACGGGCAAGAACAATAGTATTTAGTATGTTAAACAATCATTCGTGTAGTTAATCATGTTTTGTATAAATTTGGCGTTTTTCACGTTTAGATCTTGATGATCATAGCGCAACCTTGTTTCATTGTTGTTGGATTTGTAGTTGTATTTGAATGACTTTGGCGAATGTCGAATGTGTTAGGCGGATAAATGTTGAAAAACCGCCCGTTTAATCGTCCGGTAGTAGACTAGTTAACTTGTTAAATAGTTTATGCCATGAAACTGTAACCGGGTATTGGTTTGGTTAAAGTCAGTCGAATAACGGTTAAAAATGCTTACTGGCACGTAAAAGGGTTTAAAAAGCTTAATGGTGCCGTTACTAGTCTTTGACACGGTTAATGATCTTTGGTAGTTATTTTGGTAAAAATAGCGATCTTAGTAGATCTGGGTTCAAAGTTGGTAAAATGGAATAGGTTGTGAAATGCTCTACTTTATGCTAGTTTAGGTGGCTGTGTTGTGTATTCGGTATTGCTTCCCTGAATTAGTGAGGTTAGAAAACTCTTAACGGATGACTAACTTATCTTTAGAAGATCTGCGTGAGATCATATCAGTTGCTCGCTAATAAACGACTTGAAGTGGTTAACGTGTGTATTCGTGTTAGCTTTCTGTATAGTTGTCATCTTAGGATGCCCGAAAGGGATACTAACTGTCGGAAAATGGGAATGTTGATCACACGCCTTTATTTCATATGATTTATAGATGACATGTTAAGTTTGATATATTATAGTTTATATAGTTATATTTTGTATTTGGAGTCTTACATATGTTAAATATATGTTTTAGAATTAATCTAGTTATAAACAAACTCAAACTATCTTTTCTTACTGGTAAATCGGGGATAGAGTTTTAGTACCATTGCTCCGCGCGCGTCCATGGATCGATATCTGGTTCTTATCTACACATTACTACATATATGACAGGGTACACTTGCCCTATTGTGTGTGTTTTAATATTAAGATCTAACCATTTTTTATAAATATTAAAGCAAAACGTGTGTTATTTTCATTGTAAAATTATGTATATATTCGCACACGTCAGTTATCACAGACAACTTCCTCCATTCAGAAATAGCATACCGAATCCTCTTAAGCTTACTCATAAAAATTATATCCGGAGGACCCACCCCAACGAAATCCTTCACAGCATTATTGACTACCGCTTCAAAGTCCTTTTTCGCCAACCAAGAGTTGAAAAATCGGAACGGTTTTGCACCATAATTCCGTGCTTCAACTTTCAACTCCAAAGGACTATAATCCGACCGATCCCTAGCCAAAGCCCGGTATTCCGCATTCGCCCAATCATTGAAACAGTTCCATAAAACAAAAAATCTGTCAATACGACTACATTTATTCCCAGACACAAACGTAAACTTCCTTCCTTTCAAGTTAAATTCATGTAGCCCGACCGAATCAATAAAATCATTGAATTCATTAGAAACCGAAGCTCTATACTTGGAGTTCCGTCTTTCGAATCGATCACGGACACAATTGAAATCCCCACCAACAACCCAATAGCCTTGATCTCTAACAATAAGACTCTGCAACTCGGCCCAAAGGATACTCTTATCAAAAAAAATTTAGTGGTGCATACACATTAACAAAATTTATCTCCTTCCCCGTGTCTTTAAGAATACCACGAATACATAAGAAATATCTATGTTTAGTAGCCGACGACATAGTGAATCTTTTCGGGTTCCATAGCGATAACAAGCCACCTGAGCTCCCGATAGCTCCAACCCAATCAAACATAAATTCCCCGTTACCCCAAAACGCCCCAATGTCCATCCCTTCCAAAGAAGAATATTGTGTCTCTTGTAACATAATAAAACCAATTTCATTAGAAACTCGCAACCCACGAATCCAAGAACTTTTCCCGTGGACACCCCAACCCACGAATATTAACTGACAAAATGTTCATATATCACCTGCTTGATAGCCTTCCTCATTTTTTTACCTTCTCAATATGGCCTTCAAAATTCCCCATGTTGACTGCACCCACAATACATGCCATGATAAGTGTGTCATTAACTTCTTCTTGCACATCTTCTTGCAAACCATTAGCCACCGAATGCACTTCACCAATACCTCCATTGTTACGATCCGAACAAAGATTCTCCATTTCATTATTATCCTTTGTATTCAAATCCGGAGTTACAAACTCTTCAACGATCTCGTCCGCACTATTATTTACCATGTTACCATTTATATTCTCATTAACTTGAAATATAAATCTATCCGCATCAAAAGGATCCGAACTATCTCTTAGACGTCTTTTTGGTCGCTCCTGACCCGAAGGAGAAGACGACTTACTTCTAGCATCCTTCTTTCTCACAACAGATCTGTCACACCCTCAAAATCCACTTGCGGAGTTTTACCGCGAGGCGCATGACAAACCAGGATCCAAACCAACGATCACAATAAACAAGTCTAAATGAATATAAATGCAATTTCAAAACATAGTTTAAAATCCCGTTTACAGCGGAAGCTTATTCAAAACAATTATTCAATAATAAACCAATGTTCAATGTTTGTAAATCATGCAACTCTAGCTAGACGCCGTGCAGACGCGTGCGCCCTAGTTCCATTCGTGCTACCTTAGCGACCTGAGAAAACATGTAAAAGTTTACGTCAGCACAAAAATGCTGGTGAGTTTACAGGTTTTGTATCCAAGTACCAAGTCCACCTGTCCATACTATAACAAATAGAAAACCAGTATACGCTAGCTAGGCGTACGTTTTGTTACTACCACGATTGGAAAACCATTACTAACGCGAATACCAAAAGTATGCCCGATGTATGTTCCTGTTGTTCCTGTTGTTCCTGTTTGAGACAATATGCACCCGCCGACCCTCCAAGTCGACGAGCGGGGTTGGTCACTCCCAATAGCGCTATTCACATTTCCCCGTTGTGCAAACCCGCACATTCATGGTTCCCCCCGGGACTTCCAAAGATCGTGTAGTACACAGTGTAAACCCATAGTATGACAGTAGTTACCAAATAATAGTTTTAACACATGTTTTCTCCCCCGAAAGTATGAAACCAGTTTAAAAGAGGGCCGTAAACTCACCTTAAGTTCCGTTACTCCTTAACCCGAGTAAACTCAGCTGCTATGCTAGTCCCGTAAAGCGGCGACCTAACATACGACAGTTACAAGTACTTAGACTAATAACCCGCAGGTTAATTAGTCCCTAGATGTCCAGACCATAACCAAGTTCGTTTGAAAACACCGTGACTGTTTAACCGACCCAAAGTACAAGACTCGACATCCCATTGGTGACCCGAGACTTCCCGTGTTATGTTTACGCTCCAAAACGTACAATAACGCAAGTACACTTAACCTACGTTAACGCACAACAAGTTATAGCACATAGTTCACGTATCACCGAAATACATCCAAATATATGTTACCAAGTTATTAGACATGTTACGGTGTTCCTAGCATGTTACTACATGTTAAATCGAGTCTCGGAATGCTAATTTACACTTACAGCAGCAGTACACGCGATTAGGAAAAGTCAACTAGTGATTAGGAAAGTCAACTAGTGATTAGGAGTCCTATTCGCCCCTACTATAGGCGATTAGGGGCTATTCCCCTGAACTTACTAGTGATTAGGGCTATTCCCCTGAACTTACTAGTGATTAGGGCTATTCCCCTGAACTTACTAGTGATTAGGGCTAATCACCTGAACTTACTAGTGATTAGACCTCTACTCGCCTGTGTTTATAGGCGATTAGCATCCTACTCGCCTATAACATAGGCGATTAGGAATGCTACTCGCCTGTAACCTTGCTGTTCCGGTTTTTCGCGCGTTTAACGCTCCAAATCAGATCCAGAACGTGTGTAACTACCCAATATCATCCCAAACACTATCCTAAACATGTTTAACCCAAAACCCTTCGTTCAACCTCGTATAATCAGTCCTGCATGCAACCAAATAATCCAAATACCAATTCACATAGCATGCAACATCATACAAACACGCGTAATCATAACACTAATAACCGATTACTGAGATTTCTAGCATCATAATATCAATATCAGTTCTGACCTAACATAATAACACATCAATCCATCATCATGAATCATAAAAAACCCTAGCTTTCTAATCATACACACCCATAACGCATGTATATTAGTTATAATCCGATTAACAACCCTTATTGCCGATTTTCAGAAAGCTTTTTCGTTTATGAACAGGTCTGGACCATTAGGGATTGATTAAAAACGTTTACAAAGTGTTATGGATGGGAATCAAACCTTAGGATTATGAAAGAATGATGGTTAGACCTTGAAACCTTGTGTTTTTGATCAAAATCGCCTTCCAGAGGTTGTTTATGTGTTTGGGGCGGTTATGGGACGACTAGGGTTGATATTAGGAAGTTTAGGAGGTTAAGCATTGTATTTATAGGCGTTTCTAGTCGTCCAGCACGTTACTAGCGAGTATGCAGCAGTTCAGGCGATTAGGGCTTGTAATCGCCTGAAAGTTCACGTGATTAGGGCCTACTCGCCCTTAGTTATACACGAGTAGGGCCTACTCGCCCTTAAGGGCTCCCTACTCGCCTCCCCTATAGGGGAGTAGACCTCCTACTCGCCTATAGGGTTTGGTCTTGTGTGTTTTGCGCGTTAAACCCCGTTTTAACATATGTTAATGCATAATCACGTACCGACAAGTCATATAATGATTGTAAACACATAACACAAGTAAATACACATATTTACACTCGTTCACCAATTCCGGGACTCGAGACTCGTACGTTCCGTATGTCCTGACGATCCTACAAATCGTCACCGTTTGTACACTTGGTTAAGGACGAACCTCTAGACCAACATCCAATGATCTTCTAGACTAACCAATAGTTCCCGAACCATAACCCGACTTAACTAACCCAGTTAAGTACAATATACGCGTGACTCGCTAAGGTAGACTTTCATCTAGACAACGTTGTTAACCAGAATTTGCCGGGTGTCACATCATCCCCACGTTAAAAGAATTTTCGTCCCGAAAATTGTACAAGTACCAAAAGAACAAAAGAAATAACGAAGGAAACAAACAAAAAGATAGAACCCTAAAAGAGAGATTTACCCGAGTTGTCACATCATCCCCACGTTAAAAGGAATCTCGACCCGAGATTCATTCAGCTGCCGAAGAGACATGTCTCGACTCGAATGCTTCCTTAGGAAAA
The DNA here is from genome assembly GCA_030844895.1 of Ambrosia x helenae. Taxonomy (NCBI): domain Eukaryota; kingdom Viridiplantae; phylum Streptophyta; class Magnoliopsida; order Asterales; family Asteraceae; genus Ambrosia; species Ambrosia x helenae. The sequence continues at coordinate 159,245 of JAUTDX010000026.1, read as the reverse complement.
AGATGAGGATACTTAGACTTCATCTGATCCTCCCGTTCCCATGTATATTCCGGTCCCGGTTCGAGTTCCACCGAACCTTAACGATACGAATCTTGCTGTGACGCAGGCTACGAATCTTGTAATCAAGGATCTCTACAGGTTCTTCCACAATCCGAAGACGATCATCAACCTTGATCTCTTCCAGTGGAACGATGAGAGACTCGTCAGCCAGACACTTCTTCAAGTTTGACACGTGAAAGACGTTATGTACGTTACCGAGCTCCGTCGGTAGATCAAGTCGATATGCCACCGGCCCAATCCGTTCCAGGATCGTAAATGGGCCGACATATCGCGGATTGAGTTTGCCACGCTTCCCAAAGCGTATGACGCCCTTCCACGGTGAGACTTTTAGAAGTACCTTGTCATTGACTTGGAATTCCAGTGGTTTGCGACGCTGATCAGCATAACTCTTTTGCCGGTCCCGTGCCGCCGCCAACCGATTACGAATCTGTACGATCTTTTCCGAAGTTTCGTACACTAGTTCAGGCCCAGTGAGTTGACTCTCACCCACTTCAGCCCAGCAAAGAGGAGAACGGCATTTCCGTCCGTACAGTGCTTCGAACGGAGCAGCCTTGATGCTCGTGTGATAACTGTTATTGTACGAGAATTCTACCAACGGCAGATGAGCTTCCCAACCCTTGCCAAAATCGATCACACATGCCCGCAGCATGTCTTCTAAAGTTTGAATCGTACGCTCACTCTGACCGTCAGTCTGTGGATGGTAAGCCGTACTCATGTCTAGTTGGGTACCCAAAGCCTTGTGCAAAGACTTCCAAAAGTGAGAAGTAAAATGGGAGTCACGATCCGAGATAATAGAAACTGGTACCCCGTGCTTAGAAACAACTTCTTTCAAGTAGAGACGAGCCAAACGATCCATGGTGTCGGTCTCCTTAATAGCAAGAAAATGGGCTGATTTCGTCAACCGATCGACAATCACCCATATCTTGTCGTTCCCGCTTGGTGATTTAGGAAGTTGTGTGACAAAATCCATAGTAATCCGTTCCCATTTCCATTCCGGAATTTCAGGTTGTTGCAGGAGACCTGACGGTTTCTGGTATTCCACCTTGACCTTAGCACAGGTCAAGCATTTGCTCACATATGAGGCTATGTCCGACCTCATGTTTGGCCACCAGTAAAGCACCTTCAGATCTTGGTACATTTTATCCGAACCAGGATGAATAGAATACCGGGACTTATGAGCCTCATCAAGGACAAGCTCCCGTAGTCCCCCGAACAAAGGAACCCATATACGTTCTGCGAAATAGTGCAGGCCATCAGACCTTCGCTCTAGGTGCTTGTCGGCACCGTGCATAGTTTCAGCTTTAAGGTTTTCCTCCTTCAAAGCTTCCAACTGGGCAGAACGGAGTTGATCAGGTAACGATGAATGAATAGTGAGCTGCAACGCCCGAACGCGTCGAGGTTTAGTAGATTCCTTCCTGCTCAAGGCGTCTGCTACAACATTCGCCTTGCCAGGATGGTACTTAATAGCACAATCATAGTCGTTCAAAAGTTCGATCCAACGGCGTTGCCGTATGTTCAAGTGTTGTTGGTCGAAAATGTGTTGGAGACTCTTGTGATCGGTGTAGATGGTGCATTTGGTACCGTACAAGTAATGTCTCCAAATTTTTAACGCGAATACCACAGCACCCAACTCCAAGTCATGAGTTGTGTAGTTCTTCTCGTGCACTTTGAGTTGACGAGAAGCATATGCAATCACTTTCTCGCGTTGCATCAACACGCAACCGAGTCCATGAATGGAAGCATCACAGTAGACAACGAAATCATCAGGACCCTCCGGTAAAGACAAAATAGGAGCAGAACACAGTTTAGACTTCAGTTCTTCAAACGCTGACTCTTGCGATTCACCCCAGTCGAACTTCCTATCCTTCTGAGTGAGAGTGGTGAGGGGTTGAGCAATCTTCGAGAACCCCTGAATGAAACGACGATAGTAGCCCGCAAGGCCTAGGAATTGCCGCACCTCAGTTGGCGTCTTTGGTGCTCCCCAGTCCTTGATCGCTTCGATTTTAGCTCGATCGACATGAATCCCTAGTTCATTAACCACATGTCCTAGGAATTGAACTTCGCGTAACCAAAAGTCACACTTTGAGAACTTGGCGTAAAGTTGTTCCCGTCGCAAAAGTTCCAAAACTAACCGCAGATGTTCCCCGTGTTCGGTCTCGTTCTTGGAGTAGATCAGAATGTCATCAATAAACACAATGACGAACTTATCCAGATATGGTTTACAGACGCGGTTCATCAAGTCCATGAAAACCGCCGGTGCGTTCGTGAGACCGAAAGGCATGACCAAGAATTCGAAATGGCCATAACGTGTTCGAAAAGCAGTCTTTGCAACGTCAGCCTCCCTGACGCGCAGCTGGTGATAACCGGACCTCAAATCGATCTTGGAATAATAACTAGAACCCTGAAGCTGGTCGAATAGATCATCAATACGTGGAAGAGGATAACGGTTCTTGACGGTCAATTTGTTCAGTTCTCTGTAGTCTATGCACAATCGGAAACTCCCATCCTTCTTCTTAACAAATAAAATCGGGGCTCCCCAAGGGGAAGAACTTGGCCGGATGAAACCCTTGTCCAAGAGTTCCTGTAACTGACTAGACAATTCCTGCATCTCGGGAGGTGCAAGACGGTAGGGGGCCCGAGCAATAGGAGCAGCCCCTGGTACAAGATCAATACCGAACTCGACTTGACGATGAGGAGGAAGACCAGATAAATCATCGGGAAAAACATCAGGAAACTCGCGTACCACCGGAATGTCGTCGATCTTCTTTTCATCACCAGAGGAAACAGATAAAAGCGCCAAAACAGCTGGATAACCATTTCGAAGACACTTAAGGGCTTTCATGCTAGAGATGATGTTTAGCGGAACACCACCCTTGATACCGTACACAGAAAGAAATTCTCCATCAGGGAGAGGAATCCGAATAACCTTATCGTAACAGACAATCTCCGCGCGATACAAAGATAACCAATCCATTCCTACCACAACGTCAAAACTACCCAAAGGTACCGGCATAAGGTCGATGGGAAACGATAAACCCGACAACTCTAACTGACACTCCCGAAGAACACTAGTAGCTTCAATCGTTTTACCGTCAGCCAACTCAATAATATACTTGGTCTCTAATGGTACAGGTACTACATCTAGCAGTCGACTAACATCCATGGATACAAAACTCTTGTCGGCACCAGAATCAAATAACACGCTAACAGAACGATTATTGAGAAGAAACGTACCGGTGACTGTATCAGGGTCCTGCCTAGCCTCAGCAGCTCCAATGACGAAGGCACGTGCATTTCTGCCGCCGCCCCCGTTGTTACCATTCCCGTTGTTCCCACCCTGCTTCAGTTTTGGGCAATCCTTCTTGTAATGCCCAGTGTCACCACAGTTGTAGCATCCCTGTTTCCCTGTAGTCCCCTGAGTAGTCGGAGCTGAGCTGTTAGTCGGAGCCTGAGTCGATGGAAGTGTAGCTCGACAATCCTTAGCATAGTGCCCAGTTCGCTGGCAGCGGTGACAACGGTTACTATCGCAGTTCCCTTGATGATGGCGTCCACACTTGTTGCATTTGGGCAGTTTTCCCGCATAACCACCCTGCTTGTTACCGAAGAAGATGAACCCCCATTATCAAACCTTTTACCCTGCTGTGCAGACCCAGATCCTTTCCCGTCATTTTCCCACTTGCGCTTATTGTTCTCTGGGGCCTTAACTGTTGAACCCTTCGCGGGCAAAATCCCCTCATTCACTTTTAAGTTGGTCATCCTATGGGCCGATCGAACTACCTCCGCATAAGTAGGATGATTTCCAGCAGCCACCAACCCTGCAATTTCCGGCACTAACCCTGAGACATAGTGTTCAATCCTACGATACTCTGGCACGTGCAGATCGGGACACAGCACTGCCAACTCATTCCTCCTCACAGTATACTTCTCGATTTCCGACCCAGTCATCTTGAGGTTCCACACCTCATGCTCCAGCTTCTGTACCTCTTCCCTCGGGCAATACTCCCGCTTCAGCAACTGCACAAAGTTCTCCCATGGCATAGCATATGCCTCCCCAATACCCATGTTCTGGGTGATGCCATTCCACCAAGTCAATGCCACGTCTTGAAATAACGCAGCAGAATACTTCACCCGATCTTCTGGGAGACAGTTACACATCAGAAATACCGACTCCACTTTCTCCAACCACCTAAGCAAGCTAACCGCACCCTCAGTGCCAGAGAATTCCTGGGGCTTGCAGTCCCGGAACATCTTGTAGGTGCACATGGGTGGGGGTGGGTCAACAGGACCACCTGAAATGAAACGTATGAGAAACCACGAATAACGTAAACAACGTTCACCAATAAGGCAAAGAAAACGGATAAAACAACTTACCACCACCGTTGTGCCCTAACTGAAAGGCAGCCTGGAGCAAGTTGTTCAGATCAGCCTGTGACAGGTTAATACCTCCACCACGACCACCAGCACCACCGCGACCACCACCACGTCCACCATTGCGACCACCTCCACGTCCTCCACGCACTCCAGACATGATTCTGGCAGAAAGAACGAGAAAATTTAGTTTCGCAGTTAAAGATAACCACTAATGTTCACAAGATCAAAGCCAGAATCCAATCCAGGACTATCCCTTCAAACCCAGAGCTCACTAGGGCTTCCATGCATTTCGTTTTATGATTTTGTGTGCACCCAAAATGATAAAACGCTCTACATGGTCCTCCCAGTGTTCTCCTAGTTCAAAGATCAAATCACCGAACATAGACTCTTAGCTACACACCGTAATACTACGGTAGTTTATGACAAGTGTTTCTATTGGAGTGCGAAAGGGAGATGTCCGAGCCTTGGACAAATCTCAAGAGCACACGAGTTACCCCAATAGACCACACTGCCTAGAAAACAAGTAACCCAACCTAAGATAGAACGGATGATGTAACGTAGAAAGACCAACGATTTAGAGACACCCCGACAAGACCATACGTAAACCACTATAACGTTTAGTACCATGTGATCGTCTAGTGTGTGCGACTCGGCTATAGACTAGACTCTACATGCAGTCCTAGTTCACTATAACCACTGGCTCTGATACCAATCTGTCACACCCTCAAAATCCACTTGCGGAGTTTTACCGCGAGGCGCATGACAAACCAGGATCCAAACCAACGATCACAATAAACAAGTCTAAATGAATATAAATGCAATTTCAAAACATAGTTTAAAATCCCGTTTACAGCGGAAGCTTATTCAAAACAATTATTCAATAATAAACCAATGTTCAATGTTTGTAAATCATGCAACTCTAGCTAGACGCCGTGCAGACGCGTGCGCCCTAGTTCCATTCGTGCTACCTTAGCGACCTGAGAAAACATGTAAAAGTTTACGTCAGCACAAAAATGCTGGTGAGTTTACAGGTTTTGTATCCAAGTACCAAGTCCACCTGTCCATACTATAACAAATAGAAAACCAGTATACGCTAGCTAGGCGTACGTTTTGTTACTACCACGATTGGAAAACCATTACTAACGCGAATACCAAAAGTATGCCCGATGTATGTTCCTGTTGTTCCTGTTGTTCCTGTTTGAGACAATATGCACCCGCCGACCCTCCAAGTCGACGAGCGGGGTTGGTCACTCCCAATAGCGCTATTCACATTTCCCCGTTGTGCAAACCCGCACATTCATGGTTCCCCCGGGACTTCCAAAGATCGTGTAGTACACAGTGTAAACCCATAGTATGACAGTAGTTACCAAATAATAGTTTTAACACATGTTTTCTCCCCCGAAAGTATGAAACCAGTTTAAAAGAGGGGCCGTAAACTCACCTTAAGTTCCGTTACTCCTTAACCCGAGTAAACTCAGCTGCTATGCTAGTCCCGTAAAGCGGCGACCTAACATACGACAGTTACAAGTACTTAGACTAATAACCCGCAGGTTAATTAGTCCCTAGATGTCCAGACCATAACCAAGTTCGTTTGAAAACACCGTGACTGTTTAACCGACCCAAAGTACAAGACTCGACATCCCATTGGTGACCCGAGACTTCCCGTGTTATGTTTACGCTCCAAAACGTACAATAACGCAAGTACACTTAACCTACGTTAACGCACAACAAGTTATAGCACATAGTTCACGTATCACCGAAATACATCCAAATATATGTTACCAAGTTATTAGACATGTTACGGGGTTCCTAGCATGTTACTACATGTTAAATCGAGTCTCGGAATGCTAATTTACACTTACAGCAGCAGTACACGCGATTAGGAAAAGTCAACTAGTGATTAGGAAAGTCAACTAGTGATTAGGAGTCCTATTCGCCCCTACTATAGGCGATTAGGGGCTATTCCCCTGAACTTACTAGTGATTAGGGCTATTCCCCTGAACTTACTAGTGATTAGGGCTATTCCCCTGAACTTACTAGTGATTAGGGCTAATCACCTGAACTTACTAGTGATTAGACCTCTACTCGCCTGTGTTATAGGCGATTAGCATCCTACTCGCCTATAACATAGGCGATTAGGAATGCTACTCGCCTGTAACCTTGCTGTTCCGGTTTTTCGCGCGTTTAACGCTCCAAATCAGATCCAGAACGTGTGTAACTACCCAATATCATCCCAAACACTATCCTAAACATGTTTAACCCAAAACCCTTCGTTCAACCTCGTATAATCAGTCCTGCATGCAACCAAATAATCCAAATACCAATTCACATAGCATGCAACATCATACAAACACGCGTAATCATAACACTAATAACCGATTACTGAGATTTCTAGCATCATAATATCAATATCAGTTCTGACCTAACATAATAACACATCAATCCATCATCATGAATCATAAAAACCCTAGCTTTCTAATCATACACACCCATAACGCATGTATATTAGTTATAATCCGATTAACAACCCTTATTGCCGATTTTCAGAAAGCTTTTTCGTTTATGAACAGGTCTGGACCATTAGGGATTGATTAAAAACGTTTACAAAGTGTTATGGATGGGAATCAAACCTTAGGATTATGAAAGAATGATGGTTAGACCTTGAAACCTTGTGTTTTTGATCAAAATCGCCTTCCAGAGGTTGTTTATGTGTTTGGGGCGGTTATGGGACGACTAGGGTTGATATTAGGAAGTTTAGGAGGTTAAGCATTGTATTTATAGGCGTTTCTAGTCGTCCAGCACGTTACTAGCGAGTATGCAGCAGTTCAGGCGATTAGGGCTTGTAATCGCCTGAAAGTTCACGTGATTAGGGCCTACTCGCCCTTAGTTATACACGAGTAGGGCCTACTCGCCCTTAAGGGCTCCCTACTCGCCTCCCCTATAGGGGAGTAGACCTCCTACTCGCCTATAGGGTTTGGTCTTGTGTGTTTTGCGCGTTAAACCCCGTTTTAACATATGTTAATGCATAATCACGTACCGACAAGTCATATAATGATTGTAAACACATAACACAAGTAAATACACATATTTACACTCGTTCACCAATTCCCGGGACTCGAGACTCGTACGTTCCGTATGTCCTGACGATCCTACAAATCGTCACCGTTTGTACACTTGGTTAAGGACGAACCTCTAGACCAACATCCAATGATCTTCTAGACTAACCAATAGTTCCCGAACCATAACCCGACTTAACTAACCCAGTTAAGTACAATATACGCGTGACTCGCTAAGGTAGACTTTCATCTAGACAACGTTGTTAACCAGAATTTGCCGGGTGTCACAAGATCCTCTTTTCTTTCTTGTATCATTACCTTGCCTCCCCTCCTTCAAATGTTGATAAAACACTTGTTGCACCCTAGCCGCAGATCCTTGTAAGTTCATATTTGTATCCAACATTTGATCATTAGATACACTTTCTGATAGCTCTCTTTAAACTTTTTTCCCTTTTAAGAAAATTAAATATATTTCAAAATATTTTGTTTTTTTATAAGATTTTCTACTATAGACATATCAGCATTGTCATAAAAAAAGACTAATTGGAAAATTAATATGTAAAATAACTTATCCAAATTACTTCACATGTAGCTGCACACATTGACCTATATTATGCCTCATCAGAACATCTAGAAATAGTACTTTGTTTCTTACTTTTCTAGAAAACCAAATGATTTTCCAGGAATATAAAGAAGGAGACGGATCAGAAGAATAAGATGAAGTTTTGCGGAAAACTTGAGAGTGAATTCAAAAATTTTCAAACGGTGGAAAGGAGAAAGGAGAAGATGAAGCTTTATACATAGGTTGAGCAATTAATGCTCTAGGTAACCGTGTTGTACATGTTGCACGTCCCGCAAATGAAAGCTTGCTACATAGGTGAGAGAAATATGTAGACAGCAAAGCGAAAGGCAGCCCGCCTGCAAAACCTGAAAAAACGACTGACATGTGACGTTTTGCCTCACCAACATGTCCTTTCAACTGTACAACACAGGTGGGGTATGACGCATTAATTACAAACCACCTGTATCAGCGTAAAAACAACAACCCAAATGACGAATACTACAAAACGAGCAAATGCAACACCCGCATGCACAAGAGAAGAGAAAATCACAAAATCTATTAAGTCCAACATCCCGCATGCAAGGCATACAACACACTGGACTAGGTGGACTTGAAGAGATATGTACCCGTGTGTGCGCACGGACCTAATCTCCTGCGACAACATTAGAATAATCAAAAGAAGCTTCTAGAAAGTCGCGTACGCCACCTAGTACATGCCAGCTATACATAGAAAGGGACGCTCAACCAATCAAAAGGAGAATTCCCTGCTCCATGGTCTCCTGGAAGGTACAAAGGACAAGAAAGGACAACAAAAAAGATTGAAAAGGACACTCAACCAATGACAGAAGGACATCGTTGAATTCCCTAACGGTTGTCAACCGTGTGGGGCCCGCGCGAGACAGCTGTTATTCCTAAAGAGAGAGATTTCATTCAATTTCTTACGTAACAAACCAGAGAATTTGTATCAAGCTCAAAGATTATAGTCGAAATACTTATATTCATCTATCTTCGAGTCTTGTGTAATCGTCCCGTCACCTATCAATAAAATATCTCTATACATTTCTCGTATATTAAGGTGTTTAACCAGTGTTTCTTTAGTGGCATTTTTTTCTAGTTCTTTTTTGTTTAATTTGTTATTTCTAATAATTCTAATGGGTTAAGTTATTCCACACAGTGTAACAAAAATGAGAAGGGTAAAAAGTATATAAAAAACACAATAGATCATGAAATATGACACAATGAGCCACAAAATGTAACATAGTGCCGAAAAATATAACATAATGCTGAATAAAAAAACACAATGAATTGAAAAAATGACACAATAATGAAAAAAAAGACACAATGCTACATAAAAGACACAATGATATAACGTATATTCTAAAAACTACAAGCTAAAACCCCCAAAAACGAAGACCTAAAAACTAACATCGTAGGGTTCGATGAGACGGTTCCAAAACCGCTTGAATAAGTTTAATCGAAGTCCGTTTGATACCTTTCCTATGACTTTCTATTTTTCTTTCACTGTGCATTTGATCCTAACCCTAATTATAATAACAAACTGTTATTATTATTATTATTATTATTATTATTATTATTATTATTATTATTATTATTATTATTCCATGCTCTCGCATCAGGTGTTCTTTAGTCGACCAAGGTTCCTCTTTTACGCTCCAAATACCAAGAATACCTAAAAAATATATAAAAACGAATAAATAAATACTACGAATAACTAAAAACTATCAAAAATCTAATAAATGATAAAAATAGACAAACAAGCGAATACATTCCTAAAATTACTAAAAAGTATATACAAAATACTAATTTATGACTCCAAATACATAGGAAAATAGATGTGTTTTAAGACACATCAAACATCCCAACACTTAATTAACTCTTTTTCATCCATGAAAAATCATACAATGGAATCATAACCAAGACTTTTGGTTTCCAAACTCTTTTAATACTTTTTTTTATTAATTAGGAAAAACAATATACTAACTACAACTGCTGGTATTGAGATCCACCTAAACCCAACCACCGACTGATCAAGCCATTATTGTGTTTAATCAATTAGGTTCAATTAAATTCAATCATCTAAGGGCCTCACACTCAAGAATCTCGAATCAAGTTTATAAGGTAAAGATTAATATCTACCACTTCATATAAACACCCTTACGTATTCAGAATCAAATATGATGGAAGATGGATGAAGTTTATGAGCTTTGACACGTATATTTTTTCATACCTAACCCAGAGGTTGTCTCAATTAGAATCTCCGTCCCTAAGAGCGAAAGCATGAGCTTCAGTATTGAAGGGGTAGGGTACTATCCTCCTGCGCTTTCAGGCGCACCCTACCCACTATCCAAAACCCCCGCTTAAAGTAACACGTCTGAGGATACAGATGCACAGCAGCGCCTGGCGCTGCTGCTAGCCTGCGCGGAGGTACCAGTTGGCAACACCCGGGAACATCCCCCTTGGAGCCCAACTTGCTGCCACCCGTCAGGTGTCAGCTGACAAGTGGTCAGCCGCCTGACGTCTGACTCCCCTGCAGACCCAGCCACGAGACGCCACGTGTGTGGAGGACAAAGCACCGCCCAGCCGACCAACCACGGGGCGACACGTGGCCCAATCGAAGAGGCCCTCCTCAACTTGATCACTTTATCCAACTAAGGATTGGAATCCAACTAGTGGGACCTACACAAGCAACCGGCTTGCACTACAACAAAAATGGGTTTTTAGTACGCACAAAAGTGTCCTAAAATGTTATTTTATAGGACCTTTTATTTAATAGGACCAACGGTAAAAGCGTTTCATGTAAGGGGGTCGTAATAAGTCACGAAACTTAAAAAGCGTCCTAATATCTCAAATGAGATTATGAAACCAATTTTATGGTCGCATAATATGTCCCAAAAAAAACTCCTAATAAAACATATTAGGACACTTTTACAAGGTTTTAACATGTGCTTACCTAGTTTTAATCTTTTAATACACATACAAGAGTCCTAAAAAATTAAGTTATAGGACCCTTATGATGTAACATTATAGAAGCATTAGTACCAAAAAAAGGGTCCTAATATCTCAAATAAGATTATGAAACCAGTTTTATGGTCGCATAAGATGTCAATGAACAAACAATATAGCGTCCTAAGAAAAGCATATTCGTACACTTTAATAGGACCAAATTTGAAAGTCCTAACAAGTCATGATACAACGGTTTTTTAAACATATACACACACAATTTTATGATATACTGTATATAACATCAACTAACGAAAGAAATAAAACTTTATTATATTTCAAATAAACATATTCATAACAAAAACACTAAACATGAATAAGTTATAGCATCATCCAACATAAAGTTTTGTAACATTTAACAAAGAAACTAAAAGCAACGAAAGAGATAAGCAGCATAGAATCCTGAGTCATCATGTGTCCTCAATCCTCACGGACTACCTACAAATAAACCATCCGTGTATAAGCATTAAGTTCCAGATTATTAAAATTATTCGTATCACAAAATTAATAATTACATACCGAGATGAAAGGACAAGGCCATGCAATGGAGGCACCAATACAATCTTGAATTGTGGAAAATAACCCATATGGTCTCACCAACTTTTCATCTATTTTTATTGCTACTTGAACGTTTACCTCACACCATTCTTGTCCAATCTCTGTACCACCAACTAGCTCATTTGGGTCCAAGCTCTTCACCCATCCTCTTGCTACAATCTCGGCAGAGTTTAGAATGCTTTTGAGGACAACTTCATCTCCGACCTAGATTTTAGTTTTCAACAAACATATCAAACTCTAGTCACAATAGTACAAGTAACGTTTCACAAAAAAAAAAATAAAGATTTATATAGAAAATATTGTATCGACAATACATTGCCTTCATCCCTTGAAAATAAATGTCGCGGCGTAGCTTGACCATTCTTCGCGAATGACATCCATGTCTTCATCCGCGTAATAATCCGCTCCTCCCCCAACCTATGACAACAATAAAATTAATACATTAGTCGAAACCGGCCAATAAAGTTAAATACATAGCTTTTAGTTTCATTTAAGCAGTGCATTAAAGAATTTTATAATTTGCCACTATACCACTGTAACAATAAAGTTGTTACCTGCATGACACCAGCACCAAGAACAAGCTGACAAAGTAATAAGTAACTATTGTTGAGTTTCAGGCATTTAAAGTACCTAATGACCAATTGGTTTGGCGTTGCAAACAATAAAAGATAAAGGGTACCACAACATGTTCTCTTTGAGTGTTTGTAAGCTGTTATTATTAAATCAACATGTATATGATGAGCAGTTAAAGTTGGATTTTCATGTGTCGAGCCAGCTTATGATTGGTCTTAATGTTGACTTCAGTTGATCACACCGCACAAGGCGTGGCTGGGCATTAAGACCTGCAACCAAACGGTACCAAATGGTGGATAGGACAGACTACAAAAGAAACAAAAGAGAAACTTATCAGCATATAAATAACTAAGAGGAAGCATGTCAAGCGGCTCGAAAAAATGGGATGTGCAAAACTCAGTCTAAACAGTAAACACATAAACCGAACCTGAACCGGACCCAGACCGGTTACATATACTCCATTTCGTGGTTAGTTCTGGTCCAGCCAAAAACATGATTTTTTTTTCCTTTTTATTTTAATGAAAACAACTCAGCTTTGGTGAGAGTTTGGGCTTGAATCACCCGCCAGAAGTTTGAATCCAGCTCCCAGATCAGTTTGGTACTGAATGTCCGAAACGACACTAAACCAGAACCAGACCAACACCAAACTTGTCTTATAAAGTCCAACTCTAGCTTCCATTAGTTTCAAATTTTTGGTTCCGGTTCGCTCTGGTCCGGTTTCGGACCACGGCACATCCCAAGCTGAATGCGTTTTTTTTTTAAAGGAAAACGCAGCAGCCTTTATTTCACCAACAAAAAATGTACATCACATAAACACCAACACAATACTAGCTGAAAGCATATTTAAATGCATAAAATCTTCTAATCATATATTTAGAAAATCAATTTATTACTGAATCAATATAAGTTTTATAACCATATTCAAACGCACTAATTATTTATATAAGAAAATTGAACACAAGTGTATCATGTCAACCCACTCATGCCCATTTCGACACAGTCAAAAACTTACTTGTTGTCACTATGAAGAGCAAAAGGAGCCATATAACTTCCGTCCCCACCAAAAACTAAAGAGAGGGGAAATCTTCAAACAAATAGATCTTTAAAACCAACTATGCATTAAAGTCCCATTCTATGCTTCAAATCATCAAAATTACGCAGCTTATAAAAATCCCTTTTACACTTTGTACGCTAACCGCCCTTTGTATCATCAACTGTTTCTCTATTCTAAAGGTCGAAAAAATCGTAAGTTTAAGTACACCCTCCATCAAATGGATACCTTGCACCTATATTGTGTTTAATTTGAACATGTGAGGCAACTCGCAATATGAATACAGTTGTAATATAGACAAGAAACAGGACACATTTTCAACATTTCACATTGACTCATTGAGGCATTACATCGAACATGTGGTGTTCATCAAACAAACACACCTTAAAAATCCATCATTAATGTTGCATCTTGATGACGAGTGTCTGGCCTCGACGAGCCGAACCGGGTATCTGGCCTCGACGGGCCAAACCGGGTATCTGGCCTCGACGGGCCGAACCAGGTATCTGGCCTCGACGGGCCGAACCAAGACCAGCCGAACCAAGACAATCCGAATGACCAAACTATAATACAAATAGACCAAACGCAAGTTGTTATGCCTTTCGGAACAAGATAATCAGGTACGGGGTCCGAAAGAGGATGTTCCCGATCGGAAGATGAACGTTCAGGATGAATGAACGAACGCTGACACGGCTGGACCATTGGTCCATACATCTGCATGACAGATAAAGACGGAACAGTAACCAAAGTACAGCCGCTGACACGGCTGGACCATTGGTTCATACGTTTGCATGACGGATGAAGACGGAACAGTAAAAAAGTACGGCTGAATCAATATTATATATATAATCCCATGATGCACAGTGTTTGAACAGTGCAACTCTCCCCCTATAAAAGGAGAACTCCACCCCTTCAACCAAGACACAACAAAACCGGGTCTACTCCTCCTCTGCAACCGATCCAATCCCATTTCTAACATACAACCCATAATCAGTAACATCCAACCCATAATCAGTAACATCCTCTCTAATAAAGACCAAGTTCTCAAACATTATCATGAACACACATGATCATCTCATCACGTGCCATCCTTCCTTAACAGCACTTTATCCGCAATCATCACGAAGCAACCTTTACAATCATCATCATCCTTTCATCATTATAGTTTACAAATATACATACACAATAACACAGATACATCATTATAAACCTACACAACCTTACTAATATTAACCAAGCATACATCATTGATTCAGACCACACAACCTAAGACTTAACTAACTACAAAGGTTCAACACTCAGCGGAGGCCCGAATCACAACGGTGAAACGGCTGAGACGGTCCGATCCGGACGACATGCCGTACTACCAAGCTCGTACTTCAACAAATTGGCGCCCACCGTGGGCCGAGCATAGTCCCACGAAAGAAAACATTTTTTCCACATGACAACTGACATCCGGTACTCCATCTTCAGACACCGGTACTCAGGAGCGATGTTACTAGACTTCAGGTCAGCAATTTCCATGTGTGCGCAAGTTCTATATCAACCTATCAGTATTTTGATTCGTAATCAAATTATTTAGTAACGCGTTCGTACGGTCGGAATCACCTTTGGAATCGGAACCGGTTTCATTATTATCATTATTGCTATTAATATTATTATTATCATCACATGCTTCACCTTTGTCGTTGTCTTCTACTTGGAGGAAGCAATCGAGCAGATGAGAATCATCATGCCCTATGTTCACTGCCGTTTCTAACGTACGTCGGTTGTTGACGACCGACGATCCGACTCTTGACTCGTTCATCCAAAGAATCGGTGACTCGTTTTGTTCTAGCAAACATCGTCATTTTTAGATGAAAAGAGTTTACTACAAGAGTCACGAATAATATCGGAAGACCTCATCTCATTCCAACATTAATATGGCTACGAGGCTTGTGTGATCTCACTTAACAAAGCACGGTCATGACTCGGCGAATCTCGCTCGTCCTTATTTGTCGGAGCATTGTTACAACCCGATGAATCTCGTTTCTCCCCTTAAAGACCCATTCATACGAAACATAATCATCTCAGGTGATGCATTCCGTAGGGGTGGATTGTATTCCCTTCCGTCCATCGCATAAGCCGCATGGCTCGCGCAAATGATACGTCAGATCTAGCTCAACCTTCCTTACACCACAACAATACCAAGGCATTAGCGTTGCTGGCGTTGGAAGCATAGTTGGTCAGAAGCAATGGAGCTCCGAGAGTAATCCAATCAATGGCGTCCCATGTGACGCTGTACAGGTTTTTGTTAACTTTCTTTATTCCAATGCTGATGTGCAAGACTAAACATAAAAAGCCATCGGCTCATAAAATAGGATTTTGGAAAAGCAATTTCTAACTTATAAAATACTCACTTTCTTACCGACTTCATGTCTTCATCCTTTTGTTCTTATATCATGCTATGCATTTAAATATGGTTTATACCGTACGAATAGAAGCATCTCTTAAGTATCATCAAAGATCTCATGCATGTTTTGATAAAAACCATTCAACCCATATATTATTACTACTTGCTTGCTGAAGGGTTTCTTATCCGGAAGATTTTATCTTGTTCAAACATTACTTTGATCCGGTGAAGTTCAGTTGTTTTGACTAAAGCTCTACTACGCTCCAGCCGAAGCACTGTTCCGATCGGACGGGACTCGTCCGATCTCGCAACCCGGTTTTTTCTGAACCTCAATCCAGTGGTCCTCATCCCTACTGAAAAGATACTGAACCTCACTTTTGTGATTTTAAAGGTGGACGGCTGGCATGGGACATCACCATTATCTCGACACCGGATCTAGAAACGGCAAGCTAAGCACTTTATTCCAATTATTATCCGAGCAATCGGCATATGGACTCACGGTCTCCGGCGATGTACTTTGCTCCAGATATAAATCATCCCCATAATAGGGATACATACATAAGCTTGTGACTCTCACAAATTATCTTTTAATGATTGAGTTTCAATCACACTTTTTGGGTTCATACACCCCTTGAGGCTGAGCACCTTCGAACTCGCTCACCGATATTATCCGGCAAACTACCATATCGGTTTAGAGGCTGAGCACCTTCGAACTCGCTCACCGATATCCAGCAAACTACCATATCGGCTTAGAGGTTGAGCACCTACGAACTCGCTCAATAATATCTGAAAAACTACCATATCAGGTTATGCTTGAGGGTCTAAGGACTAGCTCATTAACGTTCGAACAACTAAACCGATCTATCAACCCCTGCTTAACCGGGCTATCTTACACCTATCATATTTTACATGACGACTTGTCATATTTATTGCTTAAGAAAGACTACAACTGATTAAGTTGCAGGTCCATCAATGATGGAGTTAACCTCCGAACCATATCGTATCCGAATTACATCATTACCGAAGTACTTGTTGATTACATCAGTTTTAGAATACGCTATCGTCACAATACGCTCTGCACTATTCCGACATTCGAAGCATACGATATCCACACTATAGACAAGCGACCAGACAAGTGCAACTATACTGGAGCTTAATAGATGAATCAACTAAAGATTGAATGCAAGGTTTCATGTGCATTATGGTAAGATAGATCCACTTTGCCTCACAACTACCAATACACATAATGTCCCGAACCGAGGAAACTTGTACTACGATCCACACTTAATTGAGAAGTATGGGTTTATCACTATTACTTGTCATCATTTGGTTAAAGTATCATTCGCATGGTGATCTCGATACTAAAGACAACCATTAATATAAGGCTATGATATTTCCACATAGCATATAAGACGAATATAGATAGTCCGAACGAGTTAAATAGAACTAGAATATTGATCGTGATTTTTATCGCACCTTCTGCTAGTTCATAATTATTATTTGTTGGAATATATTTCTAAAACAATTAAGGTACCCTCCACTTCCTATTCCAAACACTGGTCGGTTCAACTCCCTTTTTGTTGAACTTTCTATTAAGGTTTCACCAACGTAACTAGCTAGTATCTCAGGTTCGGACCTCCTCTGGCCGAAACGGGAACTCACATCAATAAAAGCCTTTGAGTCAATGATTTCCTACCTATCATGTAGAGAAGCCTTTCATAATTCATTTCATTATTCTAATGCTACTGATTAAATAAAAACGTCTTTATCAACACCAAGCTAACTTTACAAATGTTAATAACCAAACATATTATTACAACGATCTATGGTTACAGAAGGTAACAAATGTATGCACATTGAAATGGTCCGACCACTTTCGGAAACTGTTATCTTTGAAATACAATACCCTTGTCCATAGCATATTACGTCTGAACAGTCGAGATATACGACCAAACGCGGGCGTGATCATGCAAACGATTTGATAGTTGAATTAACTAAAGGTAATATTTCATGGACAAAGAAAACGCCCAGTAAACTTTGATTTTTAAAATATTTATGTATGCGCCAACGAAAACCGAATCAAAGCCACAGGCCAATGGCTTTTGCTTGTTCCGTAGCCGTCACTAGCTTTAAGGAGCTGCACTTACTTTTAGATATCCAACACAGAAAGTTATCATCTTTAAAAGTAATATTTTATGGTGTAGCAAGATAAATACCCGATAAACATACTCTAGCTCTTGTGTTCCACACAATTCCATACAGTCTTGGTCCAAACTAAAAACACACATATAGAGGTACCCTGCTGAAGCTACCTAAGTTACAAATCATTTTATTACAAATCATGTGTTTCGGACTAACATGATTCGGGTATCACACTTAATATCACATCAGTGTACAAACGAATAAATATACTGATTACGAGAACCGTCCGAATCAGAATAATGATCACCCGGTCATTTGAAAGAAGTGACATCCGAACCGAGCATCCCTTAAGTACTAACATTACGACAAGCGCGAATTGGAAAAAGAGCAAAACATGACGGAAAGATAAGTATAAGTCTAGTATGTCGTCGTTAGAACCACACCATACTAGACTGGGGGGCTGATGACGAGTGTCTGGCCTCGACGAGCCGAACCGGGTATCTGGCCTCGACGGGCCAAACCGGGTATCTGGCCTCGACGGGCCGAACCAGGTATCTGGCCTCGACGGGCCGAACCAAGACCAGCCGAACCAAGACAATCCGAATGGCCAAACTATAATACAAATAGACCAAACGCAAGTTGTTATGCCTTTCGGAACAAGATAATCAGGTACGGGGTCCGAAAGAGGATGTTCCCGATCGGAAGATGAACGTTCAGGATGAATGAACGAACGCTGACACGGCTGGACCATTGGTCCATACATCTGCATGACAGATAAAGACGGAACAGTAACCAAAGTACAGCCGCTGACACGGCTGGACCATTGGTTCATACGTTTGCATGACGGATGAAGACGGAACAGTAAAAAAGTACGGCTGAATCAATATTATATATATAATCCCATGATGCACAGTGTTTGAACAGTGCAACTCTCTCCCTATAAAAGGAGAACTCCACCCCTTCAACCAAGACACAACAAAACCGGGTCTACTCCTCCTCTGCAACCGATCCAATCCCATTTCTAACATACAACCCATAATCAGTAACATCCAACCCATAATCAGTAACATCCTCTCTAATAAAGACCAAGTTCTCAAACATTATCATGAACACACATGATCATCTCATCACGTGCCATCCTTCCTTAACAACACTTTATCCGCAATCATCACGAAGCAACCTTTACAATCATCATCATCCTTTCATCATTATAGTTTACAAATATACATACACAATAACACAGATACATCATTATAAACCTACACAACCTTACTAATATTAACCAAGCATACATCATTGATTCAGACCACACGACCTAAGACTTAACTAACTACAAAGGTTCAACACTCAGCGGAGGCCCGAATCACAACGGTGAAACGGCTGAGACGGTCCGATCCGGACGACATGCCGTACTACCAAGCTCGTACTTCAACACATCTGTATGTTTCAAATCATCAATTCATCAACTGTTTCTTGATAAAATAATGATAACAAATTCAAATAAGAAAATATGAGAGATGCACACACCTAATATTCTAGAAGTCTGGTTAAATGAGTCATCGTCCCTCACCTAATGTTCAGAGAATTAAAGAACTGTAATCACGATTGGAATTATAGCATAAAAACAAACATTAACAAGAAATTACAGATTTACACCCCCTAAAACAAAGAAGCGTGAATCAGTACCTGAAGCGACGGAGGTCTGGTGACGGTGGTGGTGGTCGTGGAATGGTCTTCAGGCGTGAATCGATTAGTAACCCTCAATGCAGAATGAGAATTGGGTTTTGTTATAAGAGAGAGCAGATCGATGTTTGTGTGTGTTTTATTATGAGAGCAGATTCGTGTGTTAGCAGATCTGTGTGTGTTTTGTTATGTTATGAGAGAGAGAAAGGGGGTTTATAGTGGAGGGAATTTAAATTTTGGTGACACAAAATTATGACACATAAATTTCATTACCGTCATGCTTTTTAATTTTTGACGAAAAATTATTTACACGCATAAAAAAAGTCAAGAAATACTCATTTTTTATCAAAGATGACATTTTTTTTATGACATGCACTTTTGCATGTCATTAAATAGGGTATGTCATAAAAAGAGTGTCAAGAAAGGGTATTTTTCTAGTAGTGCATTTTTCAGCTTCTAATAGTTGGATGTATAATTTAAATTTTAAAACATCTTGCCTTAATTCAGGTTGCGGGGCTTCATACAAGAGGGGATCATAGAATCACAGAAGATCTAAGAAACTTGGCAAGTGGCCCAACCGAGTTTGTGAAAAAATATGAGGGATTTATCATAAATGGTTTCCGATTTCACACAAAAAAGCTAGAAGAGATTAGGAAAACACAAAATAGTGGACTTACGCTTGAGGCCATGACTAATAGTTTCTCGAGTGCTAGAGATAACAATCCTACCGTGGGAGATGTAACATACTACGGGGTTTTGAATGATATCATTGAGTTGGAGTATGTTGTTAAAAATAGTTTCGTGCGTTATAATGTAGTATAGATATTGTATAAAATGGATTAGTTTGCCCCATGATTTTTTTTTGTTATGACTCAAACATCAAAGGTCCTATTATGGTGTATTATAATAACACCACTATGATTAAGCGTCCTATAAAGGTTAAAGTTATAAGACCCAAGTGTTAAGTGTCTATTAAGTAATGTTATAATAAAACTCTAGCGTATAAGCGTCCTATAAAACTGTTGTTTTATGACTCAAATATCACGTGTCATATTACGGTGAATTAGAATAACATTACAATGATTAAGTGTCCTATAAAGGTTAAAATTATAAGACCCATGTCTCAAGTGTCCTATTAAGTTATGTTCTAATATGACTTCGGCTAGAAAGGGTCCTATAACATCAAACATTTATGACTTAACTATAAAGTGTCGTATTAAGTTATGTTATAATAGGACCCCCGATGATCAAGGGTCCTATTACATTACCACATAATGGGACCCCAACAGCTAAATGTCTTATAAATTACTTTATTAGGATCTATATTTTAAGTGTCTTATTAAGTTATATGATAATAGGACTCCAAAGAATCATCCATCCTATTAAATAGTTTTTTAGGACACCGGTTTAGTAGCACATATTATAAAAGGACCCCAAAAGTTCATTTGTCCTATTAAATAGTTTTTTAGGACCCCATTTTACAAGTGTCCCACACAAAAGGTCCTTAAAAGCTCGTTTTGTTGTAGTGTTGGGCCTCTAACCCAAGCCCGTCAATGACCGGAATGGGCCCGATGACCTTGGGCCCATGCCTCTCCTATAAAAGGAGGACTTGGCCTCCTTTCTTAGGACCGATTTTTAGCCAATTAGAACAAAGACACTTGTTCCGCTACTTGTACTATCACTTGTATCTTTTATTAATAAAGATTGTTCTTTTCAGTGGACGTAGACCCCTCGTGGTCGAACCACTTATACCTTTTGCCTATTGTGTCTCTTTGCTTATTATCCGTGCATATAACCATAGATCAACCATCGTTGTGAGCCAAGGATTATACCCTGCAGCGAACACGAGTCGTTATTCCATATATCATCCCATCCTATCTCCCCCAGTTATACTCGTTGTTTCTTCATTGGCGCCATCCGTACCGGCTGAAAGACCCACAAAACTTTCAAAACCACATCTTTCAAACTCACAAAATGGCTGATCTAACCCCTGTTGGAACCAAAGGAGCAACCCCCTCTACAGTCGTACAAACCACCAGAGCGGGAACGCTCCAAACTCCAGACAAGGGCACGCCACAAGCAACCACAAGGGAAGAAACACCACCACGGGCGGTTTCTGCCTCAGACTCGTCTAAATCCGACGCACCCGACGCACCAATGGATCCTGACGAGTGGCTGTTTCGCAAACAGCTTAAGAACACCAAAATCTACCAAAATATGTTGGCAAAACTTCAAACCAACAAGTCCAAAAGCAAGGCCTCCCCTTCCGCTAAACACAGTCGCAAGGGGAAGGAAAAGCAAACCACGCTTCCAAAGTCTCATGGTGGAGGTCGCAGTAAGAACACACGCGACCAGGACCTAGTAGACTCCGCGTCAGAATCTGACGGCTACCAGCCGACCAGTGATTCAGACACAACCTCAAAAGCCAAAAGGCGGAAGCTAGCAAAAACACACTCAGCGTCATCACACAAGAATGACGACGACGACTTAAACAAGCCATACAGACCTAAGTCGTTCGCCCTAAGTTCAAAGTTCTGTCAGCGCATAGCCACCGCCCCTATAGAAAAACAAGCTAAACTCCCTAGCAGCATCGGCAGGTACGATGGCCTGCGAGACCCCACTGACCATTTACACGACTTCGAGTGTGCGGGAACCACAGTCCTCTGGCCTGTACAAGTCTGGTGTCACCTGTTCGCTCAAACCCTTACAGGCGCAGCCAGAGTTTGGTTTGACAACCTTCCAATAGGAGGCATCCTAGACTTCGATGATCTCATCCAGAAGTTCAAGGATCACTTCTCTCATCTCAGACGGCACAAACGGGACAAGGCCCATATCCTCCTATGCCAGCGCACAGACAACGAATCAATAGATGACTATATTGTGCGCTACAACAAGGAGGCACTGCAGATCGGATGCAGAGAAGAGCTGACGCGCGCAGGCTTCATTCATGGAGTACGCAGCGAGGATCTGATGAAAACACTATCCGGAAAACAGGGGTCCCAGACTCTTGGGAGGAAGTCATCAAAGCCTCAAAAATTTACGCATCCTCGGAACGCTCCATCAAACAGCAGCGCGGCTACAACCAAACAAACAACTCCAACAGGAACAAAGGCAAGCAATCCGTTTGGTCACGCATCTCAGGGCCAACGGATGAAGGCAAATACTCACCCGCCAACGACGCTCGACAGACGATTACCAACAAGCAATCCAGGGATCAAAGAAGCCAATCCAAGAAGACCACCGACTGGACGCCACTAACCAAAACTCCGTCACAAGTGCTCAAGACAGAGCAGGTTACTTTCAGGGAACCTAAAGTGTTGGGCAAACGAAAGAACGTTGACCACACCAAATACTGCGAATACCATAACGATTATGGTCACCTGACGGACAACTGCTACAGCCTAAAGTTAGAAATAGAGGCGGCACTAAAGACGGGCCAGCTCGGTCATCTTGTCAAAAACGTTAACAAAGGCGGGCGCAACAACCAAGACGACAAGCATGAAGAGCCCGGAAAGAAACCAATCCGGAATCTACAAACAAGTTACATCAGGCATACCCCGCATCATCATTGCAACATGATCTCCGACGCGGGAAAACGCCAAAATAAAGGAAAGCGCCCGAGAGAAACAAATGACTCCTGGAAAGAGGTGGACGTCCTCCTCCCCCGGGTACGAGGCGGACCCTCCGCAACTGCGCCATTAATCGTCACCGGCGTCGTCGGACACTATAGAACTCAATCTATGTTTCTAGACGGCGGAAGCAGCACTGACATCATCTACGATCAGTGTTTTCAACAACTGGACGAGGATGACAAAGCCCGCCTCGTTCCAGTCAATGCACCAATCTCGGGCTTTATTGACGAAGTCATCATGCCGCGCGGCATAATCAGCTTCCCAGTCACCTTGACAGATGGCACCCATGAACGCACAGAAATATGTGACTTCATGGTCCTACCAGCAACATCTCGCCACGATGTCCTACTAGGGCGGGAAGGCCTGGCAAAGTTCAACGCCAACGCCTCCACCCCACACCAAATGGTAGGCTTCCCGACCCGAACCGGCGTCGCAATAATCCGCGGAAACAAACAGTGCCACGCAATCGAGTCGGCAACACCACAAAAAACACAAACCCGATTGGAGCCGGAAAACTGGATCCTCAACCCCAAATTCCCGGACCAAGCGGTCATCATCGGCCATGAAATCTCCAACACCACAAGAGCGCACCTCAAACAACTCTTAGTAAAGAACATAGATATATTCGCCTGGCAACCATCCGACATGATCGGCGTTCCAAGAGAAATCGCGGAACACAAACTCAACACCTACAAATCGGTGGAGCCAGTCGCTCAAAAGATGCGCAAAATGGGGCCAGAGAAAACAAAGGCGATGAACGAACAAGTCAATGAACTGCTCCACGCAGGCATCATCCGCCCAATACGCTATCAAACCTGGGTGGCCAACCCAGTCATGGTAGGAAAAGCAACGGGCGGATTGCGCATGTGCGTCGACTACAAAGATTTGAACAAGGCCTGTCCAAAGGACTGTTATCCTCTGCCAGAAATAGACTTAAAGGTGGACTCCCTCGCGCCATTCCGCTTCAAATGCTTCCTCGACGCCTACACAGGCTATCACCAAATCCAAATGGCAAAGGAAGACGAAGACAAAACGGCCTTCCGCACGGGCACAGGAATCCTTTGCTACACCAAAATGCCATTCGGCCTGAAAAATGCGGGAGCCACATATCAGCGACTCATGGACAGCGCCTTTATCCACGAGATAGGCGTACGCTTGGAAGTATACGTTGATGACCTCGTCATCAAAAGCAAAGACGAAGACTGCATGCTGGAAGACATCCAAAAGACATTCAACCAACTGCGAAAGGTGCGCATGAAGCTTAACCCCAGCAAATGTTCCTTCGGCATGGAAGAAGGGAAATTCCTGGGAGTTATTGTCACAAGAGATGGCTTCCGCGCAAACCCTGACAAAGTCCTCGCCATCGAAAAAATGTCTTCACCGACATCCATAAAGGAAGTCCAAACCCTTATGGGACGCCTCGTCGCCCTCAATCGCTTCCTTTCGAATTATGCTTCCAAGTCTTTTCCATTTGTAGACACTCTAAAAAACTGTCTTAAAAAAAGTCATTTCCGCTGGACCCCTGAGGCGGAAAAGGCTTTTCAAGAAATGAAAGAATGTCTTATGAATTTACCTACTCTCACTGCACCATTACCCAAGGAGCCATTAACCTTATACCTCTCTGTAACAGAGCGGGCAATCGGCGCAGTACTCCTAGTAGACAGGAAAACCGTCCAAACACCCATCTACTACATCAGCAGAGCCCTGCTAGACGCAGAGACTAGGTACTCCACAATGGAAAAACTGGTCCTAGCTCTCATCCACGCATCGCGCCGACTGCGCAGGTATTTCCACGGCCACCCAATAAACGTCCTAACAGACTACAGAATCAGCGACGTACTACGCAAGCCCGAAACCTCAGGACGTCTGGCAAAATGGGCAATCGAGCTAGGTGAACACACCATCAACTATAAACCTAGACCCGCAGTCAAGGGACAAGTACTCGCTGACTTCACCACCGAAATACCAACAGACAAAGTCGGCGAATGTTTAGCCGAGCAAGACCCCGCACAGCCAACGCCCGACAATGAAAGCTGGAAACTCTACACTGACGGCGCATCAAATTCAGACGGCGCAGGGGCGGGCCTGCGACTAATTAGCCCAAACAAGAAAGAACACACATACGCCATTCGGCTAGATTTTACCGCAACAAACAATGAAGCGGAGTACGAAGCACTACTAGCAGGATTGCGTATAGCGCACCGAATGGGAGCTTCCCACCTCCAAGCACACGTTGATTCACTGCTAGTAGCTGGACACATCAATGGCACCTATGACGCAAGGGACGCCACAATGGCCCTATACCTACAGCAGGCCAAGCTACTTATGCGCAAATTCACTTCTTGCACGGTCACCCACATCAACCGGAGCGAGAACAAACCCGCTGACGCATTAAGCAAAATGGCCTCCACAGTTTTCGATCACATGGCAAAAAATGTACGGGTCGAATTACAAGAAGCACCATCTGTCCCGACAAGACAGGTAAACGTCATCCAAACAGGTACCACCTCTTGGATGGCGCCACTCAAAGCATACCTAACATCTGGAATGCTACCTGATAACAAGGCGGAAGCACGAAAAATTCAACACAAAGCCTTGCACTATCAGTTAACAGATGGAATCCTCTACCGACGATCATACTTGGGCCCCCTACTGCGGTGCGTCGACAAGGAGGACGCCTCTTTCCTCATCAGAGATATTCACGAAGGTACTTGCGGACTACATGCAGGACCCAGAATGGTGGTGGCCAAGTTAATGAGCGCAGGCTACTACTGGCCGGGTATGCACCCCGACGCCGTAGCAGAATTGCGCAAATGTGACTCTTGCCAGCGCCACGCGCCAAACACCTTGCGCCCCAAAAATGACTTGGTTCCCGTCACGGCAGCGTGGCCATTTCAGAAATGGGCAATAGACCTTGTCGGCCCATTCCCCACAGCACCGGGAAACGTCAAATTCTTAATAGTGGCAATCGACTACTTCACAAAGTGGATTGAAGCGAAGCCACTAGCAAAAATAGACGGGGCACACACCAAGAAATTCATATGGGAGTTCATCATATGCAGGTTCGGTTTGCCATATCAGATTATAAGCGACAACGGAACCCAGTTCACCGACCAACACCTGCAGCAATGGCTGGCGCAAATGGGCGTCCAACAAATCTTCACATCAGTAGCTCATCCCCAAGGGAACGGTCAAGTCGAAAGAGCAAATCGAAGCCTCATTGAAGGCATCAAAAAGCGGCTGGGAACCAAAAGAACAGGATGGGTGGACGAAGTTCCACACGTCCTATGGGCAAACCGCATACTCGCCAAAACTAGCAATGGCGAAACTCCGTTTAGCCTAACCTACGGTTCCGAGGCCGTCATCCCCGCAGAAATCGGATGCCCCTCCGCAAGAGTACTCATGGCGGAACAAGGCCAAAACGACAAAGAGCTACGATTAAACTTAGACCTACTTGAAGAGCGGCGGGAGCTCGCCGCCATCAAAGAAGCCAGATACAAAAATCAGTTAGAGCGCTTCTACAACCAAAAAGTTAAGCTACACAAGTTTAACATTGGAGATTACGTTCTAAGAAATAATAGCGCCTCAAATACAGAAAAGCAAGGAAAACTTGCTCCAACATGGGAAGGACCTTACAGAGTTCAAGAGATCTTGGGCAAAGGCGCCTATGCGCTAGAAAAAATAGATGGCACGCCTGTCCCACGTTCTTGGAACGCGGCACAGCTACGCTTCTGTTACATGTAATTTTTGTAAACACTTAGGCTACACATGCCTAAGCTCCTTTTGGAATTCTAAGAAGTTTTACTATTTAACTTATGATGTGCACTACTGGAACCTTGGGTCTTCAAGGCGTAGATATTAAACATAACTATCACCGGACTCAATAACCAAATCCAAATAAACATCATACCAAAAGTTAATAATATTATTATTTCAAAACATTACATCAAAAAGGGGGTTTCAAGCGGCCCCAAGCTTTACAAACGATAAACACAAAACACCATCACAACCTATTCTTCTTCGGACTCCTCAAAGTCCACAAGTTGCTCTTCAGTATCCCCCGGTGCTGTCCCAGACGTCTCCCCTCCGCCACCTGCTGCCTTCTTCCCTTTCTCCTGCGCCTCCGCACCCAAACGGTCGGATTCTTCAATAAAGTAACGGAGAGCGCCGGCTGGATCAGCATACTGGTTACAGTCCGCCACTGTCTTCAGTATGGGGAATTCGACCTGCTCAAACTTAAGGAGTTCAGCTTCATACTCCTTCTCCCGGGGTTTACCATAATGCGCGCCCTTGGTTATATGCCCTCCGTTCAGCGCATGGTAGAACCCGCTGTCAAATCCCTCAGCCTCCCCAGCAGCGCGCGCAGCGGCAGCAATAGCAGCAACCTGATCGCCGAGATTGGGTTCATTCCAGAACCGCTTGAAAATCTGCACAAAAACAAGGATTAGAAAGAGAATACGCAATGACATGGAAAAAATGGGAACATACTTACCCCGGCGATACCCTCGGTCATCACCCAACGGACAGACTCCTGGGCTTTCTCCTGCACAACGTTGGCTTCATCCAGCAAAGTCTTGGCATTTTCCGCCTCCGTCTGCGACAAGGTTAACGCCTCTTCTAAAGAAGCCCTCTCCTCAGTCAACGCTGCCTTCTCTTTCACCCACGCTTCCTTCTCACTCACCAACTCGGACAGCTGAGAAGAGGCACCCACAAGCTCATCATCTTTGCCGCGCAACTCAGACCGCAGGGCCGCCACCATCGAGTCCTTATCGGCTAAAACTTTGGCATGCCCCTCCGCGGTCTCCCGAAGCTTCGCATTCTCATTCTTCAACGCCTGGATCTGATCTTTCAGTTTCATAGTATCCTGGTTAGTCACTTGACAAGCATCGATCCACCTCTGATGAGCCAGCGCGTGATCACGCTCAAGTACCTTCACCTTGTCCTCAGACTTATAGGCTCTGTCCCTATATCGCTCCACCTCAGATTTCAGCTTCTCCTCCCTCTGCGCCTGAGCTGACCGCCGAGCATTAAACTCGGCGACATCACGGGCAAACTCTTCATCCCGCCGCTTCAATGACTCCACCGTGGCAACCTGAAGAGCCTGCCCAACGCAGATATCGGTTATCAGCTGCGAACGGGACAAGCTGTCCTGATACTCCCTTTCCTTGGGAGGAACCACTTGAGAAACAAACTCCTCAGCTATAAGAGGGTTTGCGAAACGGGAATTCTCCCGGATACTCCAGTGCGGGCGCCAGATAATATCACCCGCGAAGTAACCCGGGCCACTCCGGTCGACACTCGACCTTCCACCAGAAGTCATGCCGCCACTACCACCTGCAGGAGAATCGCCAGAAAGTGCCTGAGTAGAGGCAGCCCTGGCGGCCTCTTCCTCCGCCCTAGCCCTATTGGCCTCTTCCTCCGCCCGAGCTCTGGCTTCAGCCTCAGCCTTCTCCTTCTCAACACGCAGCTTTTCAGCTGCCACTCTCTCCTCCTCGGCCTTCCTGGCCACTTCCTCCAGACGTAGCTTCTCAGCTGCTACCCTCTCCTCCTCCGCCTTCTTGGCAGCAGCTTCCTTGGCCCGCTTCTCGGCCTCAGCTGCCTCTTTCTCCGCCCGAGCTTTCGCCTCCTCCTCCTCCTCCTGCCTTTTCTTGGCAACCTCTGCCTCACTTGGCTCGGAGGCGGAACCCGAAGCTTGCGGAGAAACAACTGCAACAAAAAGCAGGACAACACTTAGGAAAATATCAATACAGCAAAAGGAAACAAAGAAAGGCGGAACACCACTTACTGGTCACTTTCTTTAACGTCTTCTGGATGAGGGGACGACGTTCTGGAGGCGGACTAATCTCCAAAGAAAACGGCGCGGGACCAGCCCCGCCAGACTTGGAGGGTGCAGCCTTCCCGCCAGAGACTTTGCCCAACTTCCGCTTCTTCTTCAGCGGACTAACCGCCGCATCATCTTCAGGGGCGGAAGAAGACGATTTTGTACGTCTCTCGCGTTGACCGAAGAGGGGACCTTCACCACCTGCACTCAAAGGCGCAGATTTAGCTTGAGACAACACCTTATGCTTATGAAAGCGCGGCACACTCTTCTTACGACCACGCGGAGGCGTTGGATCCACCATTTCTACAGAAGATCCAGTGGATTCCTCATCAGAGGAAACGACAAAACAAGGGTCTACCCCCGCATGAGGAATAGAAGATAAAGGATCAGGGTTTATAGGATGCTCACGTGAAAAAAGAAGGACGGTTGGCTTGAACTCCAGATAGGGAAAGTAGAACCTATCAACCATCTCATCTATCACAGACACCCTACCCTCCGCAGGATCCCTCCACTCCAAGGGAGCTTTATCCCTCAACAGAAAAGCATCAAATTTTGACATCCCTAAAGTCAAACAAAACATAAGTTAGTCACACGCTAAAAAAGATAACGGTTGAAAAGCTTGGAAAAAAAACTTACCAGGTATAACAATCACCGGCTCTTTCCCCTGCACAATCTGAGCCCGGCTCATACCCAACAAAGCCAACATGGCTTCGGAACACATACCTGTGTCAAACGGGGAAGCATGAGCCACCAACTCCTTGAACCAGGCTTCATCCCTGTAACCCTCCATAACAGGGTGATCACCTACTCTCTGACGCTCAGCCACAACCTTCCATGGCATGTCCACAGGTATCACACCCCTCTTGACGTAGAAAAACTTCTCCTTCCAGTCATGGAGTGACTTGGGAGCAGTTGTTCCACAGGGAGGCACATGGGGACGAGGAACAAAGTTGAACCAGGAACCCTCCATGTTCAACAAATAAAAGACATTGAACCGTTCGAAAGACGGCTCAATGTCCAGAGCACGGCAGTAGGCTTCAAAATGGACAAGCCGAAGCATCCCAAACCCACTCACCTGGGTCACATGAACACCATAGCTCACCAAGGTATCCACCTGGAACTTGGTGGCAGGTAAACGGAACCCACATAAGGCAAGGTGGGCCCCATATAAGCTCATCTTCCCAGGAGGAGGAGCCAAGGCAGTATTCTGGGCAGATGGTAACTCAACCTCCCAGGAAGGATCAAACTCCATAGCTTCCAGAAATTTCGCGAAGCTCTTCTTACCCCACTTGCAGGTGGTGTTATGCATCAGCTTCTTAGACGTCTCAGCAGCCTTACTAGGGTTTCCCCCAACATCAGAGCCCTCAGACATGGTGACGAGGGTTTTAAGAAAAAGAAAAAAGAAAATTTTTTCCAGATGTTGGCCGGAAAACTTGAAGGTTGACCGGAGAAGATGAAGATCTTCGAAGAAAAGGATGAGAGAATTTTAAGATAAAGCTAGGATAAGAAGAAACTCCAAGGACCTCCTAGAATATTTATACCCATCGCATTTAATGCGATGGGAACAGCTGGCAGGAAACTCTTCACCTTGCCAGATGGGAAGACATCCGGACGCTACACGTGGAGTAACAGCTGTGAAAGCAGTTACTCGTCAGCACGTGAGGACACGCGTCTGACCGAAAAGGACGACTTCTCACCTGCCGAACGTCAGCCATCAGCCTGACAAACTGCACCACTCGCGCGCGCGTGAACGGCCACTCGCCTGACACACGATGGATAACCTCCCACCCACGTGCTGACATGACTGACAACTGTGCAGACATCCTTTCTGCACCCTGACACGTCCACCAACCGTCTCGGCTTCCCAGGCACGTTTCCTAAATATTAAGGAAACCTTTCAAACTTCGAAAATTAATTACAAGGACGACACATTTAAATCACCCTGATTGTCACGTCATCACTTGGCGATGGGTTGACGTAAAATCCAAAGGACGTTCTCCGCCGGATTTTACTATCCAACACCCTGATTGCCACGTCATCACTTGGCGATGGGTTGACGTAAAATCCAAAGGACGTTCTCCGCCGGATTTTACTATCCAACACCCTGATTGCCACGTCATCACTTGGCGATGGGTTGACGTAAAATCCAAAGGACGTTCTCCGCCGGATTTTACTATCCAACACCCTGATTGCCACGTCATCACTTGGCGATGGGTTGACGTAAAATCCAAAGGACGTTCTCCGCCGGATTTTACTATCCAACACCCTGATTGCCACGCCATCACTTGGCGATGGGTTGACGTAAAATCCAAAGGACGTTCTCCGCCGGATTTTACTATCCAACACCCTGATTGCCACGTCATCACCCGGCGCAGGGTAAACACGAAGTCGGAAACACGTTTTCTCCGCCGAATCTTACTCACACCCACATTGACACGTCATCACATGGCGCTGGGTTCATGTAAAATTTAAACACCGTCACCAGACTTTGCAAAAAATCGTCACCCGCGCTAAGTCTCCACTTGGCGCCGGTTTTTTATAAAACGAGCCATGTACAAAGATAAGGGGACGCTTTTATCTTTCCACATGCCACCAGAGCTGCAACGCGCACACTGTCGCTTGCATTACCCTTTTTTCAAAGAGGTAAACAAGTACCCATCTATAGAACAACACATGTTTAGTCCAGCGCCCCACCAGCTCTCTAAGCAAGAACAGGAGACACCCTGGACTTGGGGGACTTGAAGGGGTAGGGTACTATCCTCCTGCGCTTTCAGGCGCACCCTACCCACTATCCAAAACCCCCGCTTAAAGTAACACGTCTGAGGATACAGATGCACAGCAGCGCCTGGCGCTGCTGCTAGCCTGCGCGGAGGTACCAGTTGGCAACACCCGGGAACATCCCCCTTGGAGCCCAACTTGCTGCCACCCGTCAGGTGTCAGCTGACAAGTGGTTAGCCGCCTGACGTCTGACTCCCCTGCAGACCCAGCCACGAGACGCCACGTGTGTGGAGGACAAAGCACCGCCCAGCCGACCAACCACGGGGCGACACGTGGCCCAATCGAAGAGGCCCTCCTCAACTTGATCACTTTATCCAACTAAGGATTGGAATCCAACTAGTGGGACCTACACAAGCAACCGGCTTGGGCCTCTAACCCAAGC
This sequence comes from Ambrosia x helenae, assembly GCA_030844895.1. Classification (NCBI taxonomy): domain Eukaryota; kingdom Viridiplantae; phylum Streptophyta; class Magnoliopsida; order Asterales; family Asteraceae; genus Ambrosia; species Ambrosia x helenae. Next base: position 127,163 of record JAUTDX010000026.1, on the reverse strand, counting down.
CCGTCAATGACCGGAATGGGCCCGATGACCTTGGGCCCATGCCTCTCCTATAAAAGAAGGACTTGGCATCCTTTCTTAGGACCGATTTTTAGCCAATTAGAACAAAGACACTTGTTCCGCTACTTGTACTATCACTTGTATCTTTAATAATAAAGATTGTTCTTTTCAGTGGACGTAGACCCCTCGTGGTCGAACCACTTATACCTTTTGCCTATTGTGTCTCTTTGCTTATTATCCGTGCATATAACCATAGATCAACCATCGTTGTGAGCCAAGGATTATACCCTGCAGCGAACACGAGTCGTTATTCCATATATCATCCCATCCTATCTCCCCCAGTTATACTCGTTGTTTCTTCAAGTATTTTTTTCTAACTTGACCTAGAGGGAGTTTCGTTCAGAGTCACCTTCCCTGAGGGGGACTCCTTAGGATTCAGTTAATTTTTTTTCTTTATCTATTATAACTTTTTATCTAGCTCAATTAGCGGACATGTGGATATATTTTTTTTTCAGGTGCCACTTTTCGTGTGCCATTTGATTTAAAACACTTATAGTCGTACCTCTTATACTATTAACGGTTTCAAACTCGGCCAATCAACCTAAGGCGAAAACCCATAAGATTTCATGATTGTATTATTTTATATATTTTTACTACTCGGGAAAACTCTCATAGTCCGCTGGGCCTACCAACACATCACAAGTTACATGTTCTCTACCTTTTTCTTATTATCTCATACATATAGTATTGGAAAACTGAAAATACAAATTTTACCTACCATTTTTCATTTTAAAGCACACAAAATCTGAAACATTTTTCAACTTTTTTTTACAAATAAAGACTCAAACTAAAATAAAGATTAAAGCTACGTGTTCCTATCCTTACACTTGAAATTGCACATTATCCTCAATGTGTAGCGAAAAGGAACTAAAAACAAAGCTATTAAAGATAAATATATAACAAGTATAGTGGAACAGACTTCCCTTGGTAATATTGTCGTGTAATCCTCGCAAAGCGTGTCCTAACTATCCAAATCCAGTGCAAAGTAACTGTATCGCATTTCATTCGTGGCTGCATCAATAAATCTAAAAAAACAAAAAGGACAAAAATAAAATTAAATAAAAAATAGACCAAACGACTAAGGATGTCCTTTTACATATAAAATGTTATTGGATTAATCCTGCTTCAATGGAGATTGACTATAGGCGGAACCCTTCCAAATTTGCAAATAATAATATGGGACAATCTTCACACTTAATTAAAAAATATATGAAAAAAAAATAAAAAAAATACAAACTCAAAGACTAACTCAGTATACAAAAGCATAGGAAAACGTACCTCAAACAGCAAGGAATTAGTGAAAAGTGACGGGTGATGGTGGTGAGGATTGGTGATCACAGGTGGGTGGTAATGGTAAGGGTAAAATATGAAAATATAAAAAATTTCTATGTACTCTTCTCGCGTGGCGCGAGTAAATAAAATGACTCAGGCATGGCCCAAGGTTCTCACACACCACGATGAGGTATAGACAACCTTGATCGCGTGACATGAGTAAACGCTTTGACCTGTTTGTTGACCGTGGGTTTTCGCGCGTTGTAAAATGATATTGACCGTCCTTTTGCGTGGCGTGAAAATAGTTTTTTCCACCGAAAAAAATTATAATGGTGAAAAATGGATGAAAATGGTGTGAAAAGTTATAATGGATGCAAGTGAATGATGATTAAATGTTAAAGGGGTAACATGGAAAATTTTTCAAGTTTAGGGGTTGTTCACATCGCGCGAAGGACTCTGGTCATCCTATTCGCGTGTCACGAGGCGGTGGAGACACATCAACAACTATGAGGCGGTGGAGATTATTGGGCTGGTCTTATGAAATAAGCCAGTTGTCTCATTTGAATAAGTCCCAAAAACTACGTTATGCCCAATACGAAGTAAGCAATAACAACATCAATCAACAAGCTTCCGGGTCAATGCCATCTACAAAGCCCAATGCCACCAACTTTAGGTCCAAAACTTCCAGCCAATCAATAACATGCATGAAAATAAATAAAACATGTCATAAGAAAGATTGAATTGGAGTATTATCAAAAGAATTAGGTATTTTTAACGATCTATGCTTTTAGTGTGTTAACAGGGACAATAAGATATCTGTCATCAATAGCGTTGATTTGGATTCGAAACAACATGGTTGATTTGGCTTCGAAACAACATGTTGCAATGTAGGGGGTAATGTGGTAAAAGTAGACATTAAAAGCTGTCATTGTCATTGTCATTGTAATAGTTGTTAGCTCAGTCATTAAATACGGTTAACGATTGTTAATTAGAGCATCAATCAGTTGAGTTGTTTCTGTTATCTTCTCTTTCTATATGTTCTTCTCCACTTCATCACGTATCAAATCTATCTATCTATCTATCTATCTATCTATCTATCTATCTATCTATCTATCTATCTATCTATCTATCTATCTATCTATCTATCTATCTATCTATCTATCTATCTATCTATCTATACATATAATAAACCAAAGCCATTTTAATGACATGGCACTCAAAGGGGCATTCTCTTCCTTAAATATGCCATGTGTCATCCCATGTGGCATTGAGATATTTTAGGAAAAAAATAATTTAAAAACAAAATTAGATTTTTCACCCTTATGTTTCCTCCCATAATTTTTAAACGTTAATATCTTTAATATACGAGATTTTTTAAAGAAAAAAATTACACCAAATTAACGAGCGTTTTATTATCTTTTCAACGAGTACCATAGTGTTATATAAAAAACGAAGACATTTTTTTGTGTGGTTTTGTTCATACAGGAAAAAAAAACACAAAGTTTTCAGGTAAATCATTAATCATGTATAGACAAGTCACTAATTACGTTTAAATCAATAAATATGAATTTTTTTTTTCAACCAGAGCCGAATAGGTTAATAGAGTTATACGTTGTTTTAAGTTAGGTATCAATATTAGTATGTTAGAGTTGTACATTTGTTTAGTCTTTAGAATAGGTGTTAATATTAGAGTTATATTAAAGTTCTACATTCTTTTAGGTTAGGTGTTAGCATTGGAATTGTACATTGTTAATTTGTTTTAGGTTAGATATTAATATTAGAGTTATACATCAGTCTATTTCATATGTAAAATTGATGTATCATATTAAATTTCTCAACCCGGGACGCTCCCGAGGTATAATCTAGTCTTAATTATAAATTGAAAAAACACCAAAACTAGTGATTTGTATCTTTAACGTATATTTACATAGTATTAATTTATAAGTTTTGTACGCATAAAAGTATTGTAACTTATGTTTTGTGAGTTTTTTTAAATATATGGGTCAAGAAAGTTCGCAATATTATTATTATTGTGATGATTTATTTATTTTATTTTATTACTCATTTAATCAAATGTGTTAGGGTGGTGGGTGTGGAGGAGCCACATTATTTGGGGATGGGCCTCTACATCAGTCGTCACGTTACTATAGGGTAGACTCATCAAGATAGGTGGAGCAAGGGTGTCGGTGATAGACCTCCCCCAGCTTTTTAAATTATAAAATATGAACACAGGCATGTGCATCCCCGTCTCTTTCGTCCGAATAATGTTGTTTGTGCGGCGCTGTCCCTAAGGAGGGGCAGTGTGTATGACCCACGATGAGCCTAGCCGTCCTGAGGACCCAACCCACACCTACCATCCTTACACATGTAAGATCATTCACATTTGGTCCACCAAATATATGTGAGTGTGTCCCTCAAATTATATGGGGTGGGTGTAAGACTATCTACAATGCAAAGGCCACCCTTAGGCCCCCTTACTTGCATAGTCAGCTTCCACATTATATTATTATAAATCCTTAAAAATCCTCAATTTCATCTCCAACCATATAAACATCCTTAAATATCCTTACAGTTTCCCCATCATTACCTATTTTCTTTAGATTACTAGTTGATTTTATGACTTATGAGATTAAGTAGCTTAAAGGGGAAAAAGTTATAAGGAGAAATGGAGAAGGAGAGCCAAAGATGGCCTTAGTGTTGACAAATTCTGCATCTCCGCCTGCTTTCAAGAAGCTTCGAATGAAAAACGTTACAAATTTTGAAGTGGCTAACTTGTATTTGGAATTAATAAACACAAAAATAGGTATGGTGAAAGTTTATAATAATAATAATAATATTAATAATAATTCACATCTATCTATACATCTAATAAAACAAAGTCCATGAGGACACTTGGCACTCCCACATTCATCCTCCAATTACATAGCCAATCAACTAATGCCAAGTGTCCCCATTGTGAGAATTTATAAAATTTTTCTTTTTTCTAAAAATCAAAATTCATTAATTATATTAAATTAGGTAATTATATTAAATTTTTAGGTAATTCATTATGATTTGGTCAAAGCTTCTCATTCACACCATCAACATTCAAACCCTATTGAAAGCTCACTATTAATCTTAGACACAATGTACGTTGCCTCCTACCAAATCAAGAACCCTAATCAAGCTAATCAAGGGCAATCCAAGGTTTTCTCTATTTCATTCTTATTTCAATGAATCGATCTTGATCTCTCTTTTTCTCTGTTTTTTGTTCGTTTTTTTCTAATTTCTTTGTCGATTAAAGGTTTTTTTTTTCTCTTTTTTGAGTGATTTTGATTATTTATCTTTCAATAGTCGAGTATTGTTCAGATTATTACCGATTTTTTTAGTTTTATGGTTGATGTTTTAGGGTTTGTGTTTTAGGGTTCATATGCGATTATAGTATAGATGGTTCATATGTATATATGATTTACCTTCTAATGTTGAACATATGGTTTTCAGAGATGGAGTCTTTGATGAATCTTGCTGTTCAACCGAATAATTGGATCCCAAGGTAAGCAAGTGTTTTCCTTATAATTAAATTTATATTTCTTTATTTTGTTTTTGTTAGTTTTTTCATGAACCTGTAAGAAGTGGTCATTTTTGTTCTAATGAAACTTGATGAGGATGTTGATGCCCATCTTCGGCTTATCAATTAAATGTGGATGTTTGTTAGAAAGATTCACATTGGAAAGGTGTAGTGACGATTCAAGATACGAATCTGTCGGTGGAGCATGCAACGGCACAACAGTCATTGTGTATCTCGAACAACAGCAACATCATAGACGTACCGGTGTTCTGATGACTACTTTGGTAAGCCCTTTTCCTTATGTGTGTGGGCAACCAACTATATCAGATAACAAATTTACATTGGTAGTTTACGTCATTTGCTTTTTCTCAATCTATTTGTTCAGTCGTTGCAGTTTTTGAACAAGCGAGTATATCAGGTAATACATTTGTACTTATCACTTAGGCTTCTCCAAATGTATTCGTTTCAAATACAGTTTTACACTGTCATGCTACTATATTTTTATATTTTTACATGATGATAACGATCAGCCCAAACACAGTAAATATGAATAGATTGTTGTCAACATAAAAGAAGGCAGGGGTAACTAATATGATCTCCTACTTTGGCTAAAATATAAATTAAAAAAAAGTTATATATCATGATATGACAATTTTTTTTTCCAGCTGCTTCTTCAGTAGCTGGACAAAGGAGAAACAAGCTTTTAGAGGCGATTGCAATGTCTGGTTTAAAGGCTCTTGGTAGTTGATTGTTGACTCTTCACATTAGTACTTTATATGGTATCTAAATATTTTTTAGTATGCATCCATTGTTGTTGAAGAAAGTAGTTTAATTCTAATTGTCTTTACAATATTTGTGGCAGGAGTTTATTACATTGCTGCAGTTATGACTTCTCCTGTTTATGTGGGTATGCGCTGCTGTCTTTTCTTTCGTTTTTTTTGTGTCTTAGGTGCTGCTTCGTTCGGTGACGTCTTAGGTGCTGCTTCGTTCGGTGAAAATGTATTTGATCTTTTATTTTCTGTGTATCGTCTCAGCATCCGGCCATTGAACTGCTAGGTTGCGGCCCAGGGCTCCTGCCAACACGACTGTTTCTATTTCATTTAATATTTTCAGGTATCGTTGTCTGTATGTCTCATGAAACCTTTGTACCACAGCACCATGGTTCAATCCAAAGCATAGAAACGTCCCTTTCTGGCCATTTGAAATCATTTACTTAGAAATGTGTGATTTCGATTTTTTACTATAATGGGTCGGTTGGATAACTAGGGGTATCATTTAGCTGAGTTAAAAACCATACAATCTTGAGGTTACAATGTTACATCATCCAGTGAAATCATACGAGTTTTAGTACCCACAAAAGGTTTTAACAGTTTCATTAATAAGAAGATGCAAGTCATATGAGCAGTTATCCATGAATTTTATATTTTTGAGCAATTTTTTTGCTTGTAACATTTTGGATACAATATTTTATTAAATTTTAAATGATGTCATTTCTACGTTTTTAGTTTATCTGCGTAACTTGGCTGAATCTACATTCCTTTTACGCTAAATTTGCCGGTTTCTAAAGGTATTTTAGACGTTTGTGAGTCTGAATGTGGTAAAAATATGCAGAATCTGAGGCCCGAAATACCACGATGTTGCCCGAGTTCTCTTGCCAATCTAATGAAATGATGTTGGAAATCAAGACCCTGACAAACGGCCTAAAATTTACATTGGTAGTTTACGTCATTTGCTTTTTCTCAATCTATTTGTTCAGTCGTTGCAGTTTTTGAACAAGCGAGTATATCAGGTAATACATTTGTACTTATCACTTAGGCTTCTCCAAATGTATTCGTTTCAAATACAGTTTTACACTGTCATACTACTATATTTTTATATTTTTACATGATGATAACGATCAGCCCAAACACAGGCCTAAAATGGATGAAGTTGTGACAATGTTGGAGGCCATTGACACATCAAAAGGTGGCGTAATGATCCCGGGTGATCAACCTCAGGGTTGTCTGTGTTTCCGTAAGCATCGTGGCCCATAAAACTTATAGAATTCGACCCGGTACTTATAGATAAAGTTAACAAAATTCACTAGAAACTGGGAATTCCTAAAGTTGGGAATATATATCATATGTTCTGCATATGGGCCTGTGCTACATATGGCTTTCTTTGGATTAATGTAAAGCTTTTTTCCTATTTGAAATAGATTTGCATTTTATAAGCAGTTCACATGTTATTCAAATCATTCACAAGAATTGATATATTTGATTCATAAATGCATTTGATCGAGAAAGTAATCATATGTTTGGTTGATAAATTTATTAAAAAAAAGTTACAGTGTGGTTGTAAGCGATGGTAGTGGAGGCGGTTGGGGTGTGAAGGCGGTTGTGGTGTCCGCAGAACGGGGGGATGGGGGTGGGGGTGTTCAACATTGAGATGGTAACAACGATGTTTGTGGTGCTAGGGTGGTGAGGAGCTGCATATATGGATATACTTAGAAACCATATAAAGTAAAGGTGCACTTTCAGTCCGATTTATGCTCTCAAACCGATCTAAATCTGCATTTGTAACCAGTTTGTTTGGGTGAAACTGGTTAGGTACCGATCTGATTCGCCTTTTGAAATGGGATTGTGCATATATAATCTGAATTCTGTTTCGAAACATGTTGGGGGATGAAACCGACAATGAATCTGGTTCTAAACCATCCAATCCGGTATAGTTTTTCTTTATAACCCGGCTTTTAAACGTATCTGGTCTGGGCCAAACCGGTTTTGACTTTGTTTGACTCGACACGAACCGGTTTCTGAACCGATTCCGTTTTTTTTTATTAATTTAATAGTTCATTCCATGATTCAAAATATTACATCAAGTTTTTTGCACCTCTACGTATGATATATAGTTCTTTTTCATCAGCATATGTTTTTATAACTCATATTTTACATGTACATTATGTGTGTGTATTTGGTTAACCAAATAATGTATTTGGGTCTGTCAACAATTTCGACTAATGAAAAAATTATAGCCTTAAAATTTTGTATACTTATTATTAAGGTCTGAATTCTTTAGCATTACCATTATTTATGAACTTTCTTAACATTTAAACAAAACTAGAATTGATCCCGCTCTGCGTTACTGCGGCAGACCAAAACCAAGAAAATGCGTAAAGAAACATATTCCGTAACACTAAGCGGGTTGCATGAGGTAAAACGTAGACGAACTCAAACTTTTAATAAAATATTTCTACTATATTTTTTTTATACGTTTTACCGCTCAAAATAATTGTACGTTGGTGAACCGCGTGTTAACATTAATCCATACTCTTTACGTTTTTTTCCCTGTTATGTTGTAATTATTTGTACGAAATGGAAACAAAAGCATTCTTTGGTCGATATGTATTGTTCGTCATGTTGAAATTATCTAAGGTTGGATTGTATTTAAGAGAACCTGTATTCTCACATGGCCAACTTTATGTCGCATTGTCAAGAGTTAAAAGCAGGGCATGAGTGAAATTACTTATACTTGATGCTGATAGGAATGTGAAAACTAAAACCAGAAATGTGGTGTATAAAGAAATATTTAGTGATATTTTGAATTAAATTTGTAGTCGTTGTTTTATACTTTAATACAATATTTTTAATATATTTTTATTAAACGTTATAATTCCCTAAATACATGTACGTTGGTGAGCCGCGTGTACACGCGGGCAAATATCTAGTACTTTATAAATTCAAACGTTGGTGCATGTGGAGAATCTTTTAAAGGTAATAATAAACGTTGGATTAGGGTTTCTTGAGGGAGAGAGAAGTGGGAGAAGAGGTGGAGATTAATCATTTAATTGGGTGTTTATGGTTTGGGTTGAAAGATAAGATATTTTATAGGTAGTTTTTTTTTTTTTTAAATTCATCAGATAGTGTCACGTGGCACGTGGCACATTCAGGGGGGAGAGGGGGTGATGAGGCCACCATTGAATACCACAGCAGCAAATATCAATTCTTTTATATATATTTTATAGATTATAGATTTAAAAAAAATAATGATTAAATAATTGTTATAAGTAAATAACTAATGTAAATTACATATAACTTTATTCTCAAAAATATAAAAACATAATAGCTAAAATAAAGGTAACTATATTTAAAAAATAGATACACATAAATCACATAACTAGCTTTATTAACAAACGCGCGTTGCGCATTTAGAAAACTGTGTTTTCATATTTGCATTAATGATATGATAAAAAGTAGTAACAAACAGACAAAAGACTTTCTGCATAAATAAAAAAGTATGTGATTAAGAAATATGGTCGGAGGTGGGAGGGTTTACTTCTTAGGGAGGTTTCCATCCGGGCTTGGTCTAAGGTTCGAGTCCCCCAATCGCACTAAGGGGTGAGAAATTCAACACCCGCGTTTGGCCTGGATTCGAACTGGGATTGAGGGGTTGTGCGTCGTTTGGATTCTCCGCTGAAACACACCTTCCAAAAAAAATGTGATTAAGAAAAAACAAAACTTATTTAATTGTAATTTTTTTCTAAATGCATGCCATCATTTTTAAAGAATACAGGTAACATATTTTATTATAAAATGAGATTTGATAGCTAGATTTCTTTAGATCGTTTGTAAAGTAAAAAAACAAAAGCATAAAAAAATATTGAAGTGGTTGATAAGAGAGAGGGACACCTGACTTGTAAACCATGTACCCGTCATTCAGTTTCTCATATCACATAACTAGCTTTATTAACAAACGCGCGTTGCGCATTTAGAAAACTGTGTTTTCATATTTGCATTAATGATATGATAAAAAGTAGTAATAAACAGACAAAAGACTTTCTGCATAAATAAAAAAGTATGTGATTAAGAAATATGGTCGGAGGTGGGAGGGTTTACTTCTTAGGGAGGTTTCCACCCGGGCTTGGTCTCAGGTTCGAGTCCCCCCAATCGCACTAAGGGGTGAGAAATTCAACACCCGCGTTTGGCCTGGATTCGAACTGGGATTGAGGGGTTGTGTGTCGTTTGGATTCTCCGCTGAAACACACCTTCCAAAAAAAATGTGATTAAGAAATAACAAAACTTATTTAATTGTAATTTTTTTCTAAATGCATGCCATCATTTTTAAAGGATACAGGTAACATATTTTATTATAAAATGAGATTTGATAGCTAGATTTCTTTAGATCGTTTGTAAAGTAAAAAAACAAAAGCATAAAAAAATATTGAAGTGGTTAAAAAGAGAGAGGGACACCTGACTTGTAAACCATGTACCCGTCATTCAGTTTCTCATATCACATAACTAGCTTTATTAACAAACGCGCGTTGCGCATTTAGAAAACTGTGTTTTCATATTTGCATTAATGATATGATAAAAAGTAGTAACAAACAGACAAAAGACTTTCTGCATAAATAAAAAAGTATGTGATTAAGAAATATGGTCGGAGGTGGGAGAGTTTACTTCCTAGGGAGGTTTCCATCCTGGCTTGGTCTCAGGTTCGAGTCCCCCCAATCGCACTAACGGGTGAAAAATTCAACACCCGCGTTTGGCCTGGATTCGAACTGGGATTGAGGGGCTGTGCGTCGTTTGGATTCTCCGCTGAAACACACCTTCCAAAAAAAAATGTGACTAAGAAATAACAAAACTTATTTAATTGTAATTTTTTTCTAAATGCATGCCATCATTTTTAAAGAATACAGGTAACATATTTTATTATAAAATGAGATTTGATAGCTAGATTTCTTTAGATCGTTTGTAAAGTAAAAAAACAAAAGCATAAAAAAATATTGAAGTGGTTGATAAGATAGAGGGACATCTGACTTGTAAACCATGTACCCGTCATTCAGTTTCTCATATCACATAACTAGCTTTATTAACAAACGCGCGTTGCGCATTTAGAAAACTGTGTTTTCATATTTGCATTAATGATATGATAAAAAGTAGTAACAAACAGACAAAAGACTTTCTGCATAAATAAAAAAGTATGTGATTAAGAAATATGGTCGGAGGTGGGAGGGTTTACTTCTTAGGGAGGTTTCCACCCGGGCTTGGTCTCAGGTTCGAGTCCCCCAATCGCACTAAGGGGTGAGAAATTCAACACCCGCGTTTGGCCTGGATTCGAACTGGGATTGAGGGGTTGTGCGTCGTTTGGATTCTCCGCTGAAACACACCTTCCAAAAAAAATGTGATTAAGAAATAACAAAACTTATTTAATTGTAATTTTTTTCTAAATGCATGCCATCATTTTTAAAGAATACAGGTAACATATTTTATTATAAAATGAGATTTGATAGCTAGATTTCTTTAGATCGTTTGTAAAGTAAAAAAACAAAAGCATAAAAAAATATTGAAGTGGTTGATAAGAGAGAGGGACACCTGACTTGTAAACCATGTACCCGTCATTGAGTTTCTCATATCACATAACTAGCTTTATTAACAAACGCGCGTTGCGCATTTAGAAAACTGTGTTTTCATATTTGCATTAATGATATGATAAAAAGTAGTAACAAACAGACAAAAGACTTTCTGCATAAATAAAAAAGTATGTGATTAAGAAATATGGTCGGAGGTGGGAGGGTTTACTTCTTAGGGAGGTTTCCACCCGGGCTTGGTCTCAGGTTCGAGTCCCCCCAATCGCACTAAGGGGTGAGAAATTCAACACCCGCGTTTGGCCTGGATTCGAACTGGGATTGAGGGGTTGTGCGTCGTTTGGATTCTCCGCTGAAACACACCTTCCAAAAAAAATGTGATTAAGAAATAACAAAACTTATTTAATTGTAATTTTTTTCTAAATGCATGCCATCATTTTTAAAGAATACAGGTAACATATTTTATTATAAATTGAGATTTGATAGCTAGATTTCTTTAGATCGTTTGTAAAGTAAAAAAACAAAAGCATAAAAAAATATTGAAGTGGTTGATAAGAGAGAGGGACACCTGACTTGTAAACCATGTACCCGTCATTCAGTTTCTCATATCACATAACTAGCTTTATTAACAAACGCGCGTTGCGCATTTAGAAAACTGTGTTTTCATATTTGCATTAATGATATGATAAAAAGTAGTAACAAACAGACAAAAGACTTTCTGCATAAATAAAAAAGTATGTGATTAAGAAATATGGTCGGAGGTGGGAGGGTTTACTTCTTAGGGAGGTTTCCACCCGGGCTTGGTCTCAGGTTCGAGTCCCCCCAATCGCACTAAGGGGTGAGAAAATCAACACCCGCGTTTGGCCTGGATTCGAACTGGGATTGAGGGGTTGTGTGTCGTTTGGATTCTCCGCTGAAACACACCTTCCAAAAAAAATGTGATTAAGAAATAACAAAACTTATTTAATTGTAATTTTTTTCTAAATGCATGCCATCATTTTTAAAGGATACAGGTAACATATTTTATTATAAAATGAGATTTGATAGCTAGATTTCTTTAGATCGTTTGTAAAGTAAAAAAAAACAAAAGCATAAAAAAATATTGAAGTGGTTAAAAAAAGAGAGGGACACCTGACTTGTAAACCATGTACCCGTCATTCAGTTTCTCATATCACATAACTAGCTTTATTAACAAACGCGCGTTGCGCATTTAGAAAACTGTGTTTTCATATTTGCATTAATGATATGATAAAAAGTAGTAACAAACAGACAAAAGACTTTCTGCATAAATAAAAAAGTATGTGATTAAGAAATATGGTCGGAGGTGGGAGGGTTTACTTCTTAGGGAGGTTTCCACCCGGGCTTGGTCTCAGGTTCGAGTCCCCCCAATCGCACTAAGGGGTGAGAAATTCAACACCCGCGTTTGGCCTGGATTCGAACTGGGATTGAGGGGTTGTGCGTCGTTTGGATTCACACACCTTCCAAAAAAATGTGATTAAGAAATAACAAAACTTATTTAATTGTAATTTTTTTCTAAATGCATGCCATCATTTTTAAAGAATACAGGTAACATATTTTATTATAAAATGAGATTTGATAGCTAGATTTCTTTAGATCGTTTGTAAAGTAAAAAAAACAAAAGCATAAAAAAATATTGAAGTGGTTGATAAGATAGAGGGACATCTGACTTGTAAACCATGTACCCGTCATTCAGTTTCCCATATCACATAACTAGCTTTATTAACAAACGCGCGTTGCGCATTTAGAAAACTGTGTTTTCATATTTGCATTAATGATATGATAAAAAGTAGTAACAAACAGACAAAAGACTTTCTGCATAAATAAAAAAGTATGTGATTAAGAAATATGGTCGGAGGTGGGAGGGTTTACTTCTTAGGGAGGTTTCCACCCGGGCTTTGTCTCAGGTTCGAGTCCCCCCAATCGCACTAAGGGGTGAGAAATTCAACACCCGCGTTTGGCCTGGATTCGAACTGGGATTGAGGGGTTGTGCGTCGTTTGGATTCTCCGCTGAAACACACCTTCCAAAAAAAATGTGATTAAGAAATAACAAAACTTATTTAATTGTAATTTTTTTCTAAATGCATGCCATCATTTTTAAAGAATACAGGTAACATATTTTATTATAAAATGAGATTTGATAGCTAGATTTCTTTAGATCGTTTGTAAAGTAAAAAAACAAAAGCATAAAAAAATATTGAAGTGGTTAAAAAAAGAGAGGGACACCTGACTTGTAAACCATGTACCCGTCATTCAGTTTCTCATATCACATAACTAGCTTTATTAACAAACGCGCGTTGCGCATTTAGAAAACTGTGTTTTCATATTTGCATTAATGATATGATAAAAAGTAGTAACAAACAGACAAAAGACTTTCTGCATAAATAAAAAAGTATGTGATTAAGAAATATGGTCGGAGGTGGGAGGGTTTACTTCTTAGGGAGGTTTCCACCCGGGCTTGGTCTCAGGTTCGAGTCCCCCCAATCGCACTAAGGGGTGAGAAATTCAACACCCGCGTTTGGCCTGGATTCGAACTGGGATTGAGGGGTTGTGCGTCGTTTGGATTCTCCGCTGAAACACACCTTCCAAAAAAAATGTGATTAAGAAATAACAAAACTTATTTAATTGTAATTTTTTTCTAAATGCATGCCATCATTTTTAAAGAATACAGGTAACATATTTTATTATAAAATGAGATTTGATAGCTAGATTTCTTTAGATCGTTTGTAAAGTAAAAAAACAAAAGCATAAAAAAATATTGAAGTGGTTAAAAAAAGAGAGGGACACCTGACTTGTAAACCATGTACCCGTCATTCAGTTTCTCATATCACATAACTAGCTTTATTAACAAACGCGCGTTGCGCATTTAGAAAACTGTGTTTTCATATTTGCATTAATGATATGATAAAAAGTAGTAACAAACAGACAAAAGACTTTCTGCATAAATAAAAAAGTATGTGATTAAGAAATATGGTCGGAGGTGGGAGGGTTTACTTCTTAGGGAGGTTTCCACCCGGGCTTGGTCTCAGGTTCGAGTCCCCCCAATCGCACTAAGGGGTGAGAAATTCAACACCCGCGTTTGGCCTGGATTCGAACTGGGATTGAGGGGTTGTGCGTCGTTTGGATTCTCCGCTGAAACACACCTTCCAAAAAAAATGTGATTAAGAAATAACAAAACTTATTTAATTGTAATTTTTTTCTAAATGCATGCCATCATTTTTAAAGAATACAGGTAACATATTTTATTATAAAATGAGATTTGATAGCTAGATTTCTTTAGATCGTTTGTAAAGTAAAAAAACAAAAGCATAAAAAAATATTGAAGTGGTTGATAAGATAGAGGGACATCTGACTTGTAAACCATGTACCCGTCATTCAGTTTCCCATATCACATAACTAGCTTTATTAACAAACGCGCGTTGCGCATTTAGAAAACTGTGTTTTCATATTTGCATTAATGATATGATAAAAAGTAGTAACAAACAGACAAAAGACTTTCTGCATAAATAAAAAAGTATGTGATTAAGAAATATGGTCGGAGGTGGGAGGGTTTACTTCTTAGGGAGGTTTCCACCCGGGCTTTGTCTCAGGTTCGAGTCCCCCCAATCGCACTAAGGGGTGAGAAATTCAACACCCGCGTTTGGCCTGGATTCGAACTGGGATTGAGGGGTTGTGCGTCGTTTGGATTCTCCGCTGAAACACACCTTCCAAAAAAAATGTGATTAAGAAATAACAAAACTTATTTAATTGTAATTTTTTTCTAAATGCATGCCATCATTTTTAAAGAATACAGGTAACATATTTTATTATAAAATGAGATTTGATAGCTAGATTTCTTTAGATCGTTTGTAAAGTAAAAAAACAAAAGCATAAAAAAATATTGAAGTGGTTGATAAGATAAAGGGACATCTGACTTGTAAACCATGTACCCGTCATTCAGTTTCTCATATCACATAACTAGCTTTATTAACAAACGCGCGTTGCGCATTTAGAAAACTGTGTTTTCATATTTGCATTAATGATATGATAAAAAGTAGTAACAAACAGACAAAAGACTTTCTGCATAAATAAAAAAGTATGTGATTAAGAAATATGGTCGGAGGTGGGAGGGTTTACTTCTTAGGGAGGTTTCCACCCGGGCTTGGTCTCAGGTTCGAGTCCCCCCAATCGCACTAAGGGGTGAGAAATTCAACACCCGCGTTTGGCCTGGATTCGAACTGGGATTGAGGGGTTGTGCGTCGTTTGGATTCTCCGCTGAAACACACCTTCCAAAAAAAATGTGATTAAGAAATAACAAAACTTATTTAATTGTAATTTTTTTCTAAATGCATGCCATCATTTTTAAAGAATACAGGTAACATATTTTATTATAAAATGAGATTTGATAGCTAGATTTCTTTAGATCGTTTGTAAAGTAAAAAAACAAAAGCATAAAAAAATATTGAAGTGGTTGATAAGAGAGAGGGACACCTGACTTGTAAACCATGTACCCGTCATTGAGTTTCTCATATCACATAACTAGCTTTATTAACAAACGCGCGTTGCGCATTTAGAAAACTGTGTTTTCATATTTGCATTAATGATATGATAAAAAGTAGTAACAAACAGACAAAAGACTTTCTGCATAAATAAAAAAGTATGTGATTAAGAAATATGGTCGGAGGTGGGAGGGTTTACTTCTTAGGGAGGTTTCCACCCGGGCTTGGTCTCAGGTTCGAGTCCCCCCAATCGCACTAAGGGGTGAGAAATTCAACACCCGCGTTTGGCCTGGATTCGAACTGGGATTGAGGGGTTGTGCGTCGTTTGGATTCTCCGCTGAAACACACCTTCCAAAAAAAATGTGATTAAGAAATAACAAAACTTATTTAATTGTAATTTTTTTTCTAAATGCATGCCATCATTTTTAAAGAATACAGGTAACATATTTTATTATAAAATGAGATTTGATAGCTAGATTTATTTAGATCGTTTGTAAAGTAAAAAAACAAAAGCATAAAAAAATATTGAAGTGGTTGATAAGAGAGAGGGACACCTGACTTGTAAACCATGTACCCGTCATTCAGTTTCTCATATCACATAACTAGCTTTATTAACAAACGCGCGTTGCGCATTTAGAAAACTGTGTTTTCATATTTGCATTAATGATATGATAAAAAGTAGTAACAAACAGACAAAAGACTTTCTGCATAAATAAAAAAGTATGTGATTAAGAAATATGGTCGGAGGTGGGAGGGTTTACTTCTTAGGGAGGTTTCCACCCGGGCTTGGTCTCAGGTTCGAGTCCCCCCAATCGCACTAAGGGGTGAGAAAATCAACACCCGCGTTTGGCCTGGATTCGAACTGGGATTGAGGGGTTGTGTGTCGTTTGGATTCTCCGCTGAAACACACCTTCCAAAAAAAATGTGATTAAGAAATAACAAAACTTATTTAATTGTAATTTTTTTCTAAATGCATGCCATCATTTTTAAAGGATACAGGTAACATATTTTATTATAAAATGAGATTTGATAGCTAGATTTCTTTAGATCGTTTGTAAAGTAAAAAAACAAAAGCATAAAAAAATATTGAAGTGGTTAAAAAGAGAGAGGGACACCTGACTTGTAAACCATGTACCCGTCATTCAGTTTCTCATATCACATAACTAGCTTTATTAACAAACGCGCGTTGCGCATTTAGAAAACTGTGTTTTCATATTTGCATTAATGATATGATAAAAAGTAGTAACAAACAGACAAAAGACTTTCTGCATAAATAAAAAAGTATGTGATTAAGAAATATGGTCGGAGGTGGGAGGGTTTACTTCTTAGGGAGGTTTCCACCCGGGCTTGGTCTCAGGTTCGAGTCCCCCCAATCGCACTAAGGAGTGAGAAATTCAACACCCGCGTTTGGCCTGGATTCGAACTGGGATTGAGGGGTTGTGCGTCGTTTGGATTCTCCGCTGAAACACACCTTCCAAAAAAAATGTGATTAAGAAATAACAAAACTTATTTAATTGTAATTTTTTTCTAAATGCATGCCATCATTTTTAAAGAATACAGGTAACATATTTTATTATAAAATGAGATTTGATAGCTAGATTTCTTTAGATCGTTTGTAAAGTAAAAAAACAAAAGCATAAAAAAATATTGAAGTGGTTGATAAGATAGAGGGACATCTGACTTGTAAACCATGTACCCGTCATTCAGTTTCCCATATCACATAACTAGCTTTATTAACAAACGCGCGTTGCGCATTTAGAAAACTGTGTTTTCATATTTGCATTAATGATATGATAAAAAGTAGTAACAAACAGACAAAAGACTTTCTGCATAAATAAAAAAGTATGTGATTAAGAAATATGGTCGGAGGTGGGAGGGTTTACTTCTTAGGGAGGTTTCCACCCGGGCTTTGTCTCAGGTTCGAGTCCCCCCAATCGCACTAAGGGGTGAGAAATTCAACACCCGCGTTTGCCCTTTCGAACTGGGATTGAGGGGTTGTGCGTCGTTTGGATTCTCCGCTGAAACACACCTTCCAAAAAAAATGTGATTAAGAAATAACAAAACTTATTTAATTGTAATTTTTTTCTAAATGCATGCCATCATTTTTAAAGAATACAGGTAACATATTTTATTATAAAATGAGATTTGATAGCTAGATTTCTTTAGATCGTTTGTAAAGTAAAAAAACAAAAGCATAAAAAAATATTGAAGTGGTTGATAAGAGAGAGGGACACCTGACTTGTAAACCATGTACCCGTCATTCAGTTTCTCATATCACATAACTAGCTTTATTAACAATCGCGCGTTGCGCATTTAGAAAACTGTGTTTTCATATTTGCATTAATGATATGATAAAAAGTAGTAACAAACAGACAAAAGACTTTCTGCATAAATAAAAAAGTATGTGATTAAGAAATATGGTCGGAGGTGGGAGGGTTTACTTTTTAGGGAGGTTTCCACCCGGGCTTGGTCTCAGGTTCGAGTCCCCCCAATCGCACTAAGGGGTGAGAAAATCAACACCCGCGTTTGGCCTGGATTCGAACTGGGATTGAGGGGTTGTGTGTCGTTTGGATTCTCCGCTGAAACACACCTTCCAAAAAAAATGTGATTAAGAAATAACAAAACTTATTTAATTGTAATTTTTTTCTAAATGCATGCCATCATTTTTAAAGGATACAGGTAACATATTTTATTATAAAATGAGATTTGATAGCTAGATTTCTTTAGATCGTTTGTAAAGTAAAAAAACAAAAGCATAAAAAAATATTGAAGTGGTTGAAAAGAGAGAGGGACACCTGACTTGTAAATCATGTACCCGTCATTCAGTTTCTCATATCACATAACTAGCTTTATTAACAAACGCGCGTTGCGCATTTAGAAAACTGTGTTTTCATATTTGCATTAATGATATGATAAAAAGTAGTAACAAACAGACAAAAGACTTTCTGCATAAATAAAAAAGTATGTGATTAAGAAATATGGTCGGAGGTGGGAGGGTTTACTTCTTAGGGAGGTTTCCACCCGGGCTTGGTCTCAGGTTCGAGTCCCCCCAATCGCACTAAGGGGTGAGAAATTCAACACCCGCGTTTGGCCTGGATTCGAACTGGGATTGAGGGGTTGTGCGTCGTTTGGATTCTCCGCTGAAACACACCTTCCAAAAAAAATGTGATTAAGAAATAACAAAACTTATTTAATTGTAATTTTTTTCTAAATGCATGCCATCATTTTTAAAGAATACAGGTAACATATTTTATTATAAAATGAGATTTGATAGCTAGATTTCTTTAGATCGTTTGTAAAGTAAAAAAACAAAAGCATAAAAAAATATTGAAGTGGTTGATAAGATAGAGGGACATCTGACTTGTAAACCATGTACCCGTCATTCAGTTTCCATATCACATAACTAGCTTTATTAACAAACGCGCGTTGCGCATTTAGAAAACTGTGTTTTCATATTTGCATTAATGATATGATAAAAAGTAGTAACAAACAGACAAAAGACTTTCTGCATAAATAAAAAAGTATGTGATTAAGAAATATGGTCGGAGGTGGGAGGGTTTACTTCTTAGGGAGGTTTCCACCCGGGCTTGGTCTCAGGTTCGAGTCCCCCCAATCGCACTAAGGGGTGAGAAATTCAACACCCGCGTTTGGCCTGGATTCGAACTGGGATTGAGGGGTTGTGCGTCGTTTGGATTCTCCGCTGAAACACACCTTCCAAAAAAAATGTGATTAAGAAATAACAAAACTTATTTAATTGTAATTTTTTTCTAAATGCATGCAATCATTTTTAAAGAATACAGGTAACATATTTTATTATAAAATGAGATTTGATAGCTAGATTTCTTTAGATCGTTTGTAAAGTAAAAAAACAAAAGCATAAAAAAATATTGAAGTGGTTGATAAGAGAGAGGGACACCTGACTTGTAAACCATGTACCCGTCATTCAGTTTCTCATATCACATAACTAGCTTTATTAACAAACGCGCGTTGCGCATTTAGAAAACTGTGTTTTCATATTTGCATTAATGATATGATAAAAAGTAGTAACAAACAGACAAAAGACTTTCTGCATAAATAAAAAAGTATGTGATTAAGAAATATGGTCGGAGGTGGGAGGGTTTACTTCTTAGGGAGGTTTCCACCCGGGCTTGGTCTCAGGTTCGAGTCCCCCCAATCGCACTAAGGGGTGAGAAATTCAACACCCGCGTTTGGCCTGGATTCGAACTGGGATTGAGGGGTTGTGCGTCGTTTGGATTCTCCGCTGAAACACACCTTCCAAAAAAAATGTGATTAAGAAATAACAAAACTTATTTAATTGTAATTTTTTTCTAAATGCATGCCATCATTTTTAAAGAATACAGGTAACATATTTTATTATAAAATGAGATTTGATAGCTAGATTTCTTTAGATCGTTTGTAAAGTAAAAAAACAAAAGCATAAAAAAATATTGAAGTGGTTGATAAGATAGAGGGACATCTGACTTGTAAACCATGTACCCGTCATTCAGTTTCTCATATCACATAACTAGCTTTATTAACAAACGCGCGTTGCGCATTTAGAAAACTGTGTTTTCATATTTGCATTAATGATATGATAAAAAGTAGTAACAAACAGACAAAAGACTTTCTGCATAAATAAAAAAGTATGTGATTAAGAAATATGGTCGGAGGTGGGAGGGTTTACTTCTTAGGGAGGTTTCCACCCGGGCTTGGTCTCAGGTTCGAGTCCCCCAATCGCACTAAGGGGTGAGAAATTCAACACCCGCGTTTGGCCTGGATTCGAACTGGGATTGAGGGGTTGTGCGTCGTTTGGATTCTCCGCTGAAACACACCTTCCAAAAAAAATGTGATTAAGAAATAACAAAACTTATTTAATTGTAATTTTTTTCTAAATGCATGCCATCATTTTTAAAGAATACAGGTAACATATTTTATTATAAAATGAGATTTGATAGCTAGATTTCTTTAGATCGTTTGTAAAGTAAAAAAACAAAAGCATAAAAAAATATTGAAGTGGTTGATAAGAGAGAGGGACACCTGACTTGTAAACCATGTACCCGTCATTCAGTTTCTCATATCACATAACTAGCTTTATTAACAAACGCGCGTTGCGCATTTAGAAAACTGTGTTTTCATATTTGCATTAATGATATGATAAAAAGTAGTAACAAACAGACAAAAGACTTTCTGCATAAATAAAAAAGTATGTGATTAAGAAATATGGTCGGAGGTGGGAGGGTTTACTTCTTAGGGAGGTTTCCACCCGGGCTTGGTCTCAGGTTCGAGTCCCCCCAATCGCACTAAGGGGTGAGAAATTCAACACCCGCGTTTGGCCTGGATTCGAACTGGGATTGAGGGGTTGTGCGTCGTTTGGATTCTCCGCTGAAACACACCTTCCAAAAAAAATGTGATTAAGAAATAACAAAACTTATTTAATTGTAATTTTTTTCTAAATGCATGCCATCATTTTTAAAGAATACAGGTAACATATTTTATTATAAAATGAGATTTGATAGCTAGATTTCTTTAGATCGTTTGTAAAGTAAAAAAACAAAAGCATAAAAAAATATTGAAGTGGTTGATAAGAGAGAGGGACACCTGACTTGTAAACCATGTACCCGTCATTCAGTTTCTCATATCACATAACTAGCTTTATTAACAAACGCGCGTTGCGCATTTAGAAAACTGTGTTTTCATATTTGCATTAATGATATGATAAAAAGTAGTAACAAACAGACAAAAGACTTTCTGCATAAATAAAAAAGTATGTGATTAAGAAATATGGTCGGAGGTGGGAGGGTTTACTTCTTAGGGAGGTTTCCACCCGGGCTTGGTCTCAGGTTCGAGTCCCCCCAATCGCACTAAGGGGTGAGAAATTCAACACCCGCGTTTGGCCTGGATTCGAACTGGGATTGAGGGGTTGTGCGTCGTTTGGATTCTCCGCTGAAACACACCTTCCAAAAAAAATGTGATTAAGAAATAACAAAACTTATTTAATTGTAATTTTTTTCTAAATGCATGCCATCATTTTTAAAGAATACAGGTAACATATTTTATTATAAAATGAGATTTGATAGCTAGATTTCTTTAGATCGTTTGTAAAGTAAAAAAACAAAAGCATAAAAAAATATTGAAGTGGTTGATAAGAGAGAGGGACACCTGACTTGTAAACCATGTACCCGTCATTCAGTTTCTCATATCACATAACTAGCTTTATTAACAAACGCGCGTTGCGCATTTAGAAAACTGTGTTTTCATATTTGCATTAATGATATGATAAAAAGTAGTAACAAACAGACAAAAGACTTTCTGCATAAATAAAAAAGTATGTGATTAAGAAATATGGTCGGAGGTGGGAGGGTTTACTTCTTAGGGAGGTTTCCACCCGGGCTTGGTCTCAGGTTCGAGTCCCCCCAATCGCACTAAGGGGTGAGAAATTCAACACCCGCGTTTGGCCTGGATTCGAACTGGGATTGAGGGGTTGTGCGTCGTTTGGATTCTCCGCTGAAACACACCTTCCAAAAAAAATGTGATTAAGAAATAACAAAACTTATTTAATTGTAATTTTTTTCTAAATGCATGCCATCATTTTTAAAGAATACAGGTAACATATTTTATTATAAAATGAGATTTGATAGCTAGATTTCTTTAGATCGTTTGTAAAGTAAAAAAACAAAAGCATAAAAAAATATTGAAGTGGTTGATAAGAGAGAGGGACACCTGACTTGTAAACCATGTACCCGTCATTCAGTTTCTCATATCACATAACTAGCTTTATTAACAAACGCGCGTTGCGCATTTAGAAAACTGTGTTTTCATATTTGCATTAATGATATGATAAAAAGTAGTAACAAACAGACAAAAGACTTTCTGCATAAATAAAAAAGTATGTGATTAAGAAATATGGTCGGAGGTGGGAGGGTTTACTTCTTAGGGAGGTTTCCACCCGGGCTTGGTCTCAGGTTCGAGTCCCCCCAATCGCACTAAGGGGTGAGAAATTCAACACCCGCGTTTGGCCTGGATTCGAACTGGGATTGAGGGGTTGTGCGTCGTTTGGATTCTCCGCTGAAACACACCTTCCAAAAAAAATGTGATTAAGAAATAACAAAACTTATTTAATTGTAATTTTTTTCTAAATGCATGCCATCATTTTTAAAGAATACAGGTAACATATTTTATTATAAAATGAGATTTGATAGCTAGATTTCTTTAGATCGTTTGTAAAGTAAAAAAACAAAAGCATAAAAAAATATTGAAGTGGTTGATAAGAGAGAGGGACACCTGACTTGTAAACCATGTACCCGTCATTCAGTTTCTCATATCACATAACTAGCTTTATTAACAAACGCGCGTTGCGCATTTAGAAAACTGTGTTTTCATATTTGCATTAATGATATGATAAAAAGTAGTAACAAACAGACAAAAGACTTTCTGCATAAATAAAAAAGTATGTGATTAAGAAATATGGTCGGAGGTGGGAGGGTTTACTTCTTAGGGAGGTTTCCACCCGGGCTTGGTCTCAGGTTCGAGTCCCCCCAATCGCACTAAGGGGTGAGAAATTCAACACCCGCGTTTGGCCTGGATTCGAACTGGGATTGAGGGGTTGTGCGTCGTTTGGATTCTCCGCTGAAACACACCTTCCAAAAAAAATGTGATTAAGAAATAACAAAACTTATTTAATTGTAATTTTTTTCTAAATGCATGCCATCATTTTTAAAGAATACAGGTAACATATTTTATTATAAAATGAGATTTGATAGCTAGATTTCTTTAGATCGTTTGTAAAGTAAAAAAACAAAAGCATAAAAAAATATTGAAGTGGTTGATAAGAGAGAGGGACACCTGACTTGTAAACCATGTACCCGTCATTCAGTTTCTCATATCACATAACTAGCTTTATTAACAAACGCGCGTTGCGCATTTAGAAAACTGTGTTTTCATATTTGCATTAATGATATGATAAAAAGTAGTAACAAACAGACAAAAGACTTTCTGCATAAATAAAAAAGTATGTGATTAAGAAATATGGTCGGAGGTGGGAGGGTTTACTTCTTAGGGAGGTTTCCACCCGGGCTTGGTCTCAGGTTCGAGTCCCCCAATCGCACTAAGGGGTGAGAAATTCAACACCCGCGTTTGGCCTGGATTCGAACTGGGATTGAGGGGTTGTGCGTCGTTTGGATTCTCCGCTGAAACACACCTTCCAAAAAAAATGTGATTAAGAAATAACAAAACTTATTTAATTGTAATTTTTTTCTAAATGCATGCCATCATTTTTAAAGAATACAGGTAACATATTTTATTATAAAATGAGATTTGATAGCTAGATTTCTTTAGATCGTTTGTAAAGTAAAAAAACAAAAGCATAAAAAAATATTGAAGTGGTTGATAAGAGAGAGGGACACCTGACTTGTAAACCATGTACCCGTCATTCAGTTTCTCATATCACATAACTAGCTTTATTAACAAACGCGCGTTGCGCATTTAGAAAACTGTGTTTTCATATTTGCATTAATGATATGATAAAAAGTAGTAACAAACAGACAAAAGACTTTCTGCATAAATAAAAAAGTATGTGATTAAGAAATATGGTCGGAGGTGGGAGGGTTTACTTCTTAGGGAGGTTTCCACCCGGGCTTGGTCTCAGGTTCGAGTCCCCCAATCGCACTAAGGGGTGAGAAATTCAACACCCGCGTTTGGCCTGGATTCGAACTGGGATTGAGGGGTTGTGCGTCGTTTGGATTCTCCGCTGAAACACACCTTCCAAAAAAAATGTGATTAAGAAATAACAAAACTTATTTAATTGTAATTTTTTTTCTAAATGCATGCCATCATTTTTAAAGAATACAGGTAACATATTTTATTATAAAATGAGATTTGATAGCTAGATTTCTTTAGATCGTTTGTAAAGTAAAAAAACAAAAGCATAAAAAAATATTGAAGTGGTTGATAAGAGAGAGGGACACCTGACTTGTAAACCATGTACCCGTCATTCAGTTTCTCATATCACATAACTAGCTTTATTAACAAACGCGCGTTGCGCATTTAGAAAACTGTGTTTTCATATTTGCATTAATGATATGATAAAAAGTAGTAACAAACAGACAAAAGACTTTCTGCATAATAAAAAAGTATGTGATTAAGAAATATGGTCGGAGGTGGGAGGGTTTACTTCTTAGGGAGGTTTCCACCCGGGCTTGGTCTCAGGTTCGAGTCCCCCCAATCGCACTAACGGGTGAGAAATTCAACACCCGCGTTTGGCCTGGATTCGAACTGGGATTGAGGGGTTGTGCGTCGTTTGGATTCTCCGCTGAAACACACCTTCCAAAAAAAATGTGACTAAGAAATAACAAAACTTATTTAATTGTAATTTTTTTCTAAATGCATGCCATCATTTTTAAAGAATACAGGTAACATATTTTATTATAAAATGAGATTTGATAGCTAGATTTCTTTAGATCGTTTGTAAAGTAAAAAAACAAAAGCATAAAAAAATATTGAAGTGGTTGATAAGATAGAGGGACATCTGACTTGTAAACCATGTACCCGTCATTCAGTTTCTCATATCACATAACTAGCTTTATTAACAAACGCGCGTTGCGCATTTAGAAAACTGTGTTTTCATATTTGCATTAATGATATGATAAAAAGTAGTAACAAACAGACAAAAGACTTTCTGCATAAATAAAAAAGTATGTGATTAAGAAATATGGTCGGAGGTGGGAGGGTTTACTTCTTAGGGAGGTTTCCACCCGGGCTTGGTCTCAGGTTCGAGTCCCCCCAATCGCACTAAGGGGTGAGAAATTCAACACCCGCGTTTGGCCTGGATTCGAACTGGGATTGAGGGGTTGTGCGTCGTTTGGATTCTCCGCTGAAACACACCTTCCAAAAAAAATGTGATTAAGAAATAACAAAACTTATTTAATTGTAATTTTTTTCTAAATGCATGCAATCATTTTTAAAGAATACAGGTAACATATTTTATTATAAAATGAGATTTGATAGCTAGATTTCTTTAGATCGTTTGTAAAGTAAAAAAACAAATGCATAAAAAAATATTGAAGTGGTTGATAAGAGAGAGGGACACCTGACTTGTAAACCATGTACCCGTCATTCAGTTTCTCATATCACATAACTAGCTTTATTAACAAACGCGCGTTGCGCATTTAGAAAACTGTGTTTTCATATTTGCATTAATGATATGATAAAAAGTAGTAACAAACAGACAAAAGACTTTCTGCATAAATAAAAAAGTATGTGATTAAGAAATATGGTCGGAGGTGGGAGGGTTTACTTCTTAGGGAGGTTTCCATCCGGGCTTGGTCTCAGGTTCGAGTCCCCCCAATCGCACTAGGGGTGAGAAATTCAACACCCGCGTTTGGCCTGGATTCGAACTGGGATTGAGGGGTTGTGCGTCGTTTGGATTCTCCGCTGAAACACACCTTCCAAAAAAAATGTGACTAAGAAATAACAAAACTTATTTAATTGTAATTTTTTTCTAAATGCATGCCATCATTTTTAAAGAATACAGGTAACATATTTTATTATAAAATGAGATTTGATAGCTAGATTTCTTTAGATCGTTTGTAAAGTAAAAAAACAAAAGCATAAAAAAATATTGAAGTGGTTGATAAGATAGAGGGACATCTGACTTGTAAACCATGTACCCGTCATTCAGTTTCTCATATCACATAACTAGCTTTATTAACAAACGCGCGTTGCGCATTTAGAAAACTGTGTTTTCATATTTGCATTAATGATATGATAAAAAGTAGTAACAAACAGACAAAAGACTTTCTGCATAAATAAAAAAGTATGTGATTAAGAAATATGGTCGGAGGTGGGAGGGTTTACTTCTTAGGGAGGTTTCCACCCGGGCTTGGTCTCAGGTTCGAGTCCCCCCAATCGCACTAAGGGGTGAGAAATTCAACACCCGCGTTTGGCCTGGATTCGAACTGGGATTGAGGGGTTGTGCGTCGTTTGGATTCTCCGCTGAAACACACCTTCCAAAAAAAATGTGACTAAGAAATAACAAAACTTATTTAATTGTAATTTTTTTCTAAATGCATGCCATCATTTTTAAAGAATACAGGTAACATATTTTATTATAAAATGAGATTTGATAGCTAGATTTCTTTAGATCGTTTGTAAAGTAAAAAAACAAAAGCATAAAAAAAATATTGAAGTGGTTGATAAGAGAGAGGGACACCTGACTTGTAAACCATGTACCCGTCATTCAGTTTCTCATATCACATAACTAGCTTTATTAACAAACGCGCGTTGCGCATTTAGAAAACTGTGTTTTCATATTTGCATTAATGATATGATAAAAAGTAGTAACAAACAGACAAAAGACTTTCTGCATAAATAAAAAAGTATGTGATTAAGAAATATGGTCGGAGGTGGGAGGGTTTACTTCTTAGGGAGGTTTCCACCCGGGCTTGGTCTCAGGTTCGAGTTCCCCCAATCGCACTAAGGGGTGAGAAATTCAACACCCGCGTTTGGCCTGGATTCGAACTGGGATTGAGGGGTTGTGCGTCGTTTGAATTCTCCGCTGAAACACACCTTCCAAAAAAAATGTGATTAAGAAATAACAAAACTTATTTAATTGTAATTTTTTTTCTAAATGCATGCCATCATTTTTAAAGAATACAGGTAACATATTTTATTATAAAATGAGATTTGATAGCTAGATTTCTTTAGATCGTTTGTAAAGTAAAAAAACAAAAGCGTAAAAAAATATTGAAGTGGTTGATAAGAGAGAGGGACACCTGACTTGTAAACCATGTACCCGTCATTCAGTTTCTCATATCACATAACTAGCTTTATTAACAAACGCGCGTTGCGCATTTAGAAAACTGTGTTTTCATATTTGCATTAATGATATGATAAAAAGTAGTAACAAACAGACAAAAGACTTTCTGCATAAATAAAAAAGTATGTGATTAAGAAATATGGTCGGAGGTGGGAGGGTTTACTTCTTAGGGAGGTTTCCACCCGGGCTTGGTCTCAGGTTCGAGTCCCCCAATCGCACTAAGGGGTGAGAAATTCAACACCCGCGTTTGGCCTGGATTCGAACTGGGATTGAGGGGTTGTGCGTCGTTTGGATTCTCCGCTGAAACACACCTTCCAAAAAAAATGTGACTAAGAAATAACAAAACTTATTTAATTGTAATTTTTTTCTAAATGCATGCCATCATTTTTAAAGAATACAGGTAACATATTTTATTATAAAATGAGATTTGATAGCTAGATTTCTTTAGATCGTTTGTAAAGTAAAAAAACAAAAGCATAAAAAAATATTGAAGTGGTTGATAAGATAGAGGGACATCTGACTTGTAAACCATGTACCCGTCATTCAGTTTCTCATATCACATAACTAGCTTTATTAACAAACGCGCGTTGCGAATTTAGAAAACTGTGTTTTCATATTTGCATTAATGATATGATAAAAAGTAGTAACAAACAGACAAAAGACTTTCTGCATAAATAAAAAAGTATGTGATTAAGAAATATGGTCGGAGGTGGGAGGGTTTACTTCTTAGGGAGGTTTCCACCCGGGCTTGGTCTCAGGTTCGAGTCCCCCTAATCGCACTAAGGGGTGAGAAATTCAACACCCGCGTTTGGCCTGGATTCGAACTGGGATTGAGGGGTTGTGCGTCGTTTGGATTCTCCGCTGAAACACACCTTCCAAAAAAAATGTGACTAAGAAATAACAAAACTTATTTAATTGTAATTTTTTTCTAAATGCATGCCATCATTTTTAAAGAATACAGGTAAGATATTTTATTATAAAATGAGATTTGATAGCTAGATTTCTTTAGATCGTTTGTAAAGTAAAAAAACAAAAGCATAAAAAAATATTGAAGTGGTTGATAAGAGAGAGGGACACCTGACTTGTAAACCATGTACCCGTCATTCAGTTTCTCATATCACATAACTAGCTTTATTAACAAACGCGAGTTGCGCATTTCGAAAACTGTGTTTTCATATTTGCATTAATGATATGATAAAAAGTAGTAACAAACAGACAAAAGACTTTCTGCATAAATAAAAAAGTATGTGATTAAGAAATATGGTCGGAGGTGGGAGGGTTTACTTCTTAGGGAGGTTTCCACCCGGGCTTGGTCTCAGGTTCGAGTTCCCCCAATCGCACTAAGGGGTGAGAAATTCAACACCCGCGTTTGGCCTGGATTCGAACTGGGATTGAGGGGTTGTGCGTCGTTCGAATTCTCCGCTGAAACACACCTTCCAAAAAAAATGTGATTAAGAAATAACAAAACTTATTTAATTGTAATTTTTTTCTAAATGCATGCCATCATTTTTAAAGAATACAGGTAACATATTTTATTATAAAATGAGATTTGATAGCTAGATTTCTTTAGATCGTTTGTAAAGTAAAAAAACAAAAGCGTAAAAAAATATTGAAGTGGTTGATAAGAGAGAGGGACACCTGACTTGTAAACCATGTACCCGTCATTCAGTTTCTCATATCACATAACTAGCTTTATTAACAAACGCGCGTTGCGCATTTAGAAAACTGTGTTTTCATATTTGCATTAATGATATGATAAAAAGTAGTAACAAACAGACAAAAGACTTTCTGCATAAATAAAAAAGTATGTGATTAAGAAATATGGTCGGAGGTGGGAGGGTTTACTTCTTAGGGAGGTTTCACCCGGGCTTGGTCTCAGGTTCGAGTCCCCCAATCGCACTAAGGGGTGAGAAATTCAACACCCGCGTTTGGCCTGGATTCGAACTGGGATTGAGGGGTTGTGCGTCGTTTGGATTTTCCGCTGAAACACACCTTCCAAAAAAAATGTGACTAAGAAATAACAAAACTTATTTAATTGTAATTTTTTTCTAAATGCATGCCATCATTTTTAAAGAATACAGGTAAGATATTTTATTATAAAATGAGATTTGATAGCAAGATTTCTGTAGATCGTTTGTAAAGTAAAAAAACAAAAGCATAAAAAAATATTGAATTGGTTGATAAGAGAGTTGCGCATTTAGAAAACTGTGTTTTCATATTTGCATTAATGATATGATAAAAAGTAGTAACAAACAGACAAAAGACTTTCTGCATAAATAAAAAAGTATGTGATTAAGAAATATGGTCGGAGGTGGGAGGGTTTACTTCTTAGGGAGGTTTCCACCCGGGCTTGGTCTCAGGTTCGAGTTCCCCCAATCGCACTAAGGGGTGAGAAATTCAACACCCGCGTTTGGCCTGGATTCGAACTGGGATTGAGGGGTTGTGCGTCGTTCGAATTCTCCGCTGAAACACACCTTCCAAAAAAAATGTGATTAAGAAATAACAAAACTTATTTAATTGTAATTTTTTTTCTAAATGCATGCCATCATTTTTAAAGAATACAGGTAACATATTTTATTATAAAATGAGATTTGATAGCTAGATTTCTTTAGATCGTTTGTAAAGTAAAAAAACAAAAGCGTAAAAAAATATTGAAGTGGTTGATAAGAGAGAGGGACACCTGACTTGTAAACCATGTACCCGTCATTCAGTTTCTCATATCACATAACTAGCTTTATTAACAAACGCCCGTTGCGCATTTAGAAAACTGTGTTTTCATATTTGCATTAATTATATGATAAAAAGTAGTAACAAACAGACAAAAGACTTTCTGCATAAATAAAACAGTATGTGATTAAGAAATATGGTCGGAGGTGAGAGGGTTTACTTCTTAGGGAGGTTTCCACCCGGGCTTGGTCCCAGGTTCGAGTCCCCCAATCACACTAAGGGGTGAGAAATTCAACACCCGCGTTTTGCCTGGATTCGAACTGGGATTGAGGGGTTGTGCGTCGTTTGGATTCTCCGCTGAAACACACCTTCCAAAAAAAATGTGATTAAGAAATAACAAAACTTATTTAATTGTAATTTTTTTCTAAATGCATGCCATCATTTTTAAAGAATACAGGTAACATATTTTATTATAAAATGAGATTTGATAGCTAGATTTCTTTAGATCGTTTGTAAAGTAAAAAAACAAAAGCGTAAAAAAATATTGAAGTGGTTGATAAGAGAGAGGGACACCTGACTTGTAAACCATGTACCCGTCATTCAGTTTCTCATATCACATAACTAGCTTTATTAACAAACGCGCGTTGCGCATTTAGAAAACTGTGTTTTCATATTTGCATTAATGATATGATAAAAAGTAGTAACAAACAGACAAAAGACTTTCTGCATAAATAAAAAAGTATGTGATTAAGAAATATGGTCGGAGGTGGGAGGGTTTACTTCTTAGGGAGGTTTCACCCGGGCTTGGTCTCAGGTTCGAGTCCCCCAATCGCACTAAGGGGTGAGAAATTCAACACCCGCGTTTGGCCTGGATTCGAACTGGGATTGAGGGGTTGTGCGTCGTTTGGATTCTCCGCTGAAACACACCTTCCAAAAAAAATGTGACTAAGAAATAACAAAACTTATTTAATTGTAATTTTTTTCTAAATGCATGCCATCATTTTTAAAGAATACAGGTAACATATTTTATTATAAAATGAGATTTGATAGCTAGATTTCTTTAGATCGTTTGTAAAGTAAAAAAACAAAAGCATAAAAAAATATTGAAGTGGTTGATAAGATAGAGGGACATCTGACTTGTAAACCATGTACCCGTCATTCAGTTTCTCATATCACATAACTAGCTTTATTAGCAAACGCGCGTTGCGAATTTAGAAAACTGTGTTTTCATATTTGCATTAATGATATGATAAAAAGTAGTAACAAACAGACAAAAGACTTTCTGCATAAATAAAAAAGTATGTGATTAAGAAATATGGTCGGAGGTGGGAGGGTTTACTTCTTAGGGAGGTTTCCACCCGGGCTTGGTCTCAGGTTCGAGTCCCCCTAATCGCACTAAGGGGTGAGAAATTCAACACCCGCGTTTGGCCTGGATTCGAACTGGGATTGAGGGGTTGTGCGTCGTTTGGATTCTCCGCTGAAACACACCTTCCAAAAAAAATGTGACTAAGAAATAACAAAACTTATTTAATTGTAATTTTTTTCTAAATGCATGCCATCATTTTTAAAGAATACAGGTAAGATATTTTATTATAAAATGAGATTTGATAGCTAGATTTCTTTAGATCGTTTGTAAAGTAAAAAAACAAAAGCATAAAAAAATATTGAATTGGTTGATAAGAGAGAGGGACACCTGACTTGTAAACCATGTACCCGTCATTCAGTTTCTCATATCACATAACTAGCTTTATTAACAAACGCGAGTTGCGCATTTCGAAAACTGTGTTTTCATATTTGCATTAATGATATGATAAAAAGTAGTAACAAACAGACAAAAGACTTTCTGCATAAATAAAAAAGTATGTGATTAAGAAATATGGTCGGAGGTGGGAGGGTTTACTTCTTAGGGAGGTTTCCACCCGGGCTTGGTCTCAGGTTCGAGTCCCCCAATCGCACTAAGGGGTGAGAAATTCAACACCCGCGTTTGGCCTGGATTCGAACTGGGATTGAGGGGTTGTGCGTCGTTCGAATTCTCCGCTGAAACACACCTTCCAAAAAAAATGTGATTAAGAAATAACAAAACTTATTTAATTGTAATTTTTTTTCTAAATGCATGCCATCATTTTTAAAGAATACAGGTAACATATTTTATTATAAAATGAGATTTGATAGCTAGATTTCTTTAGATCGTTTGTAAAGTAAAAAAACAAAAGCGTAAAAAAATATTGAAGTGGTTGATAAGAGAGAGGGACACCTGACTTGTAAACCATGTACCCGTCATTCAGTTTCTCATATCACATAACTAGCTTTATTAACAAACGCGCGTTGCGCATTTAGAAAACTGTGTTTTCATATTTGCATTAATGATATGATAAAAAGTAGTAACAAACAGACAAAAGACTTTCTGCATAAATAAAAAAGTATGTGATTAAGAAATATGGTCGGAGGTGGGAGGGTTTACTTCTTAGGGAGGTTTCACCCGGGCTTGGTCTCAGGTTCGAGTCCCCCCAATCGCACTAAGGGGTGAGAAATTCAACACCCGCGTTTGGCCTGGATTCGAACTGGGATTGAGGGGTTGTGCGTCGTTTGGATTTTCCGCTGAAACACACCTTCCAAAAAAAATGTGACTAAGAAATAACAAAACTTATTTAATTGTAATTTTTTCTAAATGCATGCCATCATTTTTAAAGAATACAGGTAAGATATTTTATTATAAAATGAGATTTGATAGCAAGATTTCTGTAGATCGTTTGTAAAGTAAAAAAACAAAAGCATAAAAAAATATTGAATTGGTTGATAAGAGAGTTGCGCATTTAGAAAACTGTGTTTTCATATTTGCATTAATGATATGATAAAAAGTAGTAACAAACAGACAAAAGACTTTCTGCATAAATAAAAAAGTATGTGATTAAGAAATATGGTCGGAGGTGGGAGGGTTTACTTCTTAGGGAGGTTTCCACCCGGGCTTGGTCTCAGGTTCGAGTTCCCCCAATCGCACTAAGGGGTGAGAAATTCAACACCCGCGTTTGGCCTGGATTCGAACTGGGATTGAGGGGTTGTGCGTCGTTCGAATTCTCCGCTGAAACACACCTTCCAAAAAAAATGTGATTAAGAAATAACAAAACTTATTTAATTGTAATTTTTTTTCTAAATGCATGCCATCATTTTTAAAGAATACAGGTAACATATTTTATTATAAAATGAGATTTGATAGCTAGATTTCTTTAGATCGTTTGTAAAGTAAAAAAACAAAAGCGTAAAAAAATATTGAAGTGGTTGATAAGAGAGAGGGACACCTGACTTGTAAACCATGTACCCGTCATTCAGTTTCTCATATCACATAACTAGCTTTATTAACAAACGCCCGTTGCGCATTTAGAAAACTGTGTTTTCATATTTGCATTAATTATATGATAAAAAGTAGTAACAAACAGACAAAAGACTTTCTGCATAAATAAAACAGTATGTGATTAAGAAATATGGTCGGAGGTGAGAGGGTTTACTTCTTAGGGAGGTTTCCACCCGGGCTTGGTCCCAGGTTCGAGTCCCCCCAATCACACTAAGGGGTGAGAAATTCAACACCCGCGTTTTGCCTGGATTCGAACTGGGATTGAGGGGTTGTGCGTCGTTTGGATTCTCCGCTGAAACACACCTTCCAAAAAAAATGTGATTAAGAAATAACAAAACTTATTTAATTGTAATTTTTTTCTAAATGCATGCCATCATTTTTAAAGAATACAGGTAACATATTTTATTATAAAATAAAATAAAATATTTTAAGACTAGGAGTGGTTAGTGTAGCGGGTAAAATGAAGGAGGGGAGATTAAGATGGTTTGGTCATGTGAAGAGGAGGGGGATGTCGGAGCCAGTTAGAGCGGTGGAGAGCCTCATTGTGGAGGGGAAGAGAGGTAGGGGAAGACCAAATTGACCTGGGATGAGCGCATTAGGCAGGATCTGCTAGATTTGCACCTTTCTGAGGACATGGTCCATGATAGGAGTTCGTGGAGACGTAGGATTAAGGTTAAAGACCTCTAAGGAGGACATAATTGGTCTTTGCTTTGTGTTAAGTGTAGTTTTACTACATCCTAGTGGGTCTATGCTTAGGAAAACCTTTAAACAGCTAGGTAAAAGTTCTATGATGGCTTACTTGTGTATATATTACTATGTCTCACATTGCATATGTATCTATTTTTTTTACTATGCTTTCCTACCACCTCCAGTTTCTCATTTTCTCTCTGTTTAGAAATCACCAACATACAACCATCGTCCATCAACACAAAACAATCAAAACCATCAACATCACAAAATCACCACAGCCACTACAATCTAACTTCAACCAGCACTGCTAAACCGTCAGTCAGGCCCCACCAATACACCGCACCGTCATCTCGTGAAGTACCTTCTGCGTCACCCAAATACTCACCTTCCACCTCAATAGCCGCCACCATCACGCCTCCAACCACGACTGTCATAACTACACTATCACCACCACGACCTCCATAACCTTCCACCTTCCCGTCCATAATTCGTGCACATGTTGGTTTTGGTTCATGGCCGCCATCGACAACAGCTTGCCAGGAGACCATCCGCCTCTTCGTCGGAACCACCATAGAAATACCAGCCCCGATCAAACCCGCAACTTGCTTTTGTAGTGGGGAGAAACAACACTACAAAGATACCAAACCGACCGTCGACAAGCAACGATCAGTCACCTCTTCAGCCAATGGCTTCTACTCCAAATCGCCATAGCCATAGCATATTATATCGGTTTACAAAAACAGTACAGAAAAAATACCATAGAGAACAAAATGAGGGCGGAGCAGGTTCTGTTGGAGGTGGTGACATAAGGCGGTGTATGCAGAGAGAAAGACAAGTGGAGGGAAAAGGACAGAAATGCCCTTGCTTCAATGAGAAATTACCAAACTGACATAAATAACTGTTCAAAGAGCACTGCTATTAATAGTATATAATGGACTGTCGTTTTTTTTAACTTAAAAAAAACACATAAATCACATAAAAAATAACTAATATAAATAAGTTGCCGAATACATTTAATGGACTGTCGTATAATATATCTCATTGAATTATATAGTTCAAAAAAAATAGATTATAAAATATGAATTTGAAGGCACAATAACCAATATTTGGTGGCCCACGGATATACCACAAATTTTGGATGAGATTTAATGGCCTGTAGATATGGATATTTCCACATCATCTCGGGCTGTCAAAGTTTGGGCGCATTGTTAATAGTGTAAGTGGTTGAGTGATAGATGAGAGAGAAAATATTTGGTGAAAGTATTGTTTTAGCCTATAAATATTTTAATATTTTTGTAAGTGGTTGCGAGTGAGTAGAGAGAAAATGTAATGATAAAAAATATGAAAAACTATTATTTGTTTAAGAAAAAAAGGAGAAAATTTTAGCGTGAAATAGTGATTTTAGTGTAATTTGATGGAGGGAATTTGGTGAAGCTGATAGAATGCTCCAAAGCTTTGAAATCTCCCCTTGTGTATGATGGTATATATGAATTATCAGTGTGATCAAGTTAGTGGGTGTGGAAGACAACCCAAATGGTTGTTCTCATTGCCACATAGGATGCTACATAGGATGGGTGTGGAGACAACCCTCCCTCTTTTATTATTAATTAATTTTTTTTAAGTTATTATTAATTTTAATTATAGTTAAAGTAACAAATAAACAATATAAAGTTAAAATAAATACTAAAATTAATAAAAAAAAATACAAACAAAGAAAACATAACATAAAAAAAACAAGATTTCCTAAAATTATCATTACGTAGTTATGATGTACTTCCCACACTTCGCACGTTTTGGAGACTTTGTATTTGAATCGGTACCTCACGCAAAAAAAGTTACCAACAACGGCGCGTTTTGACGTAGCAAGCCACGCCTTAGCCAAGGCCTCCTCTTCGACATCGGGCCATATCTTCGCTACTCCATCTTTTGGTTTACCCCACCCAGGACCTTTAGCTTTAGCTTGGGGTGGCGAAGGTTGAGTTTCCAGAACGATCTCTTTGTTGTCACTGTCCTCGTCGACGGGTTGAGACAAACTGATAGGTGATGTTACGGGAGGTGCTTGTGGAGAAAATGTTGGCTTGTTTGAAAAGGTGCTTGTGGAGTGGGAAACGATTGTTGCATTTGCATATATTACGCATTGGATTAAATTGGGAAATAGCGTTCGGGTTTTGTTAGAATTGTTGTATAGCCCTTAACGTTGGTACTTGTTGCGAGATTGGTAGATCTTAGGGATGACAACAGGTCGGGTTTAGCTAATACCATACTCATACCCGGTTATAAAATCTCATACCATACCCATCCCATTACCGTCAGGTTTTTGTCAGGTATTACCCGTCGGGTATAGAGCATACCCGTGGGTATCGGGTATACCCGTTAGTATTTGCATGTATATATATATATATATATATATATATATATATAGAGAGAGAGAGAGAGAGAGAGAAAGGATAATGTGGAAACCCTTGTTATATGGTAAACTTTGGAAACTCTGACTTTCCAATTTTTTTTTATTTTTGAAAAAAATAGGGCATGTAATATACATGATTTTAAGCATTTTGAGCCAAACAAATCAAAAAAGCGCCGAGTAGTTTTTTTTTTTAAATAAAGTTTTGACTAACACAAGTTAAGCGAAACTAACACGTGTTAACCATTTATTATCCGAAGACGGTTTTTTTATTTTAAAAAAAAATGGCTCGGTGCTTTTTCCATTTTTTTGGCCCCAAATGCTTAAAATCATGTATATTACATACCCTAAAATTTTCATATAAAAAAAGTTGGAAGTTAGAGTTTCTAGAGTTTACCATATAACAAGGGTTTCCAATATAACCTTATACTATATATATATTATTTTCTTTTATAGTCTTATGTTTTAAAAACTCTAGACTATATGAAATTGTAATAACTAACATATGTATTATCATCACTATAATAATCTTTGAAACATTAATATGTAAATATATATTATAGTAGGATTGGGTTATTCTAGAAAGGCTACAAAAAATGAGAAGGCTGAGAAGCCACTAAAAATTGACATGTGTCCAAAGGATTAACAAGTGGGAGGGTAATTTTGTCAAAAACATATGCACATGCAAGTCACATGTCATTTCCACCTTCATTTTTAAATGCACGTAACTTTTTTATACGTCATCCTTTTTTAAAAAAAATTATACCATAAAATTGAGCGTCTTTTTATCTTTAATATGAGTACCATATTGTTATACTTTTGAAAAAAAAAAATTCAAAACCCACTTGCGTAAGACACAATGGAGTGTAAAACACAATGAACACCAACTAAATATAGGCTATAAAAACACAATCAAGAGTCTAGTAAAACACAATGGACGACATACTAAAGACACAATGAATAGAAGACTAAAACACAATGAATACTTTTGAAAAAAAAAAGTTGAAAACCCAGTTGCTTAAGACACAATGGATGACATACGAAAGACACAATAAACAGAAGACTAAAACACAATGAATACTTTTGATAAAAAGTTTAAAAACCCAATTGTGTAAAACACAATGGACGACATAATAAAGACACAATAAACAGAAGATTAAAACACAATGAATACTTTTGGAAAAAAAGTTGAAAAACCCAGTTGCGTAAGACACAATGGAGATAACGTAAAACACAATGAGTACCAATTAAATATGCAATGAACAATAGGGTATAAAACACAATGAACAGTCTAATAAAACACAATGGACGACATATAAAAGACACAATGAACAGAAGACTAAAACATAATGAATAATAGACTTAAACACAATGAACAACATAATAAAACACAATGTACACCTAAATACAAAACTCATTTGCGTAAAACACATGAAAAACATACTAAAAACACAATGGACAAAGTTAAATCATGTGTAGACTAAAAAAACATAAATAACATATTTATAAAACACACATGCATACTATAACACAATGAACGAGCAGGAGACACAACGGAGAAGAAAACCCATTTAGCACGAATTTTTTTTTTCAATTTTAATGTAGCAATGTGGTACTCATATTAAAGATAAAAAAACGCTCGTTAATATGGTGAAATTTTTTTGAAAAAAAAAATGTCGTATGTAAAAGTTATAGACGTTTTAAAATGATGAGGGGGAATTGACATGTGCATTGCATGTGGAGAGAGAAAGTCAACAAATGTGGTTTTCCTTTTATGCCCTTCCTCTAATTTATTATTTATTTTTTTCAAACAAACTAATCTCAACCCTTCAAATATATGATTAATGGATCACAATCCTTCTCACCCTTCCTAGAAAAAGTGTCTCGTGTATTTGATCCTAACCCATTATAGTATGAATTTTGAAACTATTTATATATTTCATAGCATATAAATATAAGAGAAAATTGCTCGAATAGTCCCTGTGGTTTGCACAATTTTCACCTATAGTCCTCAAGTTTTTAAAATTACAGGTATAGTCCTCAACTTTTGGTGTTTCTTAACTCGGATAGTCCTTGGAGTGGCTGTGAAATTACTAAATTACCCTTTTGATGGATGGAGGTTAAATAATCTAGTTAAATAGGTGTTAAATTACTAAACTACCCTTGTTATTAAAAAATATAAAAAGAATTAATGTGGGACCCACCCACTTCATCTTCCCCAACTCATCACCTCCGCAAACCACCATCACCACCACCATTCTCCACTTTCACCACCACCACCACTACCACTCCAATGGTCACCGCCTCCACAAACCACATCTATTCCGACGACTAACCATCAGACTTGTATCCCCTCATCTTTTAAACACCAACAACCGATGTTATTCCTCTTAACCCAACACCCACCATGGTTACAGAAATGACATTGCATCTCATTCCTTACACACACACACACACACACACACACAGAG
The DNA here is from genome assembly GCA_030844895.1 of Ambrosia x helenae. NCBI lineage: Eukaryota > Viridiplantae > Streptophyta > Magnoliopsida > Asterales > Asteraceae > Ambrosia > Ambrosia x helenae. The sequence goes on along the minus strand of JAUTDX010000026.1, from coordinate 88,055 downwards.
AGAGAGAGAGAGAGAGATATGAAGAAGAAACGGAGCTAAGACAGAGAGAGGCGTATGTAGAGATATGAATGAAAACGGAGAAGGAAGAGGAGAAGCTCGACCGTCGGCCACCACTCGACGGCGGAGAACCAACGCCAATAAGCACAACTCTGACACCACACCACATCGGAAACATTTCTTAGTCGGAAACATCATCCAGTTCCTTTCCAATTCTGGTCGGTTCAGATCGATACCATTTCCGGTCGGGTCTAAACAAAACCCTTCGTTTGTTCGTGTCTCTTGCAGGGACAGGTCGAAATCAAGTCATTGAAATTGATTCTCTTGTTCCACGGCAGGTTACTATGGTTAGGATTTAATTGATTGCAGGGAGTTGAAGTTGGGATTGAGTGAAGGATTTATGGAGAAGATGGGGAAAATTGAAGTGTGGGACCCTTAATTAGTATTATTTTTTATTAAAGTAAGGATAGTTTTGTAATTTCACATCAACTTAACTGGATTTTTTAACCTCAGTTAGCTACAGGGACTATCCGAGTTAAAAAAATGTCAAAAGTTGAGGACTATACATGTAATTTTTAAAAGTTGGGGACTATAGGTGAAAAATTGTGCAAACCACAGGGACTATTCGAACAATTTTCTCTAAATATAAATAATAATGTTATTAGAATATATATTTTAGACGAAAAGTTTATTTTCAAATAACGAATCTATTAAAATGAAAATATTACTAAAAAATAGTTAAAAAAAGATATAGATAAACTTAAAAGTTTTCGGGTATATATTTCGGGTAGACGGGTATTAGTTCGGGTAATCGAATCGGGTATCACCTAATACCATACCCGTCCCATACCCGCGAAATATTTTTTTTCCAATACCAAACCCGTCCCATACCCGTCGGGCTCGGGTTTTTTTTTTGCCATCCCTAGTAGATCTAGTACCGGGGTGTAACCCGCCGTTGGATTCGGGTTTGGATTCGAGCTATTTGGGTTGTTTTGGTTGAAGAGGTTGAATGGATCCATGTTATTTTGTATAAAAAGGTAGAGTTTATAAAAATATTAGAGAGAAAAGAAGTGAGTAGAGTGAGTTTTGTATAAAAAATGAGGCGAATGGAATTATTTTCATATTTAAAAAACCTTTAAAAAAAGTGACCGTTTGTATTAACGGTCAAAAAATTGAATGCACAATTGAATGTTGGAGGCCGTTCCATATGTCTCATACGAGACACGAGAGACGAAGACAAACCACAGGGGCGTGTAGGGGATAGGGACGGGCCAAGGACACGATGAGGCAAAGCTTCACACCCTTTGCGTATGTTTGGCAATGAGCTTTTATGAGCTTCAAGTTTCAAGCTTTAAAGAAAAAGTTCATACTTAATAAAAAAGATTTGTTCGGTTGAAAGAGCTTGAAGCTTTTAGGTTGGAAAAAAAAAAAGCTATATAGTGAAAAGCTACTAGCTACAAACTTTTGATGAGTAAATGACACAAATATCCATTTTTATCTTGCAAAAATTGAAAGAGATACATGCAAGCTTTTAGTTATTACCTATTTTGGTCATTTTTATACATTTTGTTTAAAAGCTTCAGCTATTTTGACAAACAACGAAATACATTTTAAAGGGAAAATGGCCAAAATAGCCCCTTGACCGGCGCGTTTTGCAAAATATACCCCCTCCACCGTCTTTGGAGAGACGGGACACGGTTTCCAAAAGGGCTGAACCGTCTTCCGAGAGCCTTTGGTTTCCAACCCAGTAGCAACCCAACACGTGGCGGTTTATGATCCCGATGTCTGCCACCCCGGCTCCCGTGGCTGCTTGAGACGTGTCAGGGCCGCAAAGCCGTCTCCGGTGGGGTCCTAAGAGGTTCACCAACGGCTCAATTTAAGCCGTCTTCGGCTCGGCTTAGCCGAATCCGTTTTGGCTGACCGAACCGTCTCCAGCTATTAATTAATTTATTATTTTTTTTTTCAAATTTTGTTTGGGTATAAATATGTAGGTTTGGTTGAAAAAAAAACACATTTAAACACTTCTTTGAAGTATCACTTCTTTGAAGTATCATCTCTTTGAATTAATCCAAGCCAAAATATTTTACCAAATCAAACAAAATCTTCTCAAATGTTTTTTTCAAATTTAGTTTGATTATTCGACGTGTTTTTGAGCTTCAGAATCCGAATATTTTTTCGGTTAAAATTATGGCACTTTTTAAACCTAAGCCTTTGGGATTTATCTAATCCCATTCTATGGAAAGCTTCTGTTCCGAAGCCTTTCACCCATTTTCTTTGGCCTTAAAAGCCTTTCACCCATTTTCTTTGGCCTTAAGTTGACCTCCAATCACTTGGGAAGACATTTGGAGCGAAAGGTTGAAGTGATGGATAGGTTTCGGTCGGAGTTAGTGAGAAGTAAAGCGAAAAAGGCTTCGGTTGGATTGTTGTTACATCTACATAATACTACTTGGATTGTTGTTGCATCTACACGTGGTTAACCCGTGTAATTTGCATCTACGATTTGGTAGTCTACTTTATTGGCAAGTTCATCCTTTTCCTAAATCTCTATCATGATCTTCTGGATCATCCGTCTTTTACATGTACAAGACGGTCGGATGTGATATTTAGGGAGAGTTTGTTCTTTGACTTGTCCGGACCGTTGGTAAGGATCTGTCCGTACATATATTTATGTATTTAGGATGACGAAGATGAGACTGGATAGTGGGTATAAAGCACACTGCGAAAATATATCTCGGCGTTCCAAGCAACGGAAATGTCTCGGTGTTTGACGTTTGAACGACTTCGTGAATTATTATTGTTTGTATATTGTAATTGTTATAATACTTTAGTTGTATTTTTATTGGATCCCTATTATTATTTGTTTAAATCATTATTTGTTTAAGGTCATGTGTTCTCTACTTTTTGGGGTTACGGTTTTATAAATTTAAACAAAACAATCCCTTTAAACAATATAAACTTAACATAAACATTTTTTTTATTAAAACGTAAAATAAAAGGAACATTAAAAGTAAGAAAAAAAAAACTAATCCAAAGCCCCGGGGACATCACGAATCATCTGCCACGCCGACAAATGAGTAAAGGGTGGTCGGCCCGAAAACTCGTGCTCAATCTTGGCATGTTCAAGTTTTTCATGGTCCGCAGTCTCTTGTGGGAGTTCACGGACAACGGTTTGATAAAACCCCTCGAAGAGACGGCACTTGTTTTGCAAGTCCGTCCACTTCCGGTTGAGAGACTCGGTTGACCTGCTTGAACTCCAACCAAAACTTTGAACTCGTTGAGAACGAGTGGCCAAATGGACCCTCGACGTGGTGGGTTTTCTTTAACAGTCATCCAAGCAGTGCACAGGGCAATTTCTTCTTCTTCGTTCACGGTTTGGGTGCCATTGTGATTTTGGGTTTGGGTTTCTTTTCTGTGACGGTGTACTGACGGTCTGTAAAAGCCACCGTCTATTGGCTTTATATAGGAAGGATATATGCGGGTGGGTTAAGCATTCAATAGGGAATATCAATAGATTTCATAGTAAAAATTAGAACATTTTATAAAACACTAAATAAATTAAAACACTTTATTAATAATAAAAATTACATTAAAAAAAAACATTACATAACATTATTTTTAATAAAACCTAAATATAAATATAATCACGTAACAAATGCCACGCGGAAAGATATCCGAAGTCTTCGTCGTAGTCCAACAAGTAGTCGATTTTCGCCAATTCAATGAGCCCTTCCTCGGACTCGTTTGGCGACTCCTCTTTGTTGGAGTTGAAGAACCCTTCGAATACGGTGCACTCCGCCTTGACGTTGTGAAACTTTTCTGTAACATCTTGGGTCGTACGGTTTGTCTGACCGCCAACAAAGTGTTCGAAACTCGAAAAATACTCTACTCCAAAATGGAGTTGCACGAATTTCTTGACTAGTGTCCGAAAACTCGGGTGTTTTCGGCAACATTTCGCCATGCCAATGTAACCCCAAGGATCTCCTCGTCCGTCCATGAAGACATTTTACTTGGTTTGATTGATGTTTTGTAAGAAAAATGTGTAATATGGTAAATAAATAAATGTAATTAATATGGTAGGTAAAAATAAATAAGGACAATTAAAAAAATAAATAAACTTCCAAAATAAGAACATTTTATTAAGAATTGTTTGGACGTGGTAAGCACCTCCAGAAATACATTTTTTCAGCCATGAATCGTCTGTAAGACGAACATGTTTGTTTTAGATCACCGTTCGTAGTAATTGGTTTATCAGTAACCAAATGCTCCATCAGCATACAAAGATATACCGCTTCATTACCAGACAGGGAGTTATGTGGTGCAACATAGTCTTCGTTAAGATTGAAAGTTATACATTTTTCTGGATTACCTGTTTTCTTCCAGAATCTTATGTTCACTAGTAAAGCTCCTAAATAAACTTGTATCTTCGTCAGCTTTGGGTGAACAATGGTTCTGTATTTGTCTCTGATACGAAGGTCTTCACAAGCATACATAACAAGTTCTTGTGTCCACCAACTCTAGTCGCACGAGTAACCATTCCCTATTTTCAAGCTGAATAGGGAAAAAAAACAAAATCAACGTCGAAAAATGAAGGAAACGGTTTGAATTTGCCATTGCAATAGTTGGCCAAGTTTTTTGGAACAGATTCTAATAACGAATTATAAAATTCTGGTGGAAGAATTGTCCACCGCATATTTAGCGAAGCATTTTTTTGTAGCTTTCTACTCCTCCAGTCATCAGTCTTCCAACCCATCCTTCAACATGCTGAAAAATAATTGAATCACAATTTAAGTAAAAGAAAAATTAAAAAAAACATTAAAATTTAAGTTATTACTGTTGGTGTGAGGTAGCCGTTAGAACGATAGCCCAACAAAATTCCCCAAAAATTTTTGTCAAGCTCAATACTTCTTGAAAAAACAGCAGAATAACAAAACGGTTGACGTGCTTGTCGTGGGTACACGTAAAATTTCCCAATTACAACTAATAAATAGTGGCAAGAAGGTATCGAACACAGGGAGTTTGTGAATGTGTGTAAACTAATACCTTGCGATTTAACTAATATTTTAACTATTAACAAAATTAAAGATCAAAGAGTTGTTGAATGATTTAGATTTAAACTTAATAAAAAGAAAACTAAATTAATGATTTGAAATGGGTTTTGTTCTTTGTGACAACCGTCACCCTCGTTTTTCGCCAAATAGACAACAATAGTCCTTCAAATATTTCCGTTATAGTCCCTGTAAGTTTTCGTCGTTTTCAAATTTTAAGAGCGAACATTTTTTTTTATCATTTATGTTTATTAAGGATCGGGTATAAGTTTTTTTTTATCAAAAACGTATCTTAAAACGTCTACGCAATGAATTTCATAAAAAATTACAACTTTATAAAGTTATAGAATTTTTTTTAGTTAAACTAACTTAGTTTTGTTAAGTTTTATAAAGGATGATTCAACTAAAATGCAATAACTAACATAGTTATAGTTGAGGGACCATTTATGTCAAAAACCAAAACTTTTATAAAAAAACTCCTCTCCCTCTCCTTGTTCCCGTTTTTTCCGGCACCGGATCCGGCCACCGGAATACTCGCCGGACCTAATACAAAGTCTGTTTTAAGGCACGTTAATTCTTTTAAAATAAATCTTAAACGTTTCGCCAATCCCTACAAACGTTTTCTATGATTAATAGCCCCAATAACGGTTTCTTAACTGAGTTTTGATCGGGTTAAATAAAGTAACCGCCGGAAAATTTATATCGCTTATAACTCGTCTTAAATCAAACAATAATATAAATGAAACCTATCATTTTGTTTCTGCACATTCACGCAACTCAAACCCACAAGAAAAACGCTTTAATCAAGTCCCGGAGCTTCATAATCGGCTGCTTGTGTTCGGCTTGTTCTTCTCCTTTTCGATCCAAAAAACGTGACTGTAAGCTTCCAATCTTTATGCCATTCTACTCGTTTATGGGTCAGGAGTAAAAGCCCTTTATTTCTAGCGCCTAATTCTGTTCATATAGGGTTATTGAAATCAAGGTTAGGGTTAGGGTTTAGTTGAATATTTGGGGAAGAAGATGAAGTTGAGTTATAGGTTAAATATATTTTAATTCAATATTATTAAACAAAAAATGGTTGTGGTGTAGTGGTTATGGTTGTTTGTTGTTAGCGTGGGAACCTGGGTTCGAGTCCGAGCAACCCACAAATGCAGCCTTTTCTTTTTTCCTGAAATGTATATTATTTACTTATACATTATTTTTAAATGTATATATATATATATATTCATTAAAACTTAGAATATTCATAATAAATCTAATTTTTACCCAAAAATTATGAAAATTTAGGTGTAGCTTCTTGATACCTCATAGAAAATTGTCATATTTTTAGTTTTCTGAAAAATATTTATTTTTATGATTTTATTAATTTAAATTGTTTTAATCATAATTAATTGATTAAAAATTCATTTTTAATGGTTTTTGTCTCAAAATTTGTCATAAATTATTTCTAATTATTAAGAACTGAAATAAAAATTATTAGCTCAGAAAACATTTATTTTTATTAATTTTGCTATTTTTTAATCATTTAAACATGATTAAATTCTATTAAATCAGTTTTAAATATAAATAGGTTTATAAAAGTTATGAGAAAATTATTTTCATTTATTTACATCTTTAAGAATCCATTTTCTATAAAAATAACATTTTTGGATCATGTCTTGTATTTCTAATATTATTTATGTGTAATTAGATATAATTAAACATTTATTTATTTACACTACTTAACATCTATTTTATAAATATTTTTCTTATAAAAATAGAAATGTCTTATGATTGAAAGTCTTTATTATCATTGATGGATCTTTGTGTAACTCATAATTATTTATTTCAAATAATTATGATTATTGTATTTATTTACAATAATTATCTAAAGTAAATATCTAAATTATTTTGTTTAACTATTCAAACATAAATTGTATCTAAATATTAAATTGGTAATATTTATATTACCTAAACCATATTTACAAATTTTGACATATTATTTCGACTTATCATAAAAAAAAAACTCTAATTCCCCAAATCGACTTAGCAAACCCTAATGCCTTAGACCCTAGATACCTTAGACTTTTTAGACATTTCCTTATTAGTATTCTTACACATTATAGGTTGAATTCCTCGGAATTCCCATTACTTAGCTCACGACCGCTTAAGTGGATTTTGAACGCTTTCGCAAACTGTGAGTATATCTTTCCCCTTTTTACTGTCTTACTATTTTGGGGTGACTCATGTACTTACTATCAAGTTTCAATTTCTTATACTTAATGCAATTCTCATGTGTGTTTGCTTTATGTTAATTGGTGTGTCTATGACTTGTCAAAATCATTAACCGCTGGGCGGCCTAGCTTTTCAATGAATAGTACTATGGTATACCCCCTTGAGACTCTGTTGAGAGAATCTTGGTCATTGTCTTGTTAATTCATTATTCAGTTGGTTAGTCATGTGTTAGTCATTCTTCTCAGGTTTGGTTTTGAACGGATATTACTTATTACATAATTGCAAATGGTACCGCACATGAATTGCTAAACACTTTTCTACTATATTTATTTAAACAGGGTATGCTCACCAATACTTTGTGTATTGACCAAATGATTTTGTACATGTTTCAGGTTGTTTTGAGATGCATCCTTTAAGCTTTTGGATTTATATTTAGATTTTGACTTATTGTATTTCAATTTAGTAGACCGTTAGTATCATTGTAATTCATTTCAATGTAATAAATTATTAAATCAATGTATTCAAATTTACACTTTAGTACCATGAGCTATTGAGCAATCGTCACTACGTGACACCTCGATGTTTCCGCCATCGGTTGGGGTGTTACAGATTGGTATCAGAGCCATGGTTATAGGGAATTAGGTTATTAGAATGCCTTTTAGCCTAGACTATAACTAAGCTTACTTTCACGAGTCCTCTCGTTTATATTTCTCTTATTTCCTATTATTTTCTTTCAAGATATTTTCGTTACGATTATTTCTCGTTATTCTTTCAATATTTTGTTTGGCAAAGAAGACGCTCGTATTTCACAAACGAAATGATATCACCAAGTTAGGAGTGACATCCATACCTTGGTGATTAGTTTTACTCCTCTATACGTTATTTATCTTAGGAATATGCCTTTGAGATAGGAGTGACATCCACACCTCAAAGAGTATTTCCTTAAAAAAGAAACTTAACCACTAAGCTGGGAGTGATGTCCTTAATTTAGTGATTGGTTTCATTCCACAATCGTTTTCAATTTCAAAACACATCTTTGAGTTAGGAGTGAAATCCACATCTCAAGGATCTATTTCTACAACTCATTGATTATGAATTTTCTTAAATATTGGTAATCTATTACATACGTTAATTTTATCATTCACGTCATTTTACATCATGTCTTTTAAAAACACATTCGATATACACATACTTCATGAAATGGTTTCATTTTGCATTTTTACAAACTTGTATTGCATATTTTAAAGACCAAATGTAGATCTTTTGTTTTCATATGACGTATCCAATATATATTTTCGGGAGAAATTTACAACTAATAATATACCTTATAACATTTTTTTTTAAAAACTCGACTTTTCATAAACACATGAAAATGTGTAATTACGAAGATTTTGCAAAATGACCCTGTTTGAATCTAAAACACACTTCGATTTCTAAAAATTTATTCTCATGCATCACTGCTATTCTTTCAACAATATCACAAAGTCGAGTAAACTGCGAAAAATTACCTTTTACACTTATACCTTCTCAGTTGCAAAACTTTTGGTTTAACAAAACAATGGACATATCTTTTTATCAGAATGTTGCTAAATGTCTTTTATAGTATAACGCATATATGTAAAATTACTAGATTTTAAACTCACATGCCAGTAGGCTATACACCCATTCCGTGCACATTCATTCGCCGTAAATTTCATTATTTTAATCTTGCATCATTTCTATTCATAGTTATTTCTAACACGTTATTTGTGATTATTTTCACATTGCCTATTTGCATTAATTTAACTCGTTTACTTTCATTTTGTGCAATTGTGCGATTTACTCGATTTATGTTATACTATTCTTTCAGTTGGAATTTTATGCTATACTTATATACTTACATGAACACATATTTGGTATGCATATTTTCTTTCCTGTTTTGAGCAAAACCCTGTTATACTTTACATTATTTTGTTCATTTTCATGGCCAACGAATATATTAGTTGATAACTCGTATGAGATCTAAGCCGGTGCCCACGTACGACTCGGATTAGAGTATTTATTTAATCCGAGGGGAACGGTGTAAATCTCGCAGTTTATCAATATAGGTGTCTAAAGCCTAACGATGTGAACAAAAGTTACCGGTTAAGGGTGAACCCGAAAGGGAAGAACCTCTAATCATGTCTTATACTTACATGTTATTCTCATTACGGTTAAAGGGAAAACCCGAAAGGGAAGGACCTCTAACCATGACATGATTAAACATTATTTCATTACAGTGGCTATTACATAGTGGTTGCACACATTTATTTCATGTTAGGGTTATGGAAAAGCATAACACCCTAGTGTAAGGTAAATCGATGATTTCGGTCCGGAACGCAATCATGGGCTTACAGGTACATGAGGGTGGTGTGTGATTTTTCTTAGGCTATTGGTAGTCAATTAGTACGAATCCACAGTATCGGGAGTGTGGTGGGTCAGTTGCGGTACACCCTATATATAAGCATAAACGATACTGCGGGAGCGGACTAGGAGTCTGACCAAGAACCTACCCATTACTACCTTTTCATTAGAATGTTGACTAATAGCTAGCATTTTCGATAAGAACATTTTACATAAGCTTCAATTAAGTTCTTTGGAGCCTTCTTAGTTGACCACATCTACTGAAAACCTTAAACCTTGTAAACTCTTACACTTCTGTTAATCGAAATCCTGTTGCATGACCTTAATAAAGTTTAGTCAGAAACATTTCTAAAGTAGGGGAGACTACCTTCATTAGTGTCACTGCCTTCACCGTTACATATTCCCAAAACTTTTCTCGTTTAAACTTTCATCTATCTAATTTTGGATTAACTGTCAAAAATTTTGAAATTTTACTTTGGGTATTAAACAACTATTTTAAATCATAAATGATGAAATTTTCTTTTAAAAACCTAGCTGACTTTTACAACGCCTTTTAGTTTCATAGTAGCCTCCACTTGAAAGAAATTTCGAGACGAAATTTTCTAAAGTAGGGGAGACTGTGACAACCGTCACCCTCGTTTTTCGCCAAATAGACAACAATAGTCCTTCAAATATTTCCGTTATAGTCCCTGTAAGTTTTCGTCGTTTTCAAATTTTAAGAGCGAACATTTTTTTTTATCATTTATGTTTATTAAGGATCGGGTATAAGTTTTTTTTATCAAAAACGTATCTTAAAACGTCTACGCAATGAATTTCATAAAAAATTACAAACTTTATAAAGTTATAGAATTTTTTTTAGTTAAACTAACTTAGTTTTGTTAAGTTTTATAAAGGATGATTCAACTAAAATGCAATAACTAACATAGTTATAGTTGAGGGACCATTTATGTCAAAAACCAAAACTTTTATAAAAAAACTCCTCTCCCTCTCCTTGTTCCCGTTTTTCCGGCACCGGATCCGGCCACCGGAATACTTGCCGGACCTAATACAAAGTCTGTTTTAAGGCACGTTAATTCTTTTAAAATAAATCTTAAACGTTTCGCCAATCCCTACAAACGTTTTCTATGATTAATAGCCCCAATAACGGTTTCTTAACTGAGTTTTGATCGGGTTAAATAAAGTAACCGCCGGAAAATTTATATCGCTTATAACTCGTCTTAAATCAAACAATAATATAAATGAAACCTATCATTTTGTTTCTGCACATTCACGCAACTCAAACCCACAAGAAAAACGCTTTAATCAAGTCCCGGAGCTTCATAATCGGCTGCTTGTGTTCGGCTTGTTCTTCTCCTTTTCGATCCAAAAAAACGTGACTGTAAGCTTCCAATCTTTATGCCATTCTACTCGTTTATGGGTCAGGAGTAAAAGCCCTTTATTTCTAGCGCCTAATTCTGTTCATATAGGGTTATTGAAATCAAGGTTAGGGTTAGGGTTTAGTTGAATATTTGGGGAAGAAGATGAAGTTGAGTTATAGGTTAAATATATTTTAATTCAATATTATTAAACAAAAAATGGTTGTGGTGTAGTGGTTATGGTTGTTTGTTGTTAGCGTGGGAACCTGGGTTCGAGTCCGAGCAACCCACAAATGCAGCCTTTTCTTTTTTCCTGAAATGTATATTATTTACTTATACATTATTTTTAAATGTATATATATATATATATTCATTAAAACTTAGAATATTCATAATAAATCTAATTTTTACCCAAAAATTATGAAAATTTAGGTGTAGCTTCTTGATACCTCATAGAAAATTGTCATATTTTTAGTTTTCTGAAAAATATTTATTTTTATGATTTTATTAATTTAAATTGTTTTAATCATAATTAATTGATTAAAAATTCATTTTTAATGGTTTTTGTCTCAAAAATTTGTCATAAATTATTTCTAATTATTAAGAACTGAAATAAAAATTATTAGCTCAGAAAACATTTATTTTTATTAATTTTGCTATTTTTTAATCATTTAAACATGATTAAATTCTATTAAATCAGTTTTAAATATAAATAGGTTTATAAAAGTTATGAGAAAATTATTTTCATTTATTTACATCTTTAAGAATCCATTTTCTATAAAAATAACATTTTTGGATCATGTCTTGTATTTCTAATATTATTTATGTGTAATTAGATATAATTAAACATTTATTTATTTACACTACTTAACATCTATTTTATAAATATTTTTCTTATAAAAATAGAAATGTCTTATGATTGAAAGTCTTTATTATCATTGATGGATCTTTGTGTAACTCATAATTATTTATTTCAAATAATTATGATTATTGTATTTATTTACAATAATTATCTAAAGTAAATATCTAAATTATTTTGTTTAACTATTCAAACATAAATTGTATCTAAATATTAAATTGGTAATATTTATATTACCTAAACCATATTTACAAATTTTGACATATTATTTCGACTTATCATAAAAAAAAAACTCTAATTCCCCAAATCGACTTAGCAAACCCTAATGCCTTAGACCCTAGATACCTTAGACTTTTTAGACATTTCCTTATTAGTATTCTTACACATTATAGGTTGAATTCCTCGGAATTCCCATTACTTAGCTCACGACCGCTTAAGTGGATTTTGAACGCTTTCGCAAACTGTGAGTATATCTTTCCCCTTTTTACTGTCTTACTATTTTGGGGTGACTCATGTACTTACTATCAAGTTTCAATTTCTTATACTTAATGCAATTCTCATGTGTGTTTGCTTTATGTTAATTGGTGTGTCTATGACTTGTCAAAATCATTAACCGCTGGGCGGCCTAGCTTTTCAATGAATAGTACTATGGTATACCCCCTTGAGACTCTGTTGAGAGAATCTTGGTCATTGTCTTGTTAATTCATTATTCAGTTGGTTAGTCATGTGTTAGTCATTCTTCTCAGGTTTGGTTTTGAACGGATATTACTTATTACATAATTGCAAATGGTACCGCACATGAATTGCTAAACACTTTTCTACTATATTTATTTAAACAGGGTATGCTCACCAATACTTTGTGTATTGACCAAATGATTTTGTACATGTTTCAGGTTGTTTTGAGATGCATCCTTTAAGCTTTTGGATTTATATTTAGATTTTGACTTATTGTATTTCAATTTAGTAGACCGTTAGTATCATTGTAATTCATTTCAATGTAATAAATTATTAAATCAATGTATTCAAATTTACACTTTAGTACCATGAGCTATTGAGCAATCGTCACTACGTGACACCTCGATGTTTCCGCCATCGGTTGGGGTGTTACATTCTTCCAATTAACAAACAATGACCATCCTTGGATCCATTTTCCTTAAACCTTATGCAAAAGTTCCACTAGAAAGAGTTACATAGACATAACTCGTGTTTAAACAATTATTGTGATAAAAGGGAACGAAGTACTCGGATTATAGCAATGCGAGGTTGTTTCCCGATGACCGATTAATCAATTATCCAACCCAAATCCTTCCCGCAATATCCCGATTGTTAGCAACACCAAGAACGTACGATTAAGACTAGAAATTGAGAAATTGATTAACTACTACAAGCAATTGTTCAAACACCACAATAATCAAGCAAACATGTACTAAATTATCGTTCTAGAAATGAAAGGAACAAACATAAAAGAGTTTCAGAAAAACTTCACCAAAGATGATCATCAAAAGTTCTAGCCAAGCATGGTTTGATGAATCCTCATAACAACCATAGAAATGTTCATATGAATCAAAAGCATAAACCAATGTTTGTGATAAGTCTCCAATCTGTTTTTTTTTCAGCCAAAAATCGCCCAAGAGATGAGTAGAAACGTTGCAAAAGGAAGTGGTAATGATAAGTCACCATAAAGTGCTCTTTAAAGAAGGAGTTACAAAAATGTGCAGGGGCCACCGTACCCCTACGGTCCCACCATAAGGGTACGGTGAGCTGAGAATCTTGACGGCATTTCAGGACTGCCATACGGTGGCCATTTGTGGTCTGCAGCCACCGTAACCCTACGGCTGGGCCGTAAGGGTACGGTGAGCCTGTTGAAATCTTCATTTTTTCTTTCTTCCTTTCCACCTTGTTCCAATGCGTTCCGGTCCATTCCCAAAGCCCGTATTTAGTCATTTTTAGCTCCTTATTGTACCTACAACCAAAGCAACCGTAGTCACCCAATTCCAAGCAATATCACGAATAAATGTGGATAATATAATCATTTTAACACTATTAAAGGGTGTTCGTTGAACCACCCGTCAACGGTGCGTCGCCTTTATTGTAGAAGTCAACAACATTAGTTGCCCAATTATCATTCTCATCGTCTGGTATAGCCGATTTGCCGATAACGTTTCCGTGTAAGCTTTGTCGATTACTGATAAATTCTCTTTCTTTGGTAATTTCAGGTTCCTTTGGACGCCTCCATTTTTTTAGTATCCAACTCGAGGAATGTTTCTCTGGTTGAGAAATGTATTCTTCTGGAGCTATATTTTTATCACGGCCGTCAGACATTTTTCTGTACCGAAACTTCTCCAACAACGTTTTTTAACGACAAAGTCTTTTACGTTACAACTACTTATATAAAGATCATTTTAAATATAAATTATTTACTTAAATTTTTAATTTTTTGTTTTTTAAATTTTTAATTAATTAGGGACCCACAAAATGCCCTCTCGGGAACCGTCTGACAGGCAATGGGAACCGTCTCCTTGGGAACCGACTAAGAGGCTTTGGGAACCGTCTCGTCAGACGGGTTGGTAACCGGAACCGGCTGAGGGGCTTTGGGAACCGTCTCAGGGAACGATCTCCTGAGACGTGTTGGGAACCGGAACCGGCTCGTGAGACAGGTTGGGAACCGGAACCGGCTCAACCAGATCGTTCCGGGTACCGGCTCAAAAGACGGGTTGGGAACCGGGACCCGGCTTTGTCAGAGGGTCTTCCGAGACACTTTGGGAACCGAACCCGTCTTGGTCAGACCGTCTCCTGAGACGCTTTGGGAACCGGACCCGGCGCATGGAGCCCGGTCCCACCCTAGGGTTTACCTTTTGGGGGTAAAAGTAAAACTTTCGGTGAAATTCTCTCCACCGAAAGACGCTACGCTGACGGGAAGGCTCTTTTTCCGGTTTTCTTTGTTTATCATCTATTTTCCGGCAAACGGTTTGCTAGGACTCCGGTCAAAGTATCAGACGACGATCATTTATAATTAAAAAAGGTAATATTAACGTTCCTTTTCAAAGTTTTTTAAAAAAATTTTTCATTGAAAACGACACAAACGGGACCACACGACATATTTTTGGTCAAGTGGTCCACCACGAACGTGCACACCGTCGACTGTTGATTAATTTTTAATTTTGTTTGTTTTTTTGTTGACCATTAATCGAGGTTGACCAAACCCGTTTGACCATGTTTGATCCGAATGACTTTGTCGACCCGATGAACGCAAATCAAATCCTACAAGAGGAACAGTACGAAGAGTTTTTTCGGCACCCACAACAGCCGAATCCTCCTCGGAGCTTACCTCCTCCGGTAAGCGTTTACTACCATTTTTCATTCAAGTATTTTTATCTTTTTTCATTTACCTTGTTCGTTACTAAATATTTTTTGTAACCTTTTTTTAGTCTGATACCGAAATAAAAGTCCGAAGTGCTTGGAACAAAGTAACTCAAATGAATACTAGAATGTCCGAGGCAATCCAAAGCCGTTTTAGGGAGACCGTCTTCGGTCACTTTCTGGATGTTATGAGCCATCTTTGCGAAAGTAATTTGTTACTCTCAGTGGCACAACATCAGATTGAGACGGGACTGCCTAGTATCGACGACCTTTTTTATCAAGTCGGTCCTAATAGTCTTCTATTCACTCCACAACAATTTTGTCTGATAACGGGCCTAAGATTTGGCCGTCACGATGGTTGGGAACTCGTACAATCCCCAACATCGTTTAAAAGACGAATATTTGGTGAGGTGAGTAAGGTATCCTATGAAAGTGTTTGTGCTATTTTCAACGGTCACTGGAGCGATTATGCGGTGGATGATGTTGTCCGTATTTGTATCTTGGTAATGATTGAATCGGTGTTTAAGGGTACCCAAAATTCCGCGACCGTGGATGATCTTGTGCTCGATCTGGTTGATGACTTTGTAGTGTTGAATAGCTTTCCATGGGGAAGTTATTTGTGGGAAGATTTGGTTAAAAACATCAATAACATGCACCTGATTCAAAAGCGAGGTACAAAGGGCTTCAGTTTAAAATCTTGTAATTGGGTTTTCAAGGTATTAGTTTTTATGAATTATTTACTTTTATTTATTAATTTTACCAAATATTTGATCAAATAAATCTAAATTTTGTTTAAAAACTTGCAGATCTGGATATATGAGATATTTCCAGAATTTAGAAACGATGGAGATTTTTTTATTGGTGATGCAATCCCCAGAGTTCTTTCCTGGGGTCCGGGAAGAAAAATGCATAGGAAGACCATTGATCGTATGATCACCGTACATTCTATGGTAATCTTTTGAAATCAATTTTAACCATTTTTTTTTGAAAAACTAAATATAAGTGATAAAATTTGAAAAAAAATTGTTGCGCTTCAGGCTGAAGGGTTTAAGCCGTATAGGTTTCTACTTCCGAATGACTCTGAGCTGCGCTGTGCCTGGTACACTGATAGCGCCCATTTTTTACGAGCACAAAAATCCTCGTCTCAAGGGTGCTTTAATAAGCCGGCCGAGTTTCATCCGTCTGCCTATGTAAATTTTGATAATACTGCAGCGGATGGTGTGGATGGTGGTTTCGATGATCAGCATACGGTTTACGGTGACCCGGCTGTTGATCCGACGGCCAAAAAAAGAAAGTCGGAAACTGTTCCGACAACCTACACTATCAATGATGAATTAATAGAGCAATTTAAAGCGTTGATGGATGATAGGTTGGAAAACTTTTACAATAACAAGTTGAAAGGTTTACTACCTGAGGTAAAGTTGTCGTATGATTATTATTAATCCGTATTAATTTGTTGAAAAGTTTTAAATAATTTACATTTTTAAATCTTAGGTACGTAAATCCCAACCTACTGGTGTGGAAGGCCCGACGAGCTCGCATCACAATGAGAATGTTGATGACATTTTTAGCTCGGGTGATGTATATAGACCAAACACCGACGGCGTACAAAAGCCTGAGGTAGTTATGTTTTATTTTATTTTTTTCCTTCATAGTTTAGCATTTAAATTCAAAATAATTGGTTTACTTTTGTCACTTTAACAGTTGAGACGGTCTCAAAGGTCAACAAAGCCAGCCTCGTGTATGCTTTCCCATTCACAACAATAAAAGGTGCAAAAAAGAAGAAATTGAAATCAAACGATGAAAACGAAAACATAAAACAAATAAAAAATGGTATCCAAAACAAAAGGATAAAAATAGAACTTGTGCACTGTTGGGGGGAAGTATATTCCCGGATGGCTTTTGGGAAGATCTTTTCGGTGATGAGTCACTCGGTTGGTTAAGCACCGAGGTAATAAATTTTAAATATTTGTTACTTTTATTAACTATATTTAATTTAATTAATATATTTACCGCAGTTTAATATTGAATATTAATTTTTATTTATTATAGCACATATATGGATGGACACACTATCTTTACGACACTCTTTGGAGCTCAACCTCCCGTTGGAGCATCCTTCCTCCATATTTTGTGGTGGGTGTACTTAACCCTGATAATAAGCAGGGTTATAGAGATTTGTTTGATGGGTCGTTCGAACCGTTTCCAAACATCGCTGATGTTGACGAGGTTGTTTTTCAAATTTAAATCATGGTTTTGTTTGTTGAACATATTATGATTTGCTTTTAACATTTTGTTTCAAACTATTCGCGATTTAATAGGTATATGTTGTGATGAATATAAGCAAACAACATTGGATCCTCGGAGTTTTTAACTTGTGCCAGCGAACGTTTACCATCTATGACAGGTAAATGTTGAACCTATTTTTTTTTAATGCTGGTTTTCGTTAAGTAATAGTGTTAATTTTGATAATGTTCTTTCTATATTTTGCAGTTTACTGTCTTTGACAGGCTTACGGGAGGCCAAAAGGGAGGTCATATGCATTATTAATTACGCATTTGACCTTTGGCTAAGATCGAATAATTACTACCAATACGTAAACCCATACATCTACGCCCCTCCTTTCCAAGTCGTAGAGCCTGTAGATGTACCCCAACAGTCTGGACATCTTGGTGATTGTGGGGTTTGGGTGTGCATATTTATTGAGAGGTTGATTAAAAACGAACCTCTAAATAAATATGAAAACACCCAAGTAGCAGCTTTAAAAATGCGGCACAGGATGGCCTTTGAATTTTATAAGAACGTTTTGCCGGAAGCTGATTCGATAGATACTAGACAGACTTCCGATGAAGACGAACTGAAATTGTTACCTTAATATTACTAATGTTATTATTATTACTACTCCTCTTGTGTTACATTAGTAGATATGCAAACAAAACCCAACTAACTACCAAAAGTAACTTCAACAGTCTCGCCTGCAAACGGTATTTTCTAGCCAAAGCTTGTTGCTCGTCTAACGATTGCCTCAACCCCGGAACGATTTTTTTGCACCTGAAACATTCTGACGCTTCTACCCACCTAATAAATCCACAACCAGCAGTCTGTGGTTTAAAAAAAAAACAGTTATTTGATGATCATTAAAAGCACAAGATAAATATTAAAATTTAATACTTACGCAACACACGAAGTCTCTATCCGGGTTTGCATCAGTTCTCGAGATAAGTATACGTGTAGTTGCACCGCATGAACATATTTCTCTTGACCTGCTAAATCGTCTAGATGAAGACCTTGAAGATGAAGATGATGACTGAGACATGGTGATGGTATATAAACCTCTACACAATTGATGATGAACGGTGGGTGGTAGGTATATTTATAAAAAACGAAAGAGTTATTTGCCAATTTAGTCCCTGACGTTTGTAAAAAATTGCAACATTCTTCCAATTCTTTTTTTTTTTGTCAATTTAGTCCTCGGGGTTTCATTTTTTTTTTGGTCATTTTAGTACCTGTGGATGAAAGTGGCAATTTTTAACAAACCACATGAACAAATTCCACCCGATATTGGTACACCTATCAACCTAGGTCCTTATATACAACCTCATTTCACATGCTTTTTAATAGCATAATGACTAACATTCCTGCTCCCGTAGAGAACACAATTTGGGTAAATCCACATAACCAATCAAGTTTTTGGGCTCCAAATGTTCTTGAGTATTACTACGATGGTGATAGCACATGTTGCTATACAACCTATATGGGGCGTACACCATTAAACAAAGAGTGGTGGGGTGGTATTTTAGGGTACTGTGGAAGCGGATATCTTCAAAAAACGGTAAATACTATGACTGTTACGTTATACGTTATATGAAATGATAATATTTTTGTGATTTTATTAACATTTATTTACAGCATGTTCGTGCATGGTGCAACAAATTGATGTCGTTAAGGGACATTGAACGACAAAGAAGACCAACAACATGTAGTTATGGTCTTTGGAGTGTTCTTCCCCCTAATTTCTATAGCCTAATTATTGAACAAGATCACCATGCTTATTGCTACGCAAACGGCTCGAGAAGAATATATCCACCTCTTTGGGAAGTTGATATGGTAAAATATTGTTTTTTTTATATATTTATACCTTTTTATCGTGCTGTATAAAATCTACATTTCGTTTTGGACTGTAATTTTCAGGTATATATACCAGCCTCGATAGACGATGAAAACTGGTTTGTTCTACAAGTTGACATGAAATTACTACAAGTAACAGTGTATTTCCCAAATAACTGTAGTCCCATAGATTGCGGTGATACTTTTTGCATTCATAGAAAAATTCATCAAATTCTTATAGAATTTGAATCTGCTTTCATATGGTTTCTGGGGGCTATAACGTACTGGCAAAAGTCTGGTAGAAACGAAGTTGAATCATTACAATTTTGGGGGGATGTTGTCTGGCCTGTCACCAATAGTCGCATTGGTCGACATTCAGGGGTAATCGTTTGTATGTTGCTGAGAAATCTTGTTCAAAACATGTCATTGACTTGGAGAGAAAGCAGCCTACATGATGCTTGCATGAGATTCAGACGTTTCATGGCAGATGAAATTTATGCTGGTCGTTTTGCACCGTCAAATATTTAAATCTTTATCTACCTAGTTTATGTATTGATGTAAAACTTGATATATCGAAGTTATTTGTAATTTTATGTTATAAACATTGTTAAGTAAATAAATTAAAGTAAATAGCACCACTAAAAATCAGCAAGGTTACCAGTCGAACAAGTATTATGAATTACATATTCTGCAAAGTCATCTGCTTCAACGAAAGTGGGGGACGGTGTTTGATGATGATTTTCTTTCTTTGAACCACGCCTGGCAGATTTTGATCGTGAGGCAACAGGAGCTGAACATCGGTCACGTTGATGACCGTAAGTTTTACAACGACTGCAATATACAGGCGTAGGTTCCTCGCCTCTCGATAAAATTTGTTTATTTTCACGAGGACGTCCCGACTGTCGTTTTGTGATATGTGGTGGTTGTAGAGGAATCAAATACTCTGGCGTCTCCCATTCAGACCTGTGGGGTAAAGGATAAATGGCCTCTTCATATGTTGTTTTATATAACTGGTTGCTATACCAAGGTGATGTATAATGACTGCAGTCCTTTTCCTTCAGTAATTTTGATACTGCAATCATGTGGCCACATGGGAAACCAGATATCTAGGGAACACAACAACTGCATGTTTCATTAGACAGATCAACAAAACCATTTTTGTCAACGTCTAGAACTTGAAAAGTGTTAACCCCAACGCCATAAGCCTTCCACGTTCTAGACCATTCAATCTTTTTAATAATTTTTTGTACCGCGAAAGGAGTCAGTATGTGTTTATTTTGAATAGCCTCATTTCGGCGTTCGTAATACCATTGTTGAAGTTTTTGTCTAAAAAATTCAACCAAATGGGTGATTGGAACTTTTCGTTCGTCCTTAGATAAGGCGTTCATTGACTCTGCACTGTTAGATGTCATATAATGATATCGTTTCCCCGAACAGTGTGCTCTTGACCACTTATGTAAACCGATACTCAATAGAGTATTCCTAACCCGTGGTAGGGCTGCACACAGCGCGTTAAAACTTTCTTCAAAATCAGACACCCGGTAAGCTTTACAAGTGTTCCACCACAGTCTCTCTAAATCCTTCTTTTTGCTTTTTGGTATCTTTAAGTTCACCATCAAATGTCGACAACACAACCCGTGAAAGGCATTAGGAAAAACCGTCCGAACTGCCAAATCTATTGAGTTGGCTCTGTCAGATATGATCGCCAAATCCGGGTGCTCACCGATACACTCTTTAAGTTTCGATAAGAACCACGTCCAACTCTCACCATCCTCGGATTTGCCGATACCATATCCAACGGGTAAAATTTGGTTGTTACCATCCATGCCAACAGCAAGGAATAACGTTCCCTTAAACTCACCTTTTAAGTGTGCCGCATCTATAATAATGACCGGTCTTAAAGACAGAAGAAAACTCCGAATCTATTTAATAAAATGAAAAACAGATAAATTTTAGACTTCAGTAAACCAAAACATCAATAATTTATTTAAGTTGGTATAAAAATAGGTAAAAATATTTTACTGACCGTTGCACCAATGGCAATAAAAAGCATTTCAAAACGATTGTCTTCATCAGTTCTAATCTCAGTAACAGTCCCTGGATTTGCATTTCGCAAATTATAGCAGTAGAATGGAAGCTCAGAAAACGATTGTTTGCTACTTCCATGCAAAAGCTCAAGTGCATGACACTTCCCCCGCCATGCTTGAGTATATGATATATCAACCTTAAATCTTTCTCGAAAATCTTGTACTATTTCGTTTCCACGATAAACACGTCTAGTATCTCGCAATTGGTGCTTCAGTATGCTACCAATTACTTGTGGGTTAGCTTGACGAAGATGGGGATGCGTTTGAGTTTTAGAACATGTGTGGTTGTTGTTAAAAAATGTAACAAAAAACGTGTCTGAAGTTGGGACAGAACGTGACCTAAATTGCCAATCACAATCATCAACTACACATGAAATTTCGTACCTCGTTTTAGATGACCTGTCGACTTTATAGGAAAAACGTTCAGACAAACAAAAATTTCCTAACTGCAATTTCAATTCATCTTTGTTACGAAATACAGAACCTTCAGAAAAAACTAAAGAGGTTTTGGTTATCTCTGAAAACAATTCAGGACTTGGCTTTCCATAAAATTCTTCTTTTTCAGCTTTCTCATCATCGAAATTTCCAAAACACCCATATGGTGTGTAATGATCAAAATTTTCTATAGACACATTTAGATCAGGGACTTTTGAATCATTTGAAGGTACGTCATTTAAATGAGCATTACTAGACGAACCCACACCTGGTTCATCTACAACATACAACTTCAATACTTCATGGGGGTTTTGCAAAGCAACTTTAAAAAGAAAAGATACATCACGATCATTAAAAATATCGATTGCATCATCGAAAGCTGACATTTTATAAGATAACCTTGAAATGTTTGGAATCTCACACACATCGAAAACTACATTTAAAAAACTAAGATACGAGATATTTGCATCAATTTCAAAACCACGTCTTTTACAGCTACTATCAACAACGTATTCCATTCGACCGTTGACAACTTCCCACCTGCCTCCACTATAGATTATAAAACTAACCATTTTTAACAACACAACTTTTTTTAACACTTTGAAAGAAAAATAAGGAATACAAGAAAAAATTCAAACAAAATTGTTACAAAATTTACTAATTTTATAACAAACGGTTCGTCATCGACGTCACATCACCGAAAACGGCTCCGGCAATGTACGACGTCCGGCACCGAGTCGGTGCAGAAACAGTACAAAGACGGTACCGGAAGCCGTCTTTTTCGTACCCGTTGACGTCTCAGGAGACGGTTGACAACTTTTAAAAGACGTCACCGGAGACGGCTTTTCAGACATGAAACGGCTCAGGAGCCGTCTCCGGTGGGATTGGATATATTATTTTATTATAAGCCGAGCCGAAGACGGCTTAAATTGAGCCATTGGTGAACCGTCTCAGGGACCCCACCGGAGACGGCTTTGCGGCCCTGACACGTTTCAAGCAGCCACGGGAGCCGGGTGGCAGACATCGGGATCGTAACCGCCACGTGTTGGGTTGCTACTGGTTGGAAACCAAAGGCTCTCGGAAGACGGTTTAGCCCTTTTGGAAACCGTGTCCCGTCTCTCCAAAGACGGTGAAGAGGGCTATTTATGCAAAACGCCCGGTCAAATGGCTATTTTGGCCATTTTCCCTGTTTTAAAAGCTATAGCTAAAACGGTTACCAACACCAACTAGTTTTTACCAAAGATACCTTTAGCCTCATAATCGAGCAGAAAACAAAAACCAAGGAATTGAATTATTCAAAACTAGTGGGACCAAACACAGCTATGAAAAAGAGACTCGACAAAATAACATGAAAAGTAAAATCAACGTGCGCTTAAAATTTAAATAAAAAAAACACGCCTCACTTATATAGTTGGTTTTACTATTTTAGAAACATCTTTAAATTACGTCCTAGATCCCATTTGATCCGGAAATTTCTCTATATAAGTGGCTCTCTAGCAACAACTTAAATGCACCAATTTAACCAAACACAATATGGCTTCTTTTAGCTTGTCCACTGTTCCCACCCCTTCACTCTCCTCTCGACCACACTTATATTCCAAAACCTCCATTCGTCGTTTCAAAGTCTCATGCAACTCTTCTTCTGCTGATGATAACCCTAATCTCATACTTCCCATGCAAAACGTAGACAGGAGAAACATACTCCTGGGGCTAGGTGGTCTATACGGCGCGGCCAACTTGACCAACGTCGGTTCGGCCTTAGCATACCCCATCACGGCTCCAGACAATGTTTCAAGCTGCGTTGCAGCTACAGAAGGCATACCTGACCTCGAAACGCGGTAAGAGGCACAGCTTGTTGCCCTCCACCCTCACAAACTACCCCACTTCCTTACGTCTTGCCTAAGTTCACCCAACTTCGTGTTAGACCCGCAGCACATCGACTCACTCCTGAGTACATTGAGAAGTATCAAGAAGCTATTAAGGCAATGAAGGCTCTCCCCGAGGATGATCCACGCAGCTGGAAACAACAAGGTAAGATCCATTGCGCTTATTGCAATGGAGCTTATAGCCAAGAAATGAATGATCATCCCGACCTAAAAATCCAAGTCCACAACAACTGGCTCTTCTTTCCATTCCATCGATGGTACCTCTATTTCTACGAGCGGATCTTGGGTAGCTTAATTAACGATCCGACTTTCGGTTTACCGTACTGGAACTGGGATAATCCCATGGGAATGATGCTTCCTGACATGTTTGAAACCCCTTACCCTTCCCCCACTCCTAACAGACCAGACAATCCCAAGTTTAACCCGTTATTCGACCCTTACCGAAATGTTGCACACTTACCTCCCTCTATCCTTGATCTTAATTATCCAGGAACAGAAAGTGGTGCTAACTGTGTAGACCAGATAAGTACTAATCTGACTGCAATGTACACTCAGATGGTCGCAAATACCAGAGCGAATCCAAATGCATTCTTCGGTACCAATCCCGATCAAAAACCCGAATTAGTTATTGCTGGAAGTGTAGAAAGTGGTGTTCATACAGCAGTCCATATATGGGTGGGTAGCCCAAGGAGGCCTAACAATGAGGACTTGGGGAACTTTTACTCGGCCGGGTATGACCCGGCCTTTTACGTCCATCATTCGAATGTTGACCGAATGTGGCAAATCTGGAAGGGTTTGGACATCAGAAATGTACATCCAGGTAATGACGACTGGCTGAATGCATCATACGTGTTTTACGATGAGAACAAAAATCTTGTACGTGTCTACAACAGAGACTGTGTAGACATTAATAAGATGGGATACACTTACGAAGCTTCAAGAATCCCATGGATCAAGAGTCGCCCGATTCCTCGAGTTAAGGCGTCAAACGTTGCAGCTAATTCAATCGGGGTTGTGAAGAAGGTGGAGGAGTTGGAGTTTCCTGTGAAGTTAGACCAGATAGTGAAGGTTCTAGTGAAGAGGCCAGCTTCAAAGAGGAGCGAGGAGGAAAAGAAGAAAGCTAATGAAATGTTGTTTTTGGAGGAAATCAAATACAATGGTCAACAGTTTTTCAAGATTGATGTGTTGGTGGATGACGTAGACGATGGGGTCGAGACCACTGCGGTTTCAAGCGAGTTTGCTGGTACTTTCGCTCAGGTGCCACATGGCCTTGGAGGAAGGGAAATGGTCATGACGAGTGGCGCAGAGTTTGGGCTCACACAGCTTTTGGAGGACATTGAAGCGGAAGATGATGAGTATGTTTTGGTTACTTTGGTGCCGAGGGCAGGGGCTGAAGATGCCACCATTTCCAAGATCAGGATTCAGTTGGTTCCCATCGCTTAAAACTCGTCGATGTAACTTCATTTTCAATCTTTGTTTGCATGCATGCATGGTTACGTGTGTCTCTTTGTGTCCGGTAACAAGAGCTTTTACAGTTCTTGAAACCTAATAATAATTTCGTCAACTTTGTTTAGCTACTAATCATGTTGAATGTTACCCTTGCTTCTATTTGGATTTCCGTTAATAAACTTGATTAGCTTATGTTCAATTAAATCTAGCTTGATTTTTCTTTTAATATTCCATGTAAAAGATTTCAATCTTTTCTTTGTTCTTTAGGCGACTCAGGATGTCCGTGATGGACCAGCTGTGGTGGCCGTGACCATCACGAACACCGCCCAGCTGTATGTTTTAATAGGTTTAATTATGTAAGCTAAACACATGTCAGGACCAGCTGAATGTGTTTAGCTTTAAAAAAAAGTTTTTTTTTCTATAAATACTATATATAAGTAAAAACATTACATAAATTAAACCTATTAAATTAAGTAAAAACATTAGATAATTAAACCTATTAAAACATTACATAATCCTAAATTAGTTATTAACATTAGATAATTAAACCTAAATTTCTTCTACAGAGAATAGTTATCCCAATCCTCCGGTGTGTACTCCGGCAAGGACACAGAACGATCGCTATCACGACTACATTTATTCCCAGACATAATTAAACAGTTCCATGACACAAAAAATCTGTCGATACGACTACATTTATTCCCAGACACAAACGTAAACTTCCTTCCTTTCAAGTTAAATTCATGTAGCCCGGCCGAATCAATAAAATCATTGAATTCATTAGAAACCGATGCTCTATACTTGGAGTTCCTTCTTTCGAATGGATCACGGACACAATTGAAATCCCCACCAACAACCCAATACCCTTGATCTCTAACAATAAGACTCTGCAACTCGCCCAAAGGATCCTCTTATAAAAAAAATTTAGTGGCGCATACACAATAACAAAATTTATCTCCTTCCCCGTGTCTTTAAGAATACCACGAATACATAAGAAATATCTATGTTTAGTAGCCGACGAAATAGTGAATCTTTTCGGGTTCCATGGCGATAACAAGCCACCTGAGCGCTCGGTAGCTCCAACCCAATCAAACATAAATTCCCCGTTACCCCAAAACGCCCCAATGTCCATCCCTTCCAAAGAAGAATATTGCGTCTCTTGTAACATAATAAAACAAATTTCATTAGAAACTCACAACCCACGAATCCAAGAACTTTTCCCGTGACACCCCAACCCACGAATATTAACTGACAAATGTTCATATATCACCTGCTTGATAGCCTTCCTCATTGATCGGATGTTACGGTCTGGTCAAAAATAATATTTATAGAGTTACCTTATCACCTTTAACTATGTAGTTAGTGGTAATAGGGTGTCGAACCACGAAGAGTTTGTGGTTTGTGCTAGTGTTTAAAATTGATTAGTTTTTGGTTATGAAGTTGCTACAAAGTTTATTTAAGAAATTTAGATTGTGGCGATTAATGGTTTACTTGCAAAAAGGATTAAAATTGAAAATAGGATTAGTAACTTAAAAATTGTAATTGAAGTTTGTAAAATTGTGAACAATAGTAAAGAGAAAAGGTTACACCCAATTTCACAAGCAAGTCATAGGTCCTATCACAATTGGGTAGCAATTAAAGTTATACAAATCATTAGCGGGGTTGTTGTTACAAGACTTAGGTGCCAATAATCGTCAAACACTAAACAATGGACAATTACACACTTTATCACTCAAGAACATTCAAACCCTAAATCATAATCGAGTATATAAATAAATTCATTTCATGACGTTATTAGTGCAAGAGGAAATTAACAATCATGAATTCAAAACAAGATTAAAGCATCAAATTAAATTGTTTAAATGATGCATACAAACTAAAATAGAAAAATACCCAACTTATCAAGAGCCCTAATTCTTACAAGTTTACATCAGGTGCACCAAAGGAATTTAGCCTCTCATAGAGATTGAAGCTTGAAGAATATGTAGAAGACTTGCCATGGAATAATCTCTTTATTCGTTGAATATGGAGTGGTGATGAATTAGTAAGATAATAACAATAAAATGAATTTCATGTTTTTTTCCTCATAAAAACATCCCGAATAGAAAGCTTTATTCAGTCATATCTTGATCTTTGGTCAAAGGAAATTAATTCCTTTTAATTGATATGGTCCACGAAATAAATGGTTAAGAAAATTGCCATGGTCCATCCACTCATAATATTTGGACTAACCCAAAAATTGCACCTTAGTCTTTGAGCCAAGCTTGAATAAAACAATAACCCCCAAGACAATTTAATTACTAATGATAATAATCAATTAATCATGATGTGTGCTGTCAATTTGTTGTTAACTCCTCGAGTCATGTAACTCATTGTGTGAAATCAAAGTCAAACATAGTTAAATGCTAGAATTTATTTCATCCGGTCCCTCCTGGCTTCAATCCAAAACCTCGTTAAGCTCCCAAAAATGCACTTTAAGTTCTTCTAAGCCTACGAACATAAATCATATCAAATTAATATATTCTAAAATATCAAATCACATAAAAACACAATTTTAATCGTGAGAAACTAACGACTTTCAACCCCGTATCACATCCCCACACTTATCTTTTTGCTTGTACTCAAGCAAACTTATTTTTCATTTTCGCATTTTTCCAAACAAAAAGAAAAAACATCCCATTCTTAATAAAAGTTAAGGCTTAGAGTCATACCCGGGTCACACGTTTCACAATCAAAAGTCACTCAATCAATCAAATGAATCTTTCTTTTAAAAGTATAGTAGTTAACCATGATTAACCTACCATTAAAGATGATAAACAAACGTGCACATCCCTCACAATAATCTCTCCACTCGGTTTATGATTTAACTAGCAAAGATGTGCTAGTATATATAATAATGTACACTCAAAACCGATCATAACACACATTAGCATATGCTTGCAACTCAATCATTCTCCACCAAATTGTACAAAACTAAGGCACAAGTCAAAAGGTCTTTAGAAGGTTTGTAATGGGGTTAAGCAAAGGGTATGGAATGGGATATTTTGAAAGTGACTAAAGTGACGAAAATTCAATTTTTATTACATCAACTATCTACAAATAAACAAATTATCAACTCTTCAAGGCAAAAATTGCGCCTTTTATTTGCTAAACACTAACACATTCCTTTTTTTTTCATAACAATTTTCAACTCTTTTTCTCATTGCATTTTCAATGGTTTCTTTTTATTATTTTTCTTTTGTTTTTCTTTATTTCTTTCTTTTTTTTACAATTCAAACAAAATAACTAACCAAAATGGTTCACAATAAATAAATACTCCTAAAATCGAAGTTTCATCACTCGGGTTTAAAATAAAAAGGCTAAATGGGTCAAACGGATAAGTTGGGTGATCAAACGAAAGGTTAAGGCTCAAAAAATGGTTGACTAAAGGATATTTTTTTTGGGTAAATGGTATAAAATAGTTAAAAAATAAAAAGGTGTATTCTAATGCCTTATTAATTCATGTGCTTAGAATTGGCCTATGGTCTCAAACGCATTAAAAGGTTCAAGTTCTACAATGTGTTATTATAATGTCACACTCAATCCAAAGAAACATGCATGTATAGATAAATCTAAAAATGTAGCATGTTGAAAGTGGCTCAATATCTCACATGAAAAATAGGTGGATTTGTGATGTGCACCTAGTAAACCAACCCCTCAAGTAAGTTATCTTCAAGTAACCACCCATAATTTCTTATAAAAACTTGATGAGAACACATCATGTAGTCCTTATGACCCAACCATGAAAAAAGACCAAAATAGTTTGTAAAATCCCTTGTTGACTCATTGCTAATTGTGCTTTTTTCGAATTCTTTAAAGAGGACAATTTGAAAAATTTGAAATTTTCTCCCCCATCCCCACACTTGAGATCAACATTGTCCTCAATGTGTAGAATTTAAATGGTGGATTTCAAAATACTTATTTTTTCTCCTTCCCCGCACTTAAGGCCAACATTGTCCTCAATGTGTAGTAAAGGTTTCAAAGTGTTTACGGGAATGTGATAAAGCTAAACAAAAGAATTCACCCTAAATCAACAATATATAGTTTAAAATCCACTAATTAAATCTAACTAAACAACCAAAATTAAAGACATGAAAATAGATGCACCTGGTTTTTCTTCATTCTTCAATTCCATGCTTTATTTAACAAAATAGTTTTCCAATTCCATTATGAATAAGCATGCAACTCACAAATGTGTAGAAGCAAGCTTCTCGCAAAAACATTAAGGGTTGTCAGTTTTACTTTTTGTTGAAAAACAATACCAAGTAATCTTTTAGTTAGTTTTGATCAGTGGCCAAAACTTGATCGGAACAAAATATACACTAACTAAGATAAATCCTTTAAACCTCCCGGTAGCCCGTTATGAGGACAAGTGAGGTCTCGTGAGGGTTATATAGGAAACACACCCACAACGTTTATTTACCTACCACACAAAATAAAAAAAAAAACATATACAAAAAGAAACAAATAAAGATACAAAAATATACAACTAACAAGTACCTCTTACTTATAAGAACCATAATAGTATTGCGGAGTATTTGCTGTGAAAGGTTGGTGATATTCTCATTATTGACAATGATATAAATACATGTACAAGGACAAAACATAAGGCTAAGATCAAGGAAAATATACATAGGTCACAATCTCTAATTTGACTAGAATCAATCTAATTGAATACAAATTATATAAAATAAATGAGAGTGCTTAAGACTTGCTAATACGCCCTCGTAAGATGGAGGATCCATTGGATACGCCAATCTTGGATCGTAGTGAGAGAAATGGGGATTTTGGTAGCGTCTTGGTGAGAACATTGGCAAGTTGATCCTTGGAGTTGATGTGAAAGACTTGTAAACGTCCATCATTTACTTGTTCACGAACAAAATGATAGTCGAGGGCAACGTGTTTCATGCGTGAGTGATAAATAGGGTTTGCACATAGGTAGGTGGCACCGGTGTTGTCACAAAATAGGGATGGAGTGCGTGTGACTGGAACACCAAGTTCATGTAGAAGATTTTTGACCCATGAGATTTCGGCAGCTGCGTTGGCGAGAGCTTTGTATTCTGCTTCGTTGAAGATCGGAAACCGTTTTTTTTGCCTTGAGGAGCGCCAAGAGATGATGTTGGAGCCAAGGTATAAGAGATGTGCTGTTGTGGATCTTCCTCCGTCATGTATTCCTCCCCAATCAGAATCTGAGAATGCTTGTAAATCAAGTGAGGACTGTTTATTTAAAAATAACCCATGGTGCAATGTTCCTTTTAAATATCGGAGGACTCGTTTGAGAGCTTACCAGTGTGACTGTTTGGGATTGTGCATGAATTGAGAGAGTTTGTTTACATCAAAATAAATGTCGGGATGAGTGAAAGCAAGGTATTGAAGAGTGCCAACAAGTTGGCGATATGGAGTGGAGTCAACGGATGGAGATGAATCATGAGGAATGAGAGGGTCGGATACTCTTAGAGGAGTGAGGACATCCTTGGCACCATCCATTTTGAATTTGGTCAAGATGTCATGGATGTGCCGATGTTGTGAGAGGAATAAGCCATGAGGCGTCTGAATGACTTCAATGCTTAAGAAGTGGTGAAGCGGACCAAGGTCTTTGATGGAGAATTTTTCACCTAAGGCTTGGACAAAGGAAGTCACAAAGGGATCATGGCTACCCGTGAGGACAATATCATCTACATAAACAAGAAGGTAGCAAGTAATTCCATGTTTGTTGTAGATAAATAGAGATGGATCGGATAGGGATTTTTGAAATCCAAAGGTGAGAAGGAATGTTTTTTAGTTCATTATACCATGCCTGAGGAGCTTGTTTAAGGCCGTA
The DNA here is from genome assembly GCA_030844895.1 of Ambrosia x helenae. NCBI lineage: Eukaryota > Viridiplantae > Streptophyta > Magnoliopsida > Asterales > Asteraceae > Ambrosia > Ambrosia x helenae. The sequence goes on along the minus strand of JAUTDX010000026.1, from coordinate 57,019 downwards.
GAGAGATTTTTTGAGTTTGCAAATGTGGGTTGGGTACTCGGAATGAGTAAATTCGGGTGGTTGAACCATAAACATGTCTTCATGCAGTGTGCCATGAAGGAAGGCATTGTTGACGTCGAGTTGACGTAGAGACCATCCACGTGAAAGAGCAATGGAGAGGACGTTTGGGATAGTAACCGGTTTAGTTACCGGGCTAAAGGTGTCAAAGTAGTCCTTGTCGTATTGTTGGTGGAAGCCTTTGGCGACGAGACGTGTCTTATATTTGTCAAGGGTACCGTCGGGCTTTCTTTTGATGCGGAACACCCATTTGCAACCAATGGGTGTTTGGGTGGTGTGAGGTACAGGTTCCCAAGTTGGTTTTTAAGCAAGGCATTATATTCAAGATCCATGGCTTGTCTCCAAGCAGGGTCTTTCATAGCTTGAGTGGGGTAGAAGGTTCCAAGGTAGATGGGATGGGGTGTCTAGTGGTGGAGTTGATAAAGTTAGAGTTAAAATATTTGGAATTTCGTTTTCGTTGTCAGCCGATTGGAGGAGGAGAAGTGGGTTCAACAGTGGTGTGAGGTGTAGAAATGGGGTCAGAAGGGGAGTGGTCTGGGGTGGATGAGACGGGGGATGTGGGTGAGGATGGGGAAGTTTCGGAGGTGGAAGTGGTTAGGGAAGGTTGAGAGGTGGGAGTAGGAGATGATGTAGAGGTTGTGTTTGTGGAAGTAGCGGGTGAAGTGGGATTGATTTCGGACAGAGGTGGGGACACGGATGGAATGGATGGTATGTATGGTGGAACAGTTGGTTGTTGAGGAGAGAGCACAGGTTGAGTGGGTAAGGGGTTGATGTTTAGAAAGGACTCAAAGGAAATGAGTGTAGTAGAGGAGTTTGTATCAACCAATGGAAAGATATGAGGAATAAACTCAACGTGTCGTGAGTGGTATTATTTTTTTGTGGCTGGATCAAAGCATTTATATGCGGACTTGGAGGGAGAGTAACCAAGAAAAATACAGGATATGGACCGTGGTTGGAGTTTTGAAGTAGTGTATGGGCGTAGCCAAGGGTAGCATAGGCACCCAAAAGGTTTTAGTTTGTTGTAGGTGGGAGGGACATTAAATAGTATGTTGTACGGTGATTTGTTGTTTAGGATGGTTGTGGGTAGCCGGTTGATTAGGTAGGTTGTCGCTTGAAAGGCATGGACAAAAAATTTAGTGGTAGGTGAGCATAGTGGAGTAAGGCAAGACCCGTTTCCACTATGTGACGGTGGCATCGTTCGGCCACTCCATTTTGTTCGGGAGTATGGGGAGGTGTTGTGTAGTGAGAGATTCCTTAAGATGTAAGATATGATTTAAGTCCAATATATCCCCCCCCCCCCCGTTATCAGTAAAAATAGAGATGAGAGATGTATGAAAAAAAAAAATTCCACTAATGTTTTGAATTGAGGAAAAAGAGTAGAAACATCGGATTTGCGCTTCATTGGGTATAACCAAATATATTTGAAAAAATAGTCAACAAACATAACATAATATTTGTAGCCATCGATGGATGTTTGAACGGGACCCATAAATCCGAGTAAACGAGTTGTAGGGTTTTTTTTGCAATAAAGGAGTTTTACCAAAAGGGAGCTTGTGACTTTTATGCAAAGAACAGGATCTAAAATGAAAAGACTCGTGCGACACTTTATTACAATTAACTCCTAATGTAGAAATTAAAGACTTAAATACTTGAAACGAAGGATGTCCAAGAATATGGTGCCACGCGACTAGAGATCCTGTTGTGGTAGTATTGATTTGAGGAGATGATGAGATTGGTCCGTAGTAAACGTCATCAACGTTCACTCCCCGCATGAGATGCGCCCCCGTGCATAGATCCGTGACTAGGAAATGATATGGAAAGAATTCAACAGAAACACGATTAGTCCGACAGATTTTTGCAATAGAAATAAGATTGTTATGTAGATTAGAGCAATTAAAACATTGTTTAAATTGAGCGGTCGTGAGTTGGTAGTAATGGTAGTATGACCAATGTGAGTTATAGGAAGAGATTTACCGTCACCCAAGACAATTTCATCGAGTCCCTCGTATTCAGAAAGAACATGCACTGATTGTTGATTTTTTGCGGTGTGATCCGAAGCACCAGTGTCCCACGTCCATGATGGATTTGAAGCATGAGGAAACGTGTGGTTCACAACAGGGCTGCTGATGAATTACCTTGAGGTGAGACCTGATGTTCTTTTAAGAAGCGTCCTAGTTTGCGACATTCTTTAGTTTCGTGACCCGGAATATTGCAATAAAAGCAGTAGGCATTGCTTCGGGTGGGTCGATTGTTTGGAGTCGGGTTTCGGGCTGACCCAGAGGAGCACGGGTTTGGTGAGGCTGCAGCATAGCTGTTGCGCCGGGTTTCAGTACTGAATCTACTGAAGGAGCGACCTGTGGAATGGGGTTGGGTTTGATTGACAGTGGTGATCGCGGGTTGAGCTGCACTTTCTTTAAGAGTGCGTTCATGATCAAGTAACTTGTCAAAAAGGTGAGAAAAAGCGATGGTAGTATCGCGGGTTTTGAAGGTGGCTATAAGAGTAGAATAATCTTCGCCTAGTTGATTCATGGTGTGGACAACAAGGTCTTCTTCAGGAATTGGGTTTTGAGTGATGGCGAGTTCATCAAAAATAGCTTTCATATCATTAAGAAACTCGGTGATGGACCGATTACCTTGTGGGTTTTTGGATAGGCGGGATTTGAGAGAGATGGTGCGAGAGCGCGAGCCACTTGCATAGCTTGAATTAAGGAGTTCCCATGCTTGTCAAGTGGTATCAGCGGAAGAGATGATGGGTTGGATTTGGTCCGTGCAACTGCCAAGAATGGCGGAGATGATTAATTGGTCTTGCCGGAACCACTTATGATAATCTGGATTGGGTTTTATAGTGGTGCCATCAGTTACGGTTTTTGGTGGAGTTGGGTCATCGCCTATGATGTGAGTGTCAAGTTCCAATCCGATAAGGGGGGTAAGGACTTGCTTTCGTTATGAGGGAAAGTTTTGAGGGGTGAGCTTAATGGGAAAGTGAGTTGCAGCGGTAATAGGCGTAAGGTGAGAGGCCATCGGAGGTGTTGTGGTTGGAAAAAAAAGAGGAAAAGGGATCGGAGGTGAGCTCAAGGGAGCAGGTTATGCTCTGATACCATATAAGAACAATAATAGTAATGCAGAGTATTTGCTGTGAAAGCTTGGTGATATTCTCATTCTTGACAATGATATAAATACATGTACAAGGACAAAATATAAGGCTAAGATCAAGGAAAATATACATAGGTTACAATCTCTAATTTGAATAAAATCAATCTAATTATATACAATAAATGAGAGTGCTTAAGTCTTGCTAATAACATGGTGGTCGAAGTGAATATTTTCCTACCGAGTTTCCAAGTTAAGCTCGATAGTTTACCTTCCATGCCCCAATCTGTTCATTCTCCTTCAACTTGTCCATCGAATCCAAGCATGAAGGTTTTATCCCACATTTTCCAACCGAGTTTCCAACATACACTCGGTAGTCTACATGCCAAATCCAGAATCGCTTCCCATTTATTGGCATGATAATTGGGTGATTCTTCTTGCGGGGCCATTTTACAATATATTGCCTAATGTCCTCCCAACTCACCTTCCTCTTCTTCATCTTTGAACCTTCATCCTCCACTTTGTTGGGTGCAATGATCAATACAGGATGAGATTTGTGAGGAACTTTCACCTCAGCCACCAGATCTTCATGAGATGCTAAGTCTTCAGTTGGGTTTAACTATACAAAAAGACTTGCAATATCTTCATCTATATCAGCATCTACCATAATACCATAGGCCAAATTGTTTTGCTCACACTTAAGTTGGGCAAATTCCTCAGCTAGTTGATGCACTTGCTTTGCCAAAGCCTCATCAGATTTATCCCTCATCTCATTCACTCTTTTTATCTCCTTGATGTCACTGTTGAACTCTTTGGCCACGTTCATTAATGCATCCAACTTTGACCCCAAAAAGTCATTTCCACCACTTTGATTGTTTGAGGATCCACCTTGGTTGTAACTACATTGATAAATGTTATCATTGTTGTCATACCATTGGCCACCACCTTGATTGTAGCTATTTCTTTGGTAGCTTGTTTGGTTACCCCTTGGCAGTTTTGATATTGTTGCATCCTTTGGCTAAATGAACTCCATTGATACCTGTTATTTAACTTATAATATTCTTGGGAGTTTAAATAGTGTGGCTGATGATGTGAAGAAGATAATTGTGAATCTTCAGGTTTATCTAGCCCAAAAGTAATATGATCTTGTCATTCTTTACATGCTATAATTCTCTTACGGGCCACTGGACAATCTCGCCACAAGTGATATGGGCTCCCACAACAAGGACAAGTATTATCATCACCTACCCAATACATGGTGATGATGACGATCAAGTCTTGCTAATTTTCCAATCTTCCGATTTTACACAAGTGGCATGTATGCATTATCTGTCACTTGCACACTTAACACACCACGCATAACAACGAACAAAAAGAAGTAGCAAAGACAAGAATTAAACAGTTCATCACACTAATCAACTATAGACACAAAAACACCAAGCACACGAACTCCCCGGCAACGGCGCCAAAATTTGATCGGATGTCACAGTCCGGTTAAAAATAATATTTATAGAGTTACCTTATCACCTTTAACTATGTAGTTAGTGGTAATAGGGTGTCGAACCATGAAGAGTTTGTGGTTGGTGCTAGTGTTTAAAATTGATTAGTTTTTGGTTATGATGTTGTCTAGTAAATTATGAAGTTGCTACAAAGTTTATTTAAGAAATTTAGAAAAGTGGCGATTAATGGTTTACATGCAAAAAGGATTAAAATTGAAATAGGATTAGTAACTTAAAAATTGTAATTGAAGTTTGTAAAATTGTGAACAATAGTAAAGAGAAAAGGTTACACCCGATTTCACAAGCAATACACGGGTACTATCACAATTGGGTAGCAATTAAAGTTGTACAAATCATTAGCGGGGTTGTTGTTACAAGACTTAGGTGCGCCAATAATCGTCAAACACTAAACAATGGATAATTACACATTTTATCACTCAAGAACATTCAAACCCTAAATCATAATCGAGCATATAAACGAATTCATTTCATGACATTATTAGTGCAAGAGGAAATTAACAATCATGAATTCAAAACAAGATTAAAGCATCAAATTAAATTGTTCAAATGATTGCATACAAATTAAAATAGAAAAATACCCAACTGATCAAGAGCCCTAATTCTTACAAGTTTACATCAGGTGCACCAAAGGAATTTAGCCTCTCATAGAGATTGAAGTTTGAAGAATATGTAGAAGACTTGCCATGGAATGATCTCTTTATTCGTTGAATATGGAGTGGTGATGAATTAGTAAGATAATAACAATAAAATGAATTTCATCTTTTTTTCCTCATAAAAACATCCCGAATAGAAAGCTTTATTCAGTCATATCTTGATCTTTGGTCAAAGGAAACTAATTCCTTTTAATTGATATGGTCCACGAAATAAATGGTTAAGAAAATTGCCATGGTCCATCCACTCATAATTTTTGGACTAACCCAAAAATTGCTCCTTAGTCTTTGAGCCAAACTTGAATAAAACAATAACCAACAAGACAATTTAATTACTAATGATAATAACCAATTAATCATGACTAGGTTAGAGCCCTGCGTGTACACGCGGTATATGTCCATGTCAAATGAAAAAAATTCTATAAAGATCGTAGTATTTAAATTTTATTTATTAAAAGTTACGTAATACGATTCGGATGAATTTTGGTTGATTGTAAATTATCATAAAAAATGTTTAATCTTACCCAATAACATATATATTAATCAACAAATGTTTGATTAGACGTGATTTAAAAACAAATAAAGAAGTGAATAAACATATATTTATTGTAACGACATGCAAATGAAGATTAAATCCAAAGTAAATAAATGTAGTTTAACAAATCATACAACCAAAAAATCATAAAAAAACGATTTATGCAAAATATGATCGCATACTTATTCACAAACTTCAAAATATTTTTTATAGACAACATTTGTTATTTATTATTAACGTTGTCATCTTTATCCAATATTAGTATGTCCCTTGGTTTAAAAAAGCGCGAGGCGCTCCGAGGCGTTTTGGGTCCAAAATCTGAAGCACGGGGCTTAAAGCGCGAAGCGAGAGCTTCACGTATAGTATTAAACAATTATAAAAAAATATTTATATATCTCAATATGACATTTTCTACATGTTAATCTGTAAGGACAAAAAGGATTGAGGAAACCACTTTTGCAAACCTTAGTCTAATTCAAACACTACAAAAAAATGCCATTTAGTGGCACACACTTTTAATGACATTTAGCCTTTGTGCCACTAATTTAAGTTTTTAGTGGCACTTTAAGCATGCCATAATTGCTTAGTTTACACTTTTAGTGACATTTTAGTTTTTATGCCATTAATTTAGGTTTTTAATGGCACTTTGCGTATGTCATTGAAAATTTCTACGTTTTTAATGGCACTTAGCATATGTCACTGAAAATTAAGTGTGCAAACAAGCCGAGACGACCAAGATGGTCTACGCTCGAACTCAAGTTCGTTTAACTTACAGGGGCTCGGTTCTTATTTTATTTATTAATTAATTTATATTAAGCATTATTTTATTTTTTTATTAATTTATATATACTTTAGTTGTTTTATAATAATATTATAATAAATAAATATTATAAATAGATATATATATATATATTTATATTAAATACAAATTATATAAATAAAATGTTCTTTTAGGCTTGTGAGCAGTGAAGCTCGGGCTCCTTTACTAAACAAACTTATTTTTAACCTCGGACTCAAGTTCTAACTAGTTTAAACTCTACTTGTTTTTGAGTGTTTTTTCAAATCAATATACTTAAATGAAAATTTTCACACACTCTTGAATATTTCTTCCCAAAATATTTCCCGCACCTCACTCACAAAAAATCTCATTTCCCCCTCAAAATTTCATCTCAAAATTTATTTCTAAACCTAAGTGTGACCTCTTTTACATCTCTAACCCTCTGCTCTAGTCATCACTCTTCAGTTTCTGGTTCGTGTTCTATCTCTAATATTCCCCAACTCTCATAAGCATATTAGCAGGTGACTTTACCCTAGTGAAACAAACATTGACTAAGCAACTCCAGGTGATAGCAGAGTTAGGGTTCTTCTAAGTGTAGTTTTTATTTTATTTTTACAATTTAGTTCGTATTCTCGTTTTTTCTAATCAATTTTGTCGTTTTCCTTTCTTTTACACAGCTTGCTAAGAGAATTTCAGTTTTCATCATCTATTGAACTCTCATAGGGAGGGTTCTTAATCGGTAACAATTTTCTACAATTTCTACGTTTCCTTTTCAAATTTAATTTTCATTTGTGTTGATTAATATATAATATGATAATTTCTTTTGAGTATTTGTCATCATATGGTTGTGAAGTGGAGCCTTTGATACATAATCTGATGGAGCTTTCCAAGGAGTCCATTCTTTAGTATTAATATTTTTATTACATCCATTCAGCAAAGTATTTTTTCTGTTTTACTTTGTGGAACTTAGTCACATAATGATAATAATGTACTAGGTAAAACTTAAAGTGTGTGCTTGTTGCTTTCAACTTTAGTTGGCTAAAAGACATGATATATTTTGAAAATTGTTGCACTTACATATTGAACTCATGTTACCAAGTCATATGAATCTTATTGATATTGTTACTTTTTACTAAAGTACTAACTATTACATGGACTAAGTTTTACTGACAATGGTGTAGATACAGAGTCACATTAATTCTCAACCATTGCCAATGACCAAAAAGAAAAAGAAAAAAAAAAGATTTTGATTATATGTCTTATGCAATGTTGTGCTGGTAAGTATGAACTTGGGGTCACCTAAAACTATGCTAAAATGTTGTATATATCATGGTCAACCAATAATTGCTATCAAAGTTAACTCATATACTGTTAATTCTTCTCTTAATAAAAAAATACCAAGAAACAGTGAATTGTACTAAATAAAATTTAAGTCACCAATATACTGCACTTCATTCTCTTGAAATATATACAACCCATGAATGGATAACATTAACACCCGGAGTCTATATAATTTAATGATTTAAAATACCATTGTTAGATAGGATGCTCAAAATGTCCAATTCACTTGCATATGTAACGTGATGATGATCAAATTTATCCTTTGTATGTCTTAAAATTCTTCCACGGATATTTTTATAAGTTTTGTTGTGATTGGTTTGGTTGAAGATTATGTTGTTGTCCACTGTGCACAGCTTTGGGTCAAAGGCTATTTCAGGTATTATTATATAGTGTAGTTTTCATAAGAAACTTTGTGTCAACATTCCTGATACATTTGTTTACATTCTTGAAAAGGTTTCAAGTCAAAACATTCATGGTTAAAAGGTCTTATAATGTCCATAACAACCATTTTTGTTTGCTGTCAATAACAGGTCAGCCGTGTTGCAGACACTATGTTGAGGTTGTAACCATTTTATTATGGCACGATTCTTGGTCAGAAGTTAGCTAACAACATGATTGAGTTTTGGTAAATGTTCTGAATTTTTCTAAATTTGTCTGATGTGGTTTCTACTGGTTTTTACCGGTGGTTTATCGATAAAATAGTTTTTGACAACAAACAAGTTCTTGTAGAGGTTGTTTTAGGGCCTTAAACATTTTATTTCAGCATGATTTTTGTTTAGAAGTTAGTTAATTATGTGTCGTTAACTCTCATATTGGAAGTATGCTGAAGATCAAATGTTCAATTTACAAAACAATAACTTTTTTATGTTTAGATCAATTCTTATGAAGATGTCAGGGGTTGTTTATTTACTAATGGTTTTAGACGTTAGACCTACTGTAGTTCTTATGAGCCTTTGTATACAGATATGATGATGATATTTAAATGATGATACCCAACTCATTATGATTTAAATACAAAAAAATGGGACCTATTTTTTGCAGCAAATTATAGCCTGAAATCTTTGTTAAAAACGGGTGTGATACTAATAGAATTTCTTTGGATAATGCATGGAAATAACTTTTAGGTCAAGCTTTTAATAACAAAACCATCATTGTTGATCGTCTTTACATTGTTTTGGTAGCTTGGATTACTTTATTTTGGTGGGTTTAATAGCCAAGCTTCTCATGCTACTTGCAAACATGTAGGCATACATTTTGGCAACTACAGTGCGGGGATCTAGGACCAAACACCTTTAAGGGACTACACGAGGGTAGAAGAAACTTGACATGGCAACAATGGTCTTATAAGGTTGTAATCTGTTACTGAAGTGCGGAAGGAGGGGCTAGAGCGTTACGAGTCTGTTAATATTCATGTGAGTTGTATACATGTAGGTCCGTTAGATTGAGATTTTTAGGGTTTTGAAAGGTTTCTAGAAAACACGATAATAATAGGCCTCGACTATATGGGAATCAAGCACCAAATAATAATATAATATGAAGTTTACGAATTTTGGTTGCAGGTGTACATAGATGGAGATAAGAAAGATGGGTCATGTGGTCAATATGATCAAATTTGCAATGCACGATTACCTAGAGGACTTGATCTCCACTCAGTTCCCTCTAATGAGCCTGCTGCATCCTTACGGTAAACGTCTCTCTAATTCTAATTAGTTATGCGCGCACACACACACACATGTTCTATTTTAATACAACTTTTATGCACTAGATCAAATCAAGACTACAAGAACGTTCAGTTGGACAACCTTTGTGATTTTACTCAAACTGAAACATCCCACAATGTATCATTTGAGGCAACAAATTCATTAGTTTCTATGAAGAACATTAATCTGGAACCTATAAAAACCATGGTCAGCACATCTTTGTCATGTCCATCTTTAGTTTCTTAATTTACTTTCTTAGAGTTCTCATTATACATAAGTTTTAAGATTTTAAATGATTGTTATCTTTTAATATGACAAATTCCGTGCAAAACCAAGCATTATTTTGTTGACAGTAGTAAGGTAGATGTAACTGTGACACCCGGCAAATTCTGGTTAACAACGTTGTCTAGATGAAAGTCTACCTTAGCGAGTCACGCGTATATTATACTTAACTGGGTTAGTTAAGTCGTGTTATGGTTCGGGAACTATCGGTTTAGTATAGAAGATCATTGGATGTTGGTCTAGAGGTTCATTAGATGTTAGTCCTTAACCAAGTGTACAAATGGTGACGATTCGTAGAATCGTCAGGTCATACGGAACATACAAGTCTCGAGTCCCGGGAATTGGTGAACGAGGGTGAATATGTTTGTTTGCAAGTGTTATGTGTTTACAATCATTATGTGACTTGTCGGTATGTGAAAATGTGTTAACGTATGTTAAAACGGGGTTTAACGCGCAAAATACAAGGAACCAGCCCCTATAGGCGATTAGGGGTGGCTAATCGCCTATAGGGAGGGCGATTGGGCAATCTTATGGGCGATTGGGGCTAATCGCATGCCCTAGGGGGCGATTAGGCCCCAAATGCATGAACATCATGCGATTAGGGTCCCTAATCGCGTGTACAGGCTGCACAATCGCGTGTTACGTGCTGGACGACTAAAAACGACTATAAATACAATGCTTGACCTCCTAAACTTCACAACATCAACCCTAGTCGTCCCATAACCCGTCCCAACACACACACAACCTCTGGAACGTGATTTTTGATCAAAACACAAGGTTTCAAGCTTATTTCATCAATCTTTCCCAAATCTAAGGTGTGGTTTCCATCCATGCAATCTTTATTAACGTTTTTATTAAATCCCTAATGGTCCAGACCTGTTCTAAAACAAATAAGCTTTCTGAAAATCGTTAATAAGTGTTGTTAATTGGATTCTATCTATCATACATGTGTTATGTGTGTTTATGATTAAAAGCTAGGGTTTTTATGATTCAAGGAGATGATTAACATGTTATTAGGGTAGTTTCAGATTAATAATAATATCATGATGATGAGATCTGAGTTATTGTTAATTAGGGTTACGGTTTTGCATGCTAATGTGATGTTTCATGTTATGTGTATTATCTTTAAGATACATGATTGCATTCAGGGCTGATAGATCGAGGTTAAACGAAGGATTTTGGTGGATATATGTTTGATATAGTTGTTTGGATGATATTTGATGTTTACACACGTTCTGGGATTGATTTGGAGTGTTAAACGCGCGAAAAACCGGAACAGCCATGTTGCAGGCGAGTAGCAATCCTAATTGCCTATACTATAGGCGATTAGGAGGCTAATCGCCTATAGTATAGGCGAGTAGGGGCTAATTGCTAGTGAACAGCATGTCTTATGAGCTAATTGCTAACAGATGCATGTCTTATGACCTAATTGCTAATAGATGCATGTCTTATGACCTAATTGCTAGTGAAATACATGTCTTATAGCCCTAATCGCCTATAAGGTCAAGATTTACATGTCTTATGACCCTAAATGCCTATATTACATGCAATTAGCCTTCCTAAATGCCAGTTGACCAACCTAAATGCTAGTTGACTTTTCCTAATCGCGTATACTGCTGCTGTAAGTGTAAATTAGCATTCCGAGACCCGATTTGACATCTAGGAACATGCTAGGAACCCCGTAACATATCTAATAACTTGGTAACATATGTTTGGATGTAATTATGTGATACGTGAACTACGTGCTATAACTTGTTGGACGTTAACGTATGTTAAGTGTGATTGCATGATTGTTTGTTTGGGAGCGTAAACATAACACGGGGAGTCTCGGGTCACCAATGGGATGTCGAGTCTTGTACTTTGGGTCAGTTAAACAGTCACGGTGTTTTCAAACGAACTTGGTTATGGTCTGGACATCTAGGGACTAACTAACCCGCGGGTTATTAGTCTAAGTACTTGTAACTGTCATATGTTAGGTCGCCGCTTTACGGGACTAGCATAGCTGCTGAGTTTATTCGTGTTACGGAGTAACGCAACTTAAGGTGAGTTTACGGCCCCTCTTTTAACTGGTTTCACTTTTCGGGGGAGAAAACATGTGTTAAAACTTATGTTTGGTAACTACTGTCATACTATGGGTTTCTATTGTTTACTATACGATCTTTGGAAGTCCCGGGGGAACCATGAATGTGCGGGTTTGCACAACGGGGAAATGTGAATAGCGCTATTGGGAGTGACCAACCCCGCTCGTCGACTTGGAGGGTCGGCGGGTGCATATTGTCTCAAACAGGAACAACAGGTTACTACATCGGGCACGACATTTGGTTTGCGAGTTAGTAATGGTTTTCCAATCGTGATAGTAACAAAACATGCGCCTAGCTAGCGTACTTTGGTTTTCGATTTGTTATAGTATGGACAGGTTGAACTTGGTACTTGGATTACAAAACCTGTAAACTCACCAGCATTTTTGGTGCTGACGTAAACTTTTACATGTTTTCTCAGGTCGCTAAGGTAGCACAATGGAACTAGGGCGCACGCGTCTGCACGGCGTCTAGTTAGGATTGCATGGTTTTCAAACGTTGAACACTTGGTTTATTTTGGATTATGTTTTGAATAAGCTTCCGCTGTGATTGGGGATTTTAAACATTGTTTTTGAAATTGCATTATGTTCAATTAGACTTGTTTATTGTGATCGTTGGTTTGGATCCTGGTTTGTCATGCGCGTCGCGGTAAAACTCCGCAAGTGGATTTTGAGGGTGTGACAGATTGGTATCAGAGCCAATGGTTATAGTGAACTAGGACTGCATGTAGAGTCTAGTCTATAGCCGAGTCGCACACACTAGACGATCACATAGTACTAAACATTTTGATGGATTACGTATGGGCTGTCGGGGTGTCTCTAAATCATCTGAACTTTCTATGTTACATCATCCGTTCTATCATAGGTCGAGTTACTTGCTTTCTAGGTAGTGTGGTGTATTGGAGTAAATTGTGTACTGTTGAGATTTGTCCAAGGCTCGGACATCTCCCTTTCATACTCCAATAGAAACACTTGCCATAAACTACCGTAGTATTACGGTGTATAGCTAAGAGTCTATGTTCGGTGATTTGAACTTTGAACTAGGAGAACACTTGGAGGACCATGTAGAGCGGTTTATCATTTTGGGTGCACACAAAATCATAAACCGAAATGCATGAAAACCCTGGTGAGCTCTGGGTTCGAAGGGATAGTCCTGGATTGGATCTAGCTTTGATCTTGTAAACGTTAGTGGTTATCATTAGCTGCGAAACTAAATTTTCTCGTTCTTTCTGCCAGAATCATGTCTGGAGTACGAGGAGGACGTGGAGGTGGTCGCAATGGTGGACGTGGTGGTGGTCGCGGTGGTGCTGGTGGTCGTGGAGGTATTAACCTATCACAGGATGATCTGAACAACTTGCTACAAGCTGCCTTTCAGTTAGGGCACAATGGTGGTGGTGGTCCTGTTAACCCACCCCCACCCATGTGTACCTACAAGATGTTTCGGGACTGTAAGCCCCAGGAATTCTCTGGCACTGAGGGTGCGGTGAGCTTGCTTAGGTGGCTGGAGAAGGTGGAGTCAGTGTTTCTGATGTGCAACTGTCTCCCAGAGGATCGAGTTAAGTATGCTGCTGCGTTATTCCAGGATGTTGCTTTGACCTGGTGGAATAACATCACCCAGAACATGGGTATTGGGGAGGCGTATGCTATGCCTTGGGAAAACTTTGTTCAACTGCTGAAGCGTGAGTACTGTCCAAGGGAAGAGGTGCAGAAGTTAGAGCACGAGGTGTGGAACCTCAAGATGCCTGGGTCTGAAATTGAGAAGTATACTGTGAGGCGTAATGAGTTGGCAGTGCTGTGTCCCGATCTGCATGTGCCAGAATATAGGAGGATCGAACACTATATCTCGGGGTTAGTGCCAGAAATCGCAGGGTTGGTGGCTGCGGGAAATCATCCTACATACTCAGAGGTGGTCCGATCAGCTCACAGGATGACAAACTTAAAGGTGAACGAGGGTATCTTGCCTGCTAAGGGTTCGACTGTCAAGGCCCCAGAGAATAACAAGCGTAAGTGGGAAAACGAGGGGAAGGGATCTGGGCCAGCACAGCAGGGTAAGAGGTTTGATAATGGGGGTTCTTCTTCTACTGGTAACAAACAGGGTGGTTATGCGGGGAAACTGCCTAAATGCAACAAGTGTGGGCGTCATCATCAGGGGAACTGCGACGGTAATCGTTGCCATCGCTGCCAGCGATTTGGGCATTTTGCTAAAGATTGTCGGGCTACACTACCATCGACCCAGGCCCCGACTACTAACTCAGCTCCTACTACTCAAGGAACTACGGGAAGACAAGGATGTTACAACTGTGGTGAGACCGGTCATTACAAGAAGGATTGCCCGAAACTGAAGCAGGGCGGAAACAACGGTAACGGGAACCACGGGGGCGGTGGCAGGAATGCACGTGCCTTCGTCATTGGAGCCGCTGAGGCTAGACAGGATCCTGACACAGTTACCGGTACGTTCGTTCTCAATAATCGCTCTGTTAGTGTTTTATTTGATTCTGGTGCCGACAAGAGTTTTGTATCCATGGAAGTTAGTCGACTGCTAGATGTAGTACCCGTACCATTAGAAGCTAAGTATATTATTGAGTTGGCTGACGGTAAAAAGATTGAAGCTACTTGTATCCTTCGGGAGTGTCAACTAGAGTTGTCGGGTTTGTCGTTTCCCATCGACCTTATGCCGGTACCTTTGGGTAGTTTTGACGTGGTGGTAGGCATGGATTGGTTGTCTTTGTATCGCGCGGAGATTGTCTGTTACGAAAAGATTATTCGGATCCCTCTCCCTGATGGAGAATTCCTTTCTGTGTACGGTATCAAGGGTGGTGTTCCGCTGAATATCATCTCTGGCATGAAAGCCCTTAAGTGTCTTCGGAAGGGTTACTCGGCCGTTTTGGCACTCTTATCTGTTTCCTCAAGCGATGAGAAGAAGATCGACGATATTCCTGTTGTACGCGAGTTTCCTGATGTATTTCCTGATGATTTATCTGGTCTTCCTCCCCATCGTCAGGTTGAGTTCGGTATTGATCTCGTACCAGGGCTGCTCCTATTGCTCGGGCCCCCTACCGTCTTGCACCTCCCGAGATGCAGGAATTGTCTAGTCAGTTACAGGAACTCTTGGACAAGGGTTTCATCAGACCAAGTTCTTCCCCTTGGGGAGCCCCGATTCTATTCGTCAAGAAGAAGGATGGAAGTTTCCGATTGTGTGTGGATTACAGAGAACTGAACAAATTGACCGTCAAGAACCGTTATCCTCTTCCACGTATTGATGATCTATTCGACCAACTCCAGGGTTCTAGCTATTACTCTAAGATTGATTTGAGGTCCGGTTATCACCAGTTGCGCGTAAGGGAAGCTGACGTTGCAAAGACTGCCTTTCGTACACGTTATGGCCATTTCGAATTCTTGGTCATGCCTTTCGGTCTCACAAATGCACCGGCGGTTTTCATGGATTTGATGAACCGCGTTTGCAAACCGTATCTGGACAAATTCGTCATTGTGTTTATTGATTACATCCTGATTTACTCCAAGAACAAGACTGAACACGAGGAACACCTGCGTTTGGTTTTGGAACTCTTGCGACGGGAACAACTTTACGCCAAGTTTTCAAAGTGTGACTTTTGGTTACGCGAAGTTCAGTTCCTAGGACATGTGGTTAATGAACTAGGAATTCATGTCGATCCAGCTAAGATCGAAGCGATCAAGGACTGGGGAGCACCAAAGACGCCAACTGAGGTGCGGCAATTCCTAGGCCTTGCGGGCTACTATCGTCGTTTCATTCAGGGGTTCTCGAAGATCGCTCAACCCCTCACCACTCTTACTCAGAAGGATAGAAAATTCGACTGGGGTGAACCACAAGAGTCGACATTTCAAGAACTAAAGTCTAAACTTTGTTCTGCTCCTATTTTGTCCTTGCCTGAAGGCCCTGATGATTTCGTTGTTTACTGTGATGCTTCTATTCATGGTCTCGGTTGCGTATTGATGCAACGCGAGAAAGTGATTGCGTATGCTTCTCGTCAACTCAAGGTGCACGAGAAGAACTACACCACCCATGACTTGGAGTTGGGTGCAGTGGTTTTCGCGTTGAAAATTTGGAGACATTACTTGTACGGTACCAAATGCACCATCTACACCGATCACAAGAGT
This sequence comes from Ambrosia x helenae, assembly GCA_030844895.1. Classification (NCBI taxonomy): domain Eukaryota; kingdom Viridiplantae; phylum Streptophyta; class Magnoliopsida; order Asterales; family Asteraceae; genus Ambrosia; species Ambrosia x helenae. The sequence continues at coordinate 40,852 of JAUTDX010000026.1, read as the reverse complement.
CTTCAGCATATTTTCGACCAACAACATTTGAACATACGACAGCGACGTTGGATTGAACTTCTGAATGACTATGATTGTGCCATTAAGTACCATCCTGGCAAGGCGAATGTGGTAGCAGACGCCTTGAGCAGAACGCATATGGGTTCCTTTATTCGGGGGACTTCGGGAGCTTGTCTTAGATGAGGCTCATAAGTCCCGGTATTCTATTCATCCTGGTTCGGATAAGATGTACCAAGATCTGAAGGTGCTTTACTGGTGGCCAAACATGAGGTCGGATATAGCCTCATACGTGAGCAAATGCTTGACCTGTGCTAAGGTCAAGGTAGAATACCAGAAACCGTCGGGTCTCTTGCAACAACCTGAAATTCCGGAGTGGAAATGGGAACGGATTACAATGGATTTTGTCACGCAACTGCCTAAGTCACCGAGCGGGAATGACAAGATATGGGTGATTGTGGATCGGTTGACGAAATCAGCCCATTTTCTCGCTATCAAAGAGACTGACACCATGGATCGTTTGGCTCGTCTTTATCTAAAGGAAATTGTTTCTAAGCACGGGGTGCCGGTTTCTATTATCTCGGATCGTGATTCCCACTTTACTTCTCATTTCTGGAAGTCGTTGCACAAGGCTTTGGGTACCCAACTAGACATGAGTACAGCTTACCATCCACAGACTGACGGTCAGAGTGAGCGCACGATTCAAACTTTAGAAGACATGCTGCGGGCATGTGTGATCGATTTTGGCAAAGATTGGGAAGCTCATTTACCGTTAGTAGAATTCTCGTACAACAACAGTTATCACACGAGTATCAAGGCAGCTCCGTTCGAGGCACTGTACGGGCGGAAATGCCGTTCTCCTCTTTGTTGGGCTGAGGTGGGTGAGAGTCAACTCACTGGACCTGAACTAGTGTACGAAACTTCGGAAAAGATCGTACAGATTCGTAACCGTTGGCAGCGGCACGGGATCGGCAAAAGAGTTATGCCGATCAACGTCGCAAACCATTGGAATTCCAAGTTGATGACAAGGTACTTCTGAAAGTCTCACCGTGGAAGGGCGTCATACGCTTTGGGAAGCGTGGCAAACTCAACCCTCGGTATGTCGGTCCATTTACGATCCTGGAACGGATTGGACCGGTGGCATATCGTCTTGATTTACCGACGGAGCTCGGTAACGTACATAACGTCTTCCATGTGTCAAACCTGAAGAAGTGCCTGGCTGACGAGTCTCTCATCGTTCCACTGGAAGAGATCAAGGTTGATGATCGTCTTCGGATTGTGGAAGAACCTGTGGAGATACTGGATTACAAGATTCGTAGCCTACGTCATAGCAAGATTCGCATTGTGAAGGTTCGCTGGAACTCGAACCGGGGACCAGAGTACACTTGGGAACGGGAGGATCAGATGAAGTCTAAGTATCCTCATCTCTTTCCTAAGGAAGCGTTCGAATCAAGATACGTCTCCACTGCTGCTGAATGAATCTCGGGGCGAGATTCCTTTTAACGTGGGGATGATGTGACAACTCGGGTAAATCTCTCTTTTGGTTTCTATCTTTTATTTGTTTCTTTCGTCATTCCTTTTGGTACTTGTGCAATTTTCGGGACGAAAATTCTTTTAACGTGGGGATGATGTGACACCCGGCAAATTCTGGTTAACAACGTTGTCTAGATGAAAGTCTACCTTAGCGAGTCACGCGTATATTATACTTAACTGGGTTAGTTAAGTCGTGTTATGGTTCGGGAACTATCGGTTTAGTATAGAAGATCATTGGATGTTGGTCTAGAGGTTCATTAGATGTCAATCCTTAACCAAGTGTACAAATGGTGACGATTCGTAGAATCGTCAGGTCATACGGAACATACAAGTCTCGAGTCCCGGGAATTGGTGAACGAGGGTGAATATGTTTGTTTGCAAGTGTTATGTGTTTACAATCATTATGTGACTTGTCGGTATGTGAAAATGTGTTAACGTATGTTAAAACGGGGTTTAACGCGCAAAATACAAGGAACCAGCCCCTATAGGCGATTAGGGGTGGCTAATCGCCTATAGGGAGGGCGATTGGGCAATCTTATGGGCGATTGGGGCTAATCGCATGCCCTAGGGGCGATTAGGCCCCAAATGCATGAACATCATGCGATTAGGGTCCCTAATCGCGTGTACAGGCTGCACAATCGCGTGTTACGTGCTGGACGACTAAAAACGACTATAAATACAATGCTTGACCTCCTAAACTTCACAACATCAACCCTAGTCGTCCCATAACCCGCCCCAACACACACACAACCTCTGGAACGTGATTTTTGATCAAAACACAAGGTTTCAAGCTTATTTCATCAATCTTTCCCAAATCTAAGGTGTGGTTTCCATCCATGCAATCTTTATTAACGTTTTTATTAAATCCCTAATGGTCCAGACCTGTTCTAAAACAAATAAGCTTTCTGAAAATCGTTAATAAGTGTTGTTAATTGGATTCTATCTATCATACATGTGTTATGTGTGTTTATGATTAAAAGCTAGGGTTTTTATGATTCAAGGAGATGATTAACATGTTATTAGGGTAGTTTCAGATTAATAATAATATCATGATGATGAGATCTGAGTTATTGTTAATTAGGGTTACGGTTTTGCATGCTAATGTGATGTTTCATGTTATGTGTATTATCTTTAAGATACATGATTGCATTCAGGGCTGATAGATCGAGGTTAAACGAAGGATTTTGGTGGATATATGTTTGATATAGTTGTTTGGATGATATTTGATGTTTACACACGTTCTGGGATTGATTTGGAGTGTTAAACGCGCGAAAAACCGGAACAGCCATGTTGCAGGCGAGTAGCAATCCTAATTGCCTATACTATAGGCGATTAGGAGGCTAATCGCCTACAGTATAGGCGAGTAGGGGCTAATTGCTAGTGAACAGCATGTCTTATGAGCTAATTGCTAACAGATGCATGTCTTATGACCTAATTGCTAATAGATGCATGTCTTATGACCTAATTGCTAGTGAAATACATGTCTTATAGCCCTAATCGCCTATAAGGTCAAGATTTACATGTCTTATGACCCTAAATGCCTATATTACATGCAATTAGCCTTCCTAAATGCCAGTTGACCAACCTAAATGCTAGTTGACTTTTCCTAATCGCGTATACTGCTGCTGTAAGTGTAAATTAGCATTCCGAGACCCGATTTGACATCTAGGAACATGCTAGGAACCCCGTAACATATCTAATAACTTGGTAACATATGTTTGGATGTAATTATGTGATACGTGAACTACGTGCTATAACTTGTTGGACGTTAACGTATGTTAAGTGTGATTGCATGATTGTTTGTTTGGGAGCGTAAACATAACACGGGAGTCTCGGGTCACCAATGGGATGTCGAGTCTTGTACTTTGGGTCAGTTAAACAGTCACGGTGTTTTCAAACGAACTTGGTTATGGTCTGGACATCTAGGGACTAACTAACCCGCGGGTTATTAGTCTAAGTACTTGTAACTGTCATATGTTAGGTCGCCGCTTTACGGGACTAGCATAGCTGCTGAGTTTATTCGTGTTACGGAGTAACGCAACTTAAGGTGAGTTTACGGCCCCTCTTTTAACTGGTTTCACTTTTCGGGGGAGAAAACATGTGTTAAAACTTATGTTTGGTAACTACTGTCATACTATGGGTTTCTATTGTTTACTATACGATCTTTGGAAGTCCCGGGGGAACCATGAATGTGCGGGTTTGCACAACGGGGAAATGTGAATAGCGCTATTGGGAGTGACCAACCCCGCTCGTCGACTTGGAGGGTCGGCGGGTGCATATTGTCTCAAACAGGAACAACAGGTTACTACATCGGGCACGACATTTGGTTTGCGAGTTAGTAATGGTTTTCCAATCGTGATAGTAACAAAACATGCGCCTAGCTAGCGTACTTTGGTTTTCGATTTGTTATAGTATGGACAGGTTGAACTTGGTACTTGGATTACAAAACCTGTAAACTCACCAGCATTTTTGGTGCTGACGTAAACTTTTACATGTTTTCTCAGGTCGCTAAGGTAGCACAATGGAACTAGGGCGCACGCGTCTGCACGGCGTCTAGTTAGGATTGCATGGTTTTCAAACGTTGAACACTTGGTTTATTTTGGATTATGTTTTGAATAAGCTTCCGCTGTGATTGGGGATTTTAAACATTGTTTTTGAAATTGCATTATGTTCAATTAGACTTGTTTATTGTGATCGTTGGTTTGGATCCTGGTTTGTCATGCGCCTCGCGGTAAAACTCCGCAAGTGGATTTTGAGGGTGTGACAGATTGGTATCAGAGCCAATGGTTATAGTGAACTAGGACTGCATGTAGAGTCTAGTCTATAGCCGAGTCGCACACACTAGACGATCACATAGTACTAAACATTTTGATGGATTACGTATGGGCTGTCGGGGTGTCTCTAAATCATCTGAACTTTCTATGTTACATCATCCGTTCTATCATAGGTCGAGTTACTTGCTTTCTAGGTAGTGTGGTGTATTGGAGTAAATTGTGTACTGTTGAGATTTGTCCAAGGCTCGGACATCTCCCTTTCATACTCCAATAGAAACACTTGCCATAAACTACCGTAGTATTACGGTGTATAGCTAAGAGTCTATGTTCGGTGATTTGAACTTTGAACTAGGAGAACACTTGGAGGACCATGTAGAGCGTTTATCATTTTGGGTGCACACAAAATCATAAACCGAAATGCATGAAAACCCTGGTGAGCTCTGGGTTCGAAGGGATAGTCCTGGATTGGATCTAGCTTTGATCTTGTAAACGTTAGTGGTTATCATTAGCTGCGAAACTAAATTTTCTCGTTCTTTCTGCCAGAATCATGTCTGGAGTACGAGGAGGACGTGGAGGTGGTCGCAATGGTGGACGTGGTGGTGGTCGCGGTGGTGCTGGTGGTCGTGGAGGTATTAACCTATCACAGGATGATCTGAACAACTTGCTACAAGCTGCCTTTCAGTTAGGGCACAATGGTGGTGGTGGTCCTGTTAACCCACCCCCACCCATGTGTACCTACAAGATGTTTCGGGACTGTAAGCCCCAGGAATTCTCTGGCACTGAGGGTGCGGTGAGCTTGCTTAGGTGGCTGGAGAAGGTGGAGTCAGTGTTTCTGATGTGCAACTGTCTCCCAGAGGATCGAGTTAAGTATGCTGCTGCGTTATTCCAGGATGTTGCTTTGACCTGGTGGAATAACATCACCCAGAACATGGGTATTGGGGAGGCGTATGCTATGCCTTGGGAAAACTTTGTTCAACTGCTGAAGCGTGAGTATTGTCCAAGGGAAGAGGTGCAGAAGTTAGAGTACGAGGTGTGGAACCTCAAGATGCCTGGGTCTGAAATTGAGAAGTATACTGTGAGGCGTAATGAGTTGGTAGTGCTGTGTCCCGATCTGCATGTGCCAGAATATAGGAGGATCGAACACTATATCTCGGGGTTAGTGCCAGAAATCGCAGGGTTGGTGGCTGATATACGTTAAATTACACATATAAAAGTCCCCGTTTAACTCCCTTTTTCATACGTTTTTGACCTCATACATAGGAATTGGTACTTATTTGGGTATCTTTACGATTTCAGGTCTTAAACGATGTCCCGGAAACACAAGGAAGGAAAAGACGAAGAGTTCGGCGCGAAAACGGGCCATCAGGCCCTTCGAGCGGCCGCTCGAGGCCTTCGCGCGGCCGCGCGCCCCTCCCAGATATTTCTGGGGACCTTCCAGAAGGCCTACGTCACGTCTGCAGCAATTGGTCCACTTGGTGATAAAGCGAGCGGCCGCTCCAAGGCTTCGCGCGGCCGCTCGAGATCTCTGCTCTGCTATAAAATCCCCATTTCAGCTCACTGATCATTATTGGGTCTTGAGGGAAGCTTTTCTGGGCGATTTTTGGACGATCCAAGCTGCTGGAAAGCCGTTTAACAAGCTCGGAAGTCCATCCGTTCCATCCTTCATCATCCGATCCATCTCTTTAGCATTCTTATGGTTTGATCCTTGAAGCTTTTTATGATTCAAATCTGATTTTAGTATGCTATTTTGATGTTATTATAGTTATTCGTACGCCTACGGGCAAGAACAATAGTATTTAGTACGTAAAACAATCGTTTAGTATGTAATCATGTTTTGTATAAATTTGGCGTTTTTCACGGATTAGATCTTGATGATCATAGCGCAACCTTGTTTCGTTGTTGATGGATTTGTAGCTGTATTTGGATGACTTTAGCGATTGTCGAATGTGTTAGGCGGATACATGTTGAAAAACCGTCCGTTTAATCGTCCGGTAGTAGACTAGTTAACTTGTTAAATAGTTTATGCCATGAAACTGTAACCGGGTATTGGTTTGGTTAAAGTCAGTCGAATAACGGTTAAAAATGCTTACCGGCACGTAAAAGGGTTTAAAAAGCCTAATGGTGCCGTTACTAGTCTTTGACACGGTTAATGATCTTTGGTAGTTATTTTGGTAAAAATGGCGATCTTAGTAGATCTGGGGTCAAAGTTGGTAAAATGGAATAGGTTGTGAAATGATCTACTTTATGCTAGTTTAGGTGGCTATGTTGTGTATTCGGTATCGCTTCCCTAAATTAGTGAGGTTAGAATACTCTTAACGGATGACTAACTTATCTTTAGAAGATCTGCGTGAGATCATATCAGCTGCTCGCTAATGAACGACTTGAAGCGGTTAACGTGTGTATTCGTGTTAGCTTTCTGTATAGTTGTCATGTTAGGATGCCCGAAAGGGACACTAACTGTCGGAAAATGGGAATGTTGATCACGCGCCTATATTACTTATTATATTTAGATAACATGCTAGGATTGGCAAAAATATAGTTTATATAGTTATATTTTCTATTTGGAGTCGTAGTTAAGTTATTTACATGTTTTAGAATTAATTTAGTTTTAAACAAAACTCAAACTTATCTTTTCCTACTGGTAAATCGGGGACAGAGTTTTAGTACAATTGCTCCGCGCGCGTCCATGGATCGATACTTGGTTCTTATCTGTACTTACTACATATATGACAGGGTACACTTGCCCTAGTGTGTGTGTTTTAATATGAAGGTCGAAACCATTTTTATAAATATTAAAGCAAAAACGTGTGTTAAAATCCATTGTAAAATATGTATAGTTACGCACACGTCAAGTTTTTGGCGCCGCTGCCGGGGACGCGACGAGCTTTAGGAACGAACCGAGTCAACTTTTTACCAGTGTACATGCTTGTGAATACTTGTTTATACTTCTTTGATTCGTTATTTCATTAATTTATTTGCATATATGATTATTTGAATTTTTATTAGATTTATCTGTCTGTTGATATATTGGATTAATTTTAGATTGGTTTATAGGTTGCATATAGATTCGTTCATTTATCTGCTTATAGAATTGTTTGATTTGATTTTTCGTTCATTAGGAAGTTGATAGATTTAATTTATTGAATATTGGATTAATTGGTTTGTCTATAAATTTGATTTGTTCGTTATTTGATTAATTAGATTTATTTGTTCGTATTTGGACTAATTATTAATTTCATTCTTTGTATGGTTTTAGGCTTAGTCTGCTTATTTCTGTTCATTTTATTAATTCTATTTGTTTATATTTGACTTACTTGTATATATTTGCGCTCAGTTATTTTCGCATGAATTTATTGATTCTTTATTTCATTTATTTATTTTTCTGTCTTTTATCGCCTTTTTGGGTCTGTCATATATTCGCCTGTTGCAACTGTATCATTCTTACATGCAGGTTGATGTCCACAAACCCAGGGACTTCTGGTGATCTTTCTGACGAGGAGCTAAGGCGCCTGAGGAGAAGCGAGCGGATTAGACTTCATAAATTGCGTCTTGTTTCTGATATTCTTATTGCTGCTCCTATTGTTGAGGTCCCAATTGAGGAGGCGAGGCACGATCTGGCCGACGACAACGGGTCGGACGCCCACAGCGACATTATCATGGCGGATGACGACATTCCGCTGAATGATAGTGGTCGTCCAGGAGGAGATGGACTCGCGCCGAGTATTGTCCGTCCGGCTATTTTGGCGGACCATTTCGAGATCAAATCTAGTATCGTGAATATGATACAAAACTCGGTGCAATTCGGTGGACTGGAGCACGAGGATCCAGGCCGACATATTGCTGCATTCTTAGAGGTTTTAGCCACCTTTAAGATGACGGGCATCTCCGATGATGCTATCCGTCTCCGACTCTTCCCATTCTCACTGCGGGACAAAGCCCGGACTTGGCTTCTGTCACAACCCGCAGGGTCGATCACGACTTGGGCAGAGTTGTCACAACAATTCATGCAGCAGTATTTTCCTCCTGAAAAGACACAAAAACTGAGGAATCGCATCATGACATTTCGTCAGGATGACGATGAATCATTATACACAGCCTGGGAAAGGTTTAAAGACCTACTCTTGAGTTGCCCGCACCATGAGCTTTCGAAAAGGCATTTGGTGCAAACTTTTTATCAGGGACTCGGGTATGCGTCTCAGGAACGCCTTGATGTATACGCTGGGGGAGACATCGGAACAAAGTCTCCTAGGGAAGCGTGGAGCATTATTGAGAAGGCGTCCCTAAAATCTAAATCCCGGCAGAATGATAGATCTAGGTCTTCATCTGCCAAGGCTGGTGTGCATGCCGTGGATAACTATACGGCGATTTCGGCACAGATAGCGGCTCTGGCTACGAGATTCGATAACTCTCAGCAACACGTAGCGCAGTCCGATTGTTTGTGTGTGGAGTGCGGGGTATCTCACGAGCCTGGCTCGTGTGCTCAGGGGGTGATGTATACAGGCCACGAGGAAGTGGACTACATGGGTAATCAAACGAGACCCCAGAATAACCCTTACAGCAACACTTATAATCCGGGTTGGAGAAATCACCCGAACTTCGGGTGGAGATCTGGTACTTCCAATCAGAACCCTCTCGGATTCCAGCAGAGAGCCGCCGCGCCACAACAGTCCTACCAGTCCCAACAGCCTTACCAGTCCAACCAACAGCCCTACCAGTCCAACCAACAGCCATACCAGGGTCGTGGTCAATCGTCCCAGCAGAGACCGAACCAATACCAGAACCAGGGCGCCGGGAGCAGCTCCCAGCAGCACGCCCCTCATGGTATGTCTAAGCTGGAGGAGATGATGTCTCAGCTCCTTACCAACACCTCTAATTCCAATCAGATCGCTGAGCAGCGCTACCAGCAGCATGAGGAGCGCTTCACAAATTATGAGGGAGAAATGAGGGGCCAAAAGGCGTCGATGCAGGCCATAGAGAACCAGGTTGGCCAGATGGCAAAATGATGTCTGAGAGACAGCAGGGTGGTCTTCCAGGCAACACTGAGCCGAACCCAAGAGGGCATGTGAATGCCATTATGACGAGGAGTGGTAAAACCACGGGACCAGACACATCGGGCTCACCACCGATCACTGAGACGGTCCAGACTGAGTCTTCGGACGAGGTGCACGCTAGGCGAGTCCCAGCAAGTACAGCACAGCTACCGAAGCCAGTCACAGACTACACTCCTCCTGTTCCATATCCTGGTAGACTTAGGAAGCAGAAAGACGAGGCGCAATACGGGAAATTTCTCGAGCTGTTCAAGCAGCTACATATAAACATCCCGTTTGTTGAGGCCTTAGCACAGATGCCTAAGTATGCCAAATTCTTGAAGGACATCCTCACAAATAAACAAAAACTTGAGGACCTGTCCTGCGTTCTGTTGAACGAGAACTGCTCTGCAATTCTGCAGAATAGACTGCCCATGAAAATGGGCGATCCTGGTAGCTTTACCATCCCTTGTCTGATAGGTGATATGACTGTCAGTAATGCACTCGCAGACTTGGGGGCCAGCATAAACCTTATGCCTTATAAGGTTTTCGAGAAGTTGGATCTGGGTGAACCTTCACCCACCAGGATGAGTATTCGCCTCGCTGATCGTTCGATCAAGTATCCACGGGGGTTTGTAGAAAATATGCTTGTCAAGATTGACAAATTCGTTTTCCCTGTGGACTTTGTCATCCTAGATATGGATGAGGACTCTAAAGTCCCTTTGATTCTCGGACGTCCTTTCCTTAACACGGCAAGGACGATTGTTGACGTGGCTGCGGGCCAGATCACACTCCGAGTCAATGATGAGCACGTGACTTTTGACATTCAGAGGTCGATGCGCCATCCTGAGAGCCAAGACGATACACTATACTATCTTGACATAGTAGACCAGTGTGTCAGCTCTCGTATCAGAGGTGCTTGGGAGAGAGATGTTTCGGACACACATCTGTTGTGTGGGAGCCTAGATGGCATTATGCAGGAGGGCCATATAGATGAGCAGCCGGTCTATCAGATCGGTGATGATGGTTCCCAAAGTCCGGAGCGTTTTGTGGAAATTGAGCGAGAGGAAGAGGAGAAGGCGAAGCCGTCTGTTGAGGATCCACCGTCTCTAGAGCTGAAGGAGCTCCCGCCGCATCTCGAGTATGCATTTCTGGATGAGGAGGGGCGTCTACCGGTGATCATATCGTCTTCATTGACTGTGGAAGAAAAGAGCGAGTTGTTGAGGGTTTTAAAACTTCATAAACGGGCAATTGCCTGGAAGATCGTAGACATCAAGGGGATTAATCCCTCTTTCTGTACTCATAAAATCTTGATGGAGGATGTCTACAAGCCTTGTGCGCAGCACCAGAGGCGTCTGAACCCGAACATGCAAGATGTTGTTAAATCCGAGGTGATTAAACTGCTTGATGCTGGATTGATATATCCCATCTCGGATTCTGTTTGGGTTAGTCCTGTGCACGTCGTGCCCAAGAAGGGTGGCATGACGGTGGTCACAAATGATAGGAATGAGTTAATTCCTACGAGGACCGTCACGGGGTGGAGAGTTTGCATTGACTATCGCAAGCTCAATGACGCCACCCGCAAGGATCACTTCCCGCTTCCATTCATCGATCAGATGTTGGAACGACTGTCGGGGAAGTTGTATTACTGTTTCCTTGATGGTTTCTCTGGATACTTTCAGATCCCTATCGATCCTGTGGACCAGGATAAGACGACCTTCACATGCCCTTTTGGCACATTCGCCTACAGGCGTATGCCATTTGGGCTGTGCAATGCGCCGGCGACCTTCCAGCGTTGCATGGTTGCCATTTTCCATGACATGATCGAGGACTCCATGGAGGTGTTCATGGATGATTTTTCTGTTTTTGGGAGTTCGTTCGATCATTGTCTGGGGAACCTGGAGCGGATGCTTCAGAGGTGTGAGGAGACCAGTCTTGTGCTGAATTGGGAGAAATGCCACTTCATGGTGAAGGAAGGAATAGTCCTCGGGCACAAGGTCTCCCAAAGTGGGTTGGAGGTTGATCCTGCCAAAGTAGATATCATTTCTAAGCTCCCTCCACCCTCCTCTGTCAGAGCGATCCGCAGCTTTTTGGGTCATGCGGGATTTTACAGGCGATTCATCAAAGATTTTTCAAAAATCGCCCGTCCGATGACCCGATTGTTGGAGAAGGATGCACCGTTTGTGTTTGGTGCAGAGTGTGTGAAGGCATTTGGCCTTCTTAAGCGTTTGCTTGTTGAGGCCCCTATATTGGTAGCACCCGACTGGGAGCTGCCATTCGAGATTATGTGCGACGCGAGTGATTTCGCGATAGGGGCGGTCTTGGGACAGCGGAAGGACAAGCACTTCCACCCGATCTACTACGCTAGCAAGACTCTTCATGATGCTCAGGAGCATTACACCACGACTGAAAAAGAGCTTCTTGCTGTAGTTTTTGCGTTCGACAAGTTTAGATCATATTTGGTGCTGTCGAAGACCATCGTCTATACGGACCATGCAGCGATCCGATACCTATTCAGCAAACAGGACGCGAAACCGCGCCTGATTAGGTGGATCTTGCTGCTGCAAGAGTTCGATATAGAGATTCAGGACAAGAAGGGTGCCCTGAATGTCGCTGCTGATCATCTGTCCAGGCTCGAGCATGATGATGCCGAGAACTCGGCGTGGGATACCATTAATGACAATTTTCCCCACGAGTTCTTGATGAGCGTTGAGTCTGTGGAAGATGTATCTCCATGGTTCGCGGATTTTGCGAACTACCTCGCGTGCGGGATCCTCATCAAAGGATTGTCGCACCAGCAAAAGAGGAAGTTCTTCGCGGACCTAAAGCATTACTTTTGGGATGACCCATTTTTGTTCCGGGTCGGGGCGGATCAGTTGATTCGCCGTTGTGTGTTTGGGGTGGAGGCGGCGCAGATCTTGCGCGATTGTCACGAAGGGCCTACCGGAGGTCACCATGGAGCAAATTACACTGCTAAGAAAGTGTTAGACTCCGGGTTTTACTGGCCCACACTCTTTCGTGACGCCCAGATACTGGTTGGTGCTTGTGATTCGTGCCAGAGGGCGACGAACATATCGGCACGCGACCAAATGCCGCAAAACCCGATTCAGGTCTGTGAGGTCTTTGACATTTGGGGCATAGACTTCATGGGACCATTCCCCTCCTCACGGGGCAATAGATATATACTCGTGGCTGTTGATTACGTATCAAAGTGGGCCGAGGCGCAAGCCTTGCCCACAAATGATGCCCGAGTTGTTGTGAGGTTTGTTAGGAGCTTGTTCTCACGGTTTGGTGCCCCAAAGGCATTGATTAGTGACCGTGGCACGCATTTCTGCAATGCGCAGCTTGATCGCGCGTTAGCACGTTATGGTGTCCACCACAGGTTATCCACCCCGTATCATCCACAGACAAGTGGACAGGTGGAGGTCACAAACCGTGGATTGAAGCGAATCCTTGAGCGGTCAGTTAATCAAAACCGCAAGGATTGGGCGGACAAGCTTGATGACGCGCTGTGGGCCTTTAGGACGGCTTACAAGACGCCTATTGGGACGACTCCCTTTAGGCTTGTCTATGGCAAAGCGTGTCATCTCCCAGTCGAGCTGGAGCATAGGGCATTCTGGGCTCTTAAAACGGCAAATTTGGATCTGAAGACCGGCGGTGAGACCCGTTTCTTGCAGATTCACGAGCTAGAGGAGCTTAGGCAACAAGCCTATGAGAGCTCGATGTTGTACAAAGAGCGCACAAAGAGATTGCACGACAGTCGCCTCAAACACCGAGAAGATTTTCAGGTAGGCGACTTGGTCTTGCTTTATAACTCACGCCTGCGTCTCTTTCCAGGAAAGTTGAAATCCCGATGGACAGGACCGTACACTGTTAAGGAAGTATATCCTTACGGAACTGTCTCGATTGAAAATTCAGAGGGTTTGACTTTCAAAGTCAACGGTCATCGCCTTAAAGTCTACATTGACGGACCGGTTGACAAATCCGTGGAGATGATCGATCTCTACGACCCGCGCGACTAATAAGTGTGGGGAAGTGAGTCTAGCTAGCGACTCGTTAATAAATATAGCACGGCGTGTATGGGCGCGCCAAATTGTATATATGTTCATAGTGTAGTTTAATTTGTAGTTAAGTTGTTTAATATTAACTTGTTGTTGTAGTTTGTTTTTAGTCTTTGCAGGTTTGATTCGCGCCTTGTGATTGTGTGGATAGTCGCTTTAAACCCATGGTATTATGATAGAAAGCGTCTAAAAACAGGTATGTTGGTTGTTCGGGTCAAAACGGATAAGCGCAGGCATGTTTGGGTGAAAAGTGCAGAAAAAAAAGCACATCAGTAGCTTCGAGCGGCCGCTCGGATATTCCGAGCGGCCCGCTCCAAACACCCAGCTGTTATAAAAAAAAAAAAAAAAAAAAAAAAAAAAAAAAAAAAAAAAAAAAAATTCCCGAGCGGCCGCGCGAAGGGGCCGAGCGGCCGCGCGAAACCTCCTGAACGAAATTCTGCAAAGGGTAAAAGGGGTATTTCACCTAAAAACTGAAAAAATTAAAACCCTACATCTTGTAAGCGGCCGCTCATTCACATAACTCACCATTTTCTTCCACTTTGCTCTCAAGAACACCAACCAAACCCTTCAATTCCACCTTCCAATCTTCAAGAACAAGGTATGAATCTCTAGTTTTCTTGTAATTTCGCTTGTTCTAGTGTAAAATAGTTTAGTTTCTTTAATCTTTTTCTGAATTTTTAGGGTTCTTCCATAATGTTTAACAAACCCTAATGTTCTTGAATGGATTGTTTGCTTGGATAATGTAGATTAGTGGTTGATTATTGTTCAAATCTTTGAGTTTTTGGGTTTTCTTCATAAGGTTTAAATAAGGTCCGAATTTTTTAAGGATTTGAATGATTTTGTAGCCTCTTGTTTGGTATAGTTTAGTATGTTTGTAAATTAATTTCATTGTAGGATTGTATGCTAGTATATATGTTAATGTAGTTAGGATTGTTGTTGAATTTTGGGGACCTTTCATAATTGTTCAATCAATCCCCAAATTCATCATGTTTAGGTTATATAATTGTATTGTTTTCTTAATTTTTGGGGATTCTTCATAACGTTTAACAAATCCCCAAATTTTAAGGATTCTAGTTATTATTAGATTGTAGTTTAAAGATGGGATATTCATGAGTTTTGGGGCGTTCTTCATAACTAAACAAACGCGCCCCAAATTCGATGATTATGCCATAAATGTTTGGGCTTTAAACACCTTGCGCTAAAAGACTCAAAGTAAAGGTAATTTGCAAAGTGAAGGCGCGTAGGTGTTAAAATCCCAACATCACTTTACAACTTCATAATTGCGCAAGTTCGGACATTCAAGCGCCAAAGTTAATAATTTTTCAAAAATCAAGTGCTTGAATGGCCGCTTGTGGAGTGCATTTGGCTAAAACACTGGAAACCGGGCAAACGCCAATGCACAGGATCGAAAAACAGGGCTGCAGTGCGAAATTTGGCGTGCAGGCCCCTTCGAGCGGCCGCTCCAAGAGGCCGCGCGGCCGCTCGATTTGTCTGATGTAATTTTTAACTTTTTTGTTTCGCGTGTTTTGGGTCCGGGTCTTATTCCTTCGATTATAACTGACATATTTTAGCATTTTAATGCAGATGGTGCACCGTTTCCTTCAGTTTAATCCCGCGGACCCGCGAGAGCGCGGGTGCATAGAGACCTTTACAGAACTGTGGGGGCGCAGGCGTTCTATCGCCCCGCCTAGAAGGATTTGCTTTGATACATTAGCTGAGGTCAACCAAGAAGAAAGATTCCGGGAAATGATGGATGGGCATATGGAGAACCTGCTCCTAATAGAGGAACCAGTTTATGAGGAACTCACCCTCGAGTTCTTCTCCACATTGCACTACCAGAGGCCGCGAAAATATGATCAGCCGGACTTCCAAAGTAGCGGTAGGCGCTTTGGACTACAGTTCCGTCTGTGCGGGGAGTGGCGCGACATCTCAGTCGCTGAGCTTGGTGTCCATTTAGGAATCTACACGGACGAGGAAGTTGAGGATCAGAGCTTCAACGAACTAATGTACAAATTCCCAAATGACAACGTTCTGAGAGACTCTTTTTGGGCACAATTAACGGGGGAGCAACAGTATAACCCCCAAGGTGCCAAAGCAAGCCAGCTCATTGACCCACTGCTGCGGGTTTTTCAAAAGGTCCTATGCGGGACCGCTGCTGCCAAAAAGGACGATTCAACCGGCTGCCCCACACCTGATTTGTTATTTCTATATGCTCTTGTAAGTGGTGTTCAAGTTAACCTTGCTGCACTTGTTGCTTCTTTTCTTGCAACAGCATCAGGTATGAGACCCGGGAGCGGGATATACGGGGGGGAGTACGTGACAAAAATCGCAAAGGGGATGGGTATTTTGAGGAATGTGCGAAGGGGACTGACCAAGGTTCCCGGCGACTCGTGGGTGAACATGGAGGTCCTCAGACACATGAGGATTGTCCACGAGTACGCAAGCGGGGTAATAAGGCTAAAAGGTAAAAATAATACGATCTGGGACCCGCTACCAGAAGTGCACATGCCACCTCCCGACCAGCAGCCACAGCAGCCAGAGCAGCCAGAGCAGCCAGACCAGCCACAGCAGCCACAGCAGCCACATGAGCACATACCACCCCAGGAGCCTCTACTGCCTCACCAGCAGCAGTACTACTATCAGCATCCTCAGAGCTTCTATGATGAGTTTGGCGCGTTCCGAACAGAAACGCGCGACACTCTATACCAGCACGGCGAGTCCCTACAGCATCAAGGGGCGACCCTAGACTACCTTGTCTCTGAATTTCATGCTTGTTTCCCAAACCATTTTGGGAATCCCCCACAGAGGGGATACCCGGGGGACAAGCGGAGGCGAGGTGGTGATGCAGCGGGATCATCAGGGACTCGCCATGATGACGAGGATTGAGAGATTGCTGGTAAGATGGTACTATTTTGTTTATGTTATTCATGTTGGTACTGTATATGGGCGCATGCACCCATGGATTTATTTTGTTTTTTGTACTTGAACTATTTACTTTTCCGCATTTTAATTTTCATTAATGTTTGGTTTGATTGAATAAGTGTGACAATGAATGGGTGTATTTGATGAGTTTGTTTTGTCAAGAATGTTCATGTTGCAGGGAACTGGCGAGCACCGTTATCGGGGCTCATGCCGTCCAAAAACCCGGGCGTTTCTACGATACCAGGGGAGTATTATTCTCCTTTTTCCCACTATAGATAGCTAATTAATAAACGCTTTCTATTGTCACATTGGGGACAATGTGAAGTTCAAGTGTGGGGAGGGATTATAATCTTGTTTGTCCTCTTGTATATATATATATATATTTATGTTAAAAAAAAAAAAAAAAAAAAAAAAAAAAAAAAAAAAAAAAACCTTTAAAAGTACATATATGTATATATTCTCGTATAAACATCAAGCCTAACTAAATTTTGATAAAGACAACTCGAGGCGCGACAAACAGATGAGATACGAGCGTGTTATATTCGTACACTTGCACCCATTTCCCTCCGGTTACGTGAGCGTTTGAGCCTTAGAGTATATTATATTTCTTTGACATGCTTGCGAGTGAGCCGGATGTTTTGTGCAGTTTAGAACTTGTCACTAGTATACTTGTTTAGACCAGATACGTGTGAGATTGTACGAACATGATTGAGGCAATTAGGATACCCTTTTGATTTAGCCTTTTCTTTTCGTTCTATCTGTTTCCCGCACCAATATATTATCCACTAGTTAACCATGTTGAACCTAATCCCGTGTTTTTCTTATTTACCACACCATTTCACCACTAAACCAAATAACCTTTTTCTTTTAAACCTTTTGTGTTAAAACTCGGTTTAGGTTATTGTTCTACTAGTTTATATGTTGTAAATAGTTCGTGTTCGGGTTTATATGTTTAGAACCCGTTTGTCGATTATATTATCCGTTTCAGTTAATTATATATATCATAGATATATATAAAAAAAAAAAAAAAAAAAAAAAAAAAAAATAAAAAAAAAAAAAAAAAAAAATCCAGAAAAATAGAACACCCTAAAATAGGGTGAATTAGCAGTATTCGAGCAGTTTTTAGAGCTTTAAAGTTAAGAATTATAAGTTAGCTCGATTTAAAATAAAAATCGCCTATATTCGCGTTTGTTTTGTACAGTTGTGTTGGTTGATATTATTTAGACATAAACCGCCGAGTTTTAGCCGATTTGTCACTTTAAATATCCATTCCGCACCCTTACCTTTGCCTAACATTACAACCCGTAAAAGACCTCTTGATTTGTGCTTTTTCACACGTTAGTTGGTGAAGACTAGATCTTTTGACAAGCTTATGATATTGCACGATTCATTGTCTTGGCAATGGAGCGATTTACACATACACATTACACGTATGTATCATAAATAAGACCGAGTGTGTGTGAACATTGTGAGTCGTGTACGGGTTAGCGTGCTTGTAAGATCGGAAGTGAATCGTTGCTTTTTAGTTATCTTATCACCTGTTTATAAATCTTTGTTGGCTTGTCTATTATCGTCTGTACAGGCTATATTTTGCCTTTGTTGCCACTTGGCGAGTTTTACGGTTATTTTCTGTTTAAGTGTTTGCTTGAGGACAAGCAAAGTTCAAGTGTGGGGAGGTTTGATATACGTTAAATTACACATATAAAAGTCCCCGTTTAACTCCCTTTTTCATACGTTTTTGACCTCATACATAGGAATTGGTACTTATTTGGGTATCTTTACGATTTCAGGTCTTAAACGATGTCCCGGAAACACAAGGAAGGAAAAGACGAAGAGTTCGGCGCGAAAACGGGCCATCAGGCCCTTCGAGCGGCCGCTCGAGGCCTTCGCGCGGCCGCGCGCCCCTCCCAGATATTTCTGGGGACCTTCCAGAAGGCCTACGTCACGTCTGCAGCAATTGGTCCACTTGGTGATAAAGCGAGCGGCCGCTCCAAGGCTTCGCGCGGCCGCTCGAGATCTCTGCTCTGCTATAAAATCCCCATTTCAGCTCACTGATCATTATTGGGTCTTGAGGGAAGCTTTTCTGGGCGATTTTTGGACGATCCAAGCTGCTGGAAAGCCGTTTAACAAGCTCGGAAGTCCATCCGTTCCATCCTTCATCATCCGATCCATCTCTTTAGCATTCTTATGGTTTGATCCTTGAAGCTTTTTATGATTCAAATCTGATTTTAGTATGCTATTTTGATGTTATTATAGTTATTCGTACGCCTACGGGCAAGAACAATAGTATTTAGTACGTAAAACAATCGTTTAGTATGTAATCATGTTTTGTATAAATTTGGCGTTTTTCACGGATTAGATCTTGATGATCATAGCGCAACCTTGTTTCGTTGTTGATGGATTTGTAGCTGTATTTGGATGACTTTAGCGATTGTCGAATGTGTTAGGCGGATACATGTTGAAAAACCGTCCGTTTAATCGTCCGGTAGTAGACTAGTTAACTTGTTAAATAGTTTATGCCATGAAACTGTAACCGGGTATTGGTTTGGTTAAAGTCAGTCGAATAACGGTTAAAAATGCTTACCGGCACGTAAAAGGGTTTAAAAAGCCTAATGGTGCCGTTACTAGTCTTTGACACGGTTAATGATCTTTGGTAGTTATTTTGGTAAAAATGGCGATCTTAGTAGATCTGGGGTCAAAGTTGGTAAAATGGAATAGGTTGTGAAATGATCTACTTTATGCTAGTTTAGGTGGCTATGTTGTGTATTCGGTATCGCTTCCCTAAATTAGTGAGGTTAGAATACTCTTAACGGATGACTAACTTATCTTTAGAAGATCTGCGTGAGATCATATCAGCTGCTCGCTAATGAACGACTTGAAGCGGTTAACGTGTGTATTCGTGTTAGCTTTCTGTATAGTTGTCATGTTAGGATGCCCGAAAGGGACACTAACTGTCGGAAAATGGGAATGTTGATCACGCGCCTATATTACTTATTATATTTAGATAACATGCTAGGATTGGCAAAAATATAGTTTATATAGTTATATTTTCTATTTGGAGTCGTAGTTAAGTTATTTACATGTTTTAGAATTAATTTAGTTTTAAACAAAACTCAAACTTATCTTTTCCTACTGGTAAATCGGGGACAGAGTTTTAGTACAATTGCTCCGCGCGCGTCCATGGATCGATACTTGGTTCTTATCTGTACTTACTACATATATGACAGGGTACACTTGCCCTAGTGTGTGTGTTTTAATATGAAGGTCGAAACCATTTTTATAAATATTAAAGCAAAAACGTGTGTTAAAATCCATTGTAAAATATGTATAGTTACGCACACGTCAGTGGCTGCGGGAAATCATCCTACATACTCAGAGGTGGTCCGATCAGCTCACAGGATGACAAACTTAAAGGTGAACGAGGGTATCTTGCCTGCTAAGGGTTCAACTGTCAAGGCCCCAGAGAATAACAAGCGTAAGTGGGAAAACGAGGGGAAGGGATCTGGGCCAGCACAGCAGGGTAAGAGGTTTGATAATGGGGGTTCTTCTTCTACTGGTAACAAACAGGGTGGTTATGCGGGGAAACTGCCTAAATGCAACAAGTGTGGGCGTCATCATCAGGGGAACTGCGACGGTAATCGTTGCCATCGCTGCCAGCGATTTGGGCATTTTGCTAAAGATTGTCGGGCTACACTACCATCGACCCAGGCCCCGACTACTAACTCAGCTCCTACTACTCAAGGAACTACGGGAAGACAAGGATGTTACAACTGTGGTGAGACCGGTCATTACAAGAAGGATTGCCCGAAACTGAAGCAGGGCGGAAACAACGGTAACGGGAACCACGGGGGCGGTGGCAGGAATGCACGTGCCTTCGTCATTGGAGCCGCTGAGGCTAGACAGGATCCTGACACAGTTACCGGTACGTTCGTTCTCAATAATCGCTCTGTTAGTGTTTTATTTGATTCTGGTGCCGACAAGAGTTTTGTATCCATGGAAGTTAGTCGACTGCTAGATGTAGTACCCGTACCATTAGAAGCTAAGTATATTATTGAGTTGGCTGACGGTAAAAAGATTGAAGCTACTTGTATCCTTCGGGAGTGTCAACTAGAGTTGTCGGGTTTGTCGTTTCCCATCGACCTTATGCCGGTACCTTTGGGTAGTTTTGACGTGGTGGTAGGCATGGATTGGTTGTCTTTGTATCGCGCGGAGATTGTCTGTTACGAAAAGATTATTCGGATCCCTCTCCCTGATGGAGAATTCCTTTCTGTGTACGGTATCAAGGGTGGTGTTCCGCTGAATATCATCTCTGGCATGAAAGCCCTTAAGTGTCTTCGGAAGGGTTACTCGGCCGTTTTGGCACTCTTATCTGTTTCCTCAAGCGATGAGAAGAAGATCGACGATATTCCTGTTGTACGCGAGTTTCCTGATGTATTTCCTGATGATTTATCTGGTCTTCCTCCCCATCGTCAGGTTGAGTTCGGTATTGATCTCGTACCAGGGGCTGCTCCTATTGCTCGGGCCCCCTACCGTCTTGCACCTCCCGAGATGCAGGAATTGTCTAGTCAGTTACAGGAACTCTTGGACAAGGGTTTCATCAGACCAAGTTCTTCCCCTTGGGGAGCCCCGATTCTATTCGTCAAGAAGAAGGATGGAAGTTTCCGATTGTGTGTGGATTACAGAGAACTGAACAAATTGACCGTCAAGAACCGTTATCCTCTTCCACGTATTGATGATCTATTCGACCAACTCCAGGGTTCTAGCTATTACTCTAAGATTGATTTGAGGTCCGGTTATCACCAGTTGCGCGTAAGGGAAGCTGACGTTGCAAAGACTGCCTTTCGTACACGTTATGGCCATTTCGAATTCTTGGTCATGCCTTTCGGTCTCACAAATGCACCGGCGGTTTTCATGGATTTGATGAACCGCGTTTGCAAACCGTATCTGGACAAATTCGTCATTGTGTTTATTGATTACATCCTGATTTACTCCAAGAACAAGACTGAACACGAGGAACACCTGCGTTTGGTTTTGGAACTCTTGCGACGGGAACAACTTTACGCCAAGTTTTCAAAGTGTGACTTTTGGTTACGCGAAGTTCAGTTCCTAGGACATGTGGTTAATGAACTAGGAATTCATGTCGATCCAGCTAAGATCGAAGCGATCAAGGACTGGGGAGCACCAAAGACGCCAACTGAGGTGCGGCAATTCCTAGGCCTTGCGGGCTACTATCGTCGTTTCATTCAGGGGTTCTCGAAGATCGCTCAACCCCTCACCACTCTTACTCAGAAGGATAGAAAATTCGACTGGGGTGAACCACAAGAGTCGACATTTCAAGAACTAAAGTCTAAACTTTGTTCTGCTCCTATTTTGTCCTTGCCTGAAGGCCCTGATGATTTCGTTGTTTACTGTGATGCTTCTATTCATGGTCTCGGTTGCGTATTGATGCAACGCGAGAAAGTGATTGCGTATGCTTCTCGTCAACTCAAGGTGCACGAGAAGAACTACACCACCCATGACTTGGAGTTGGGTGCAGTGGTTTTCGCGTTGAAAATTTGGAGACATTACTTGTACGGTACCAAATGCACCATCTACACCGATCACAAGAGTCTTCAGCATATTTTCGACCAACAACATTTGAACATACGACAGCGACGTTGGATTGAACTTCTGAATGACTATGATTGTGCCATTAAGTACCATCCTGGCAAGGCGAATGTGGTAGCAGACGCCTTGAGCAGAACGCATATGGGTTCCTTTATTCGGGGGACTTCGGGAGCTTGTCTTAGATGAGGCTCATAAGTCCCGGTATTCTATTCATCCTGGTTCGGATAAGATGTACCAAGATCTGAAGGTGCTTTACTGGTGGCCAAACATGAGGTCGGATATAGCCTCATACGTGAGCAAATGCTTGACCTGTGCTAAGGTCAAGGTAGAATACCAGAAACCGTCGGGTCTCTTGCAACAACCTGAAATTCCGGAGTGGAAATGGGAACGGATTACAATGGATTTTGTCACGCAACTGCCTAAGTCACCGAGCGGGAATGAC
This sequence comes from Ambrosia x helenae, assembly GCA_030844895.1. Lineage (NCBI taxonomy): Eukaryota > Viridiplantae > Streptophyta > Magnoliopsida > Asterales > Asteraceae > Ambrosia > Ambrosia x helenae. Next base: position 18,489 of record JAUTDX010000026.1, on the reverse strand, counting down.
AAGATATGGGTGATTGTGGATCGGTTGACGAAATCAGCCCATTTTCTCGCTATCAAAGAGACTGACACCATGGATCGTTTGGCTCGTCTTTATCTAAAGGAAATTGTTTCTAAGCACGGGGTGCCGGTTTCTATTATCTCGGATCGTGATTCCCACTTTACTTCTCATTTCTGGAAGTCGTTGCACAAGGCTTTGGGTACCCAACTAGACATGAGTACAGCTTACCATCCACAGACTGACGGTCAGAGTGAGCGCACGATTCAAACTTTAGAAGACATGCTGCGGGCATGTGTGATCGATTTTGGCAAAGATTGGGAAGCTCATTTACCGTTAGTAGAATTCTCGTACAACAACAGTTATCACACGAGTATCAAGGCAGCTCCGTTCGAGGCACTGTACGGGCGGAAATGCCGTTCTCCTCTTTGTTGGGCTGAGGTGGGTGAGAGTCAACTCACTGGACCTGAACTAGTGTACGAAACTTCGGAAAAGATCGTACAGATTCGTAACCGGTTGGCAGCGGCACGGGATCGGCAAAAGAGTTATGCCGATCAACGTCGCAAACCATTGGAATTCCAAGTTGATGACAAGGTACTTCTGAAAGTCTCACCGTGGAAGGGCGTCATACGCTTTGGGAAGCGTGGCAAACTCAACCCTCGGTATGTCGGTCCATTTACGATCCTGGAACGGATTGGACCGGTGGCATATCGTCTTGATTTACCGACGGAGCTCGGTAACGTACATAACGTCTTCCATGTGTCAAACCTGAAGAAGTGCCTGGCTGACGAGTCTCTCATCGTTCCACTGGAAGAGATCAAGGTTGATGATCGTCTTCGGATTGTGGAAGAACCTGTGGAGATACTGGATTACAAGATTCGTAGCCTACGTCATAGCAAGATTCGCATTGTGAAGGTTCGCTGGAACTCGAACCGGGGACCAGAGTACACTTGGGAACGGGAGGATCAGATGAAGTCTAAGTATCCTCATCTCTTTCCTAAGGAAGCGTTCGAATCAAGATACGTCTCCACTGCTGCTGAATGAATCTCGGGGCGAGATTCCTTTTAACGTGGGGATGATGTGACAACTCGGGTAAATCTCTCTTTTGGTTTCTATCTTTTATTTGTTTCTTTCGTCATTCCTTTTGGTACTTGTGCAATTTTCGGGACGAAAATTCTTTTAACGTGGGGATGATGTGACACCCGGCAAATTCTGGTTAACAACGTTGTCTAGATGAAAGTCTACCTTAGCGAGTCACGCGTATATTATACTTAACTGGGTTAGTTAAGTCGTGTTATGGTTCGGGAACTATCGGTTTAGTATAGAAGATCATTGGATGTTGGTCTAGAGGTTCATTAGATGTCAATCCTTAACCAAGTGTACAAATGGTGACGATTCGTAGAATCGTCAGGTCATACGGAACATACAAGTCTCGAGTCCCGGGAATTGGTGAACGAGGGTGAATATGTTTGTTTGCAAGTGTTATGTGTTTACAATCATTATGTGACTTGTCGGTATGTGAAAATGTGTTAACGTATGTTAAAACGGGGTTTAACGCGCAAAATACAAGGAACCAGCCCCTATAGGCGATTAGGGGTGGCTAATCGCCTATAGGGAGGGCGATTGGGCAATCTTATGGGCGATTGGGGGCTAATCGCATGCCCTAGGGGGCGATTAGGCCCCAAATGCATGAACATCATGCGATTAGGGTCCCTAATCGCGTGTACAGGCTGCACAATCGCGTGTTACGTGCTGGACGACTAAAAACGACTATAAATACAATGCTTGACCTCCTAAACTTCACAACATCAACCCTAGTCGTCCCATAACCCGCCCCAACACACACATAACCTCTGGAACGTGATTTTTGATCAAAACACAAGGTTTCAAGCTTATTTCATCAATCTTTCCCAAATCTAAGGTGTGGTTTCCATCCATGCAATCTTTATTAACGTTTTTATTAAATCCCTAATGGTCCAGACCTGTTCTAAAACAAATAAGCTTTCTGAAAATCGTTAATAAGTGTTGTTAATTGGATTCTATCTATCATACATGTGTTATGTGTGTTTATGATTAAAAGCTAGGGTTTTTATGATTCAAGGAGATGATTAACATGTTATTAGGGTAGTTTCAGATTAATAATAATATCATGATGATGAGATCTGAGTTATTGTTAATTAGGGTTACGGTTTTGCATGCTAATGTGATGTTTCATGTTATGTGTATTATCTTTAAGATACATGATTGCATTCAGGGCTGATAGATCGAGGTTAAACGAAGGATTTTGGTGGATATATGTTTGATATAGTTGTTTGGATGATATTTGATGTTTACACACGTTCTGGGATTGATTTGGAGTGTTAAACGCGCGAAAAACCGGAACAGCCATGTTGCAGGCGAGTAGCAATCCTAATTGCCTATACTATAGGCGATTAGGAGGCTAATCGCCTACAGTATAGGCGAGTAGGGGCTAATTGCTAGTGAACAGCATGTCTTATGAGCTAATTGCTAACAGATGCATGTCTTATGACCTAATTGCTAATAGATGCATGTCTTATGACCTAATTGCTAGTGAAATACATGTCTTATAGCCCTAATCGCCTATAAGGTCAAGATTTACATGTCTTATGACCCTAAATGCCTATATTACATGCAATTAGCCTTCCTAAATGCCAGTTGACCAACCTAAATGCTAGTTGACTTTTCCTAATCGCGTATACTGCTGCTGTAAGTGTAAATTAGCATTCCGAGACCCGATTTGACATCTAGGAACATGCTAGGAACCCCGTAACATATCTAATAACTTGGTAACATATGTTTGGATGTAATTATGTGATACGTGAACTACGTGCTATAACTTGTTGGACGTTAACGTATGTTAAGTGTGATTGCATGATTGTTTGTTTGGGAGCGTAAACATAACACGGGGAGTCTCGGGTCACCAATGGGATGTCGAGTCTTGTACTTTGGGTCAGTTAAACAGTCACGGTGTTTTCAAACGAACTTGGTTATGGTCTGGACATCTAGGGACTAACTAACCCGCGGGTTATTAGTCTAAGTACTTGTAACTGTCATATGTTAGGTCGCCGCTTTACGGGACTAGCATAGCTGCTGAGTTTATTCGTGTTACGGAGTAACGCAACTTAAGGTGAGTTTACGGCCCCTCTTTTAACTGGTTTCACTTTTCGGGGGAGAAAACATGTGTTAAAACTTATGTTTGGTAACTACTGTCATACTATGGGTTTCTATTGTTTACTATACGATCTTTGGAAGTCCCGGGGGGAACCATGAATGTGCGGGTTTGCACAACGGGGAAATGTGAATAGCGCTATTGGGAGTGACCAACCCCGCTCGTCGACTTGGAGGGTCGGCGGGTGCATATTGTCTCAAACAGGAACAACAGGTTACTACATCGGGCACGACATTTGGTTTGCGAGTTAGTAATGGTTTTCCAATCGTGATAGTAACAAAACATGCGCCTAGCTAGCGTACTTTGGTTTTCGATTTGTTATAGTATGGACAGGTTGAACTTGGTACTTGGATTACAAAACCTGTAAACTCACCAGCATTTTTGGTGCTGACGTAAACTTTTACATGTTTTCTCAGGTCGCTAAGGTAGCACAATGGAACTAGGGCGCACGCGTCTGCACGGCGTCTAGTTAGGATTGCATGGTTTTCAAACGTTGAACACTTGGTTTATTTTGGATTATGTTTTAAAAAGCTTCCGCTGTGATTGGGGATTTTAAACATTGTTTTTGAAATTGCATTATGTTCAATTAGACTTGTTTATTGTGATTGTTGGTTTGGATCCTGGTTTGTCATGCGCCTCGCGGTAAAACTCCGCAAGTGGATTTTGAGGGTGTGACAGTAACTTCAAAAGATCACAGAATAAAAGCCTTCAAAATCAGGTAATTGATCTTTAATATTTTGTTGACTTCGGTGGTGGGTTTTAAACAGTTTTGTGTTACCCACACAGGTGCCTTGTGTAGTTTTTGAACATATTGCAAATAATTATTACAATAGTAATGTGATTTTTTTGTAATAAAACTAAGATGTTGTATGCATCAAAGTACTTGTTGGGTGCGTAGGTGACTTTCAACCCATTTAACTTGTTTCCCTTTTATCTAAATTTTGGTTTGACCCACTTTTTTGAAGATCAAGCATAACCCATATCAACTCACAAATAAGTAATGGTTCACTATACTAAATTCTTACTACTTTATAGTTAATACTAGTGACCAGATGCTTGTTATCCACTTTTCTTCAATTATCAAAATTGTGATAGTTCTTTACAAGTTGATCAATAATAACTCTTCATGGGTTAATGACTGGTATTTGGTATTTGCCTTTCCTTATTAATAGTCAGTATAACCTATTTTACTCAGTTATGTTGTCTTCTGTGTTATTGGAACTTTAGCATGTTTTCAAATTTTAGTATACATATATAAATCAAAAGAATTGCTCACATGGCTTTGTTATTAAGTTACTACAAATGGTTTCTATGCTATTTAGTATATTATAGCTTAATATATGCATCAATTCTTTTTCTAGTTACATATATTTTGCATTACTGACGCGTGAACTTATGGTTGATGATGGTTGAGTTGATGACATGTGAACCATGGGAGGAACAAAGATAACAAGATTCATGGATTTCTTAGAGCTAATTTCTTTTATTGTAAAATTCCTACCTTAAAGAATGTTTTGACTTCTCTTGTAAACATTTGGAATATGTTTTGTATTGATCTTACAATTGAAGTTATGATATTATAATTTCTATATTTTATTGTTATATTTTTTATTTTATATGGTGATTAAATAATGATTCCGGTATGTATACTTAACTAGAAATAATTGTGACGAACAATTTGTGGTACAAAAGTATTTTTTATAGTGTCAAAAACTAAAGTGCCACTAAATGTAGAATGGATATGTAACTAGGAGTAGCTTTTACCAACACAAAGTTGTGTCACTAAAAGCCTAAAACTTAAATGGGAAAAGTGCCACTAAAAGCCCAAAACTTTGTGCGGCACATAGGAAAAGTGCCACTAAAAGGCTTTAGTGTCACCGCTTCTAGTGACACTTTTTTTGTGTGCCACCCATTCCCAAAATGGCCTTTAGTGACACTTTTTGGATTTTTGGTGGCACTTTTTGTATGCCACTAAATGGCAATTTTTTGTAGTGATACTTCTGCAAATTATTCTAAGTATAGAACTACTGAAGAAAGAAGACAAAAGTACTGAAGAAGGATTCAACAAGTACTGAAGAAGATAGATCAGAAGTTCTGTAGTCAAACCAGACAAGTCCACTGAAGAACTACTGAAGACAAACTACTCATCAGTAGTTTGTCATTCATCAGCACTTGTAATAGAATCTTTCCACCGCCCTTATGTTTCAGTAGTTTAATTGTTTATTATTAATTACTTTATCTTTATGTACAAGTTCCAAAACTGCAACTTGTTGCAGACTTGCTTTTGATCAAGGTTCATGCATTTGTAAGTCTATAAATAGATGGGTTCATCCCTCTGTTTTAGACATTGATTTTAATTGAAAACTGAAATCCTTCAAAGCTTATTATTATTTTTATTTCCATTTCATTAACTGAGAATCTATCTGAGTATTTATTATCATTCACATTCAATACTTAGATTCTCATTAACTTGTCTTTAGTTTGCAAACATCCAGGGGGAGTAATAACTCCTGTTGATAGTGAAACTTTATATACTTATTCCGCTATGCAAATCTGATTGAACTTGCTAAACAAATAAGTGTTCACTAGCAAGTAAACTGTCAAAGAGCATACTGATCCAACAATTGGTATCAGAGCACTGGTTTATCTGATCACATATCAATCTAACACATTGAGAATCAGACACAGGCTCTTATTGATATTCAATAAAGGATTAAAAGTTCACTTTTTCAACATCCATCACTTTAAGAGATATTTGACAAATCAATACTCTTTAAAATGGATCCACATAATACTGGTTCTGCCAATAAACCTGCTATGCTTGTTCGTTCTGAATATAACATATAGCAAAAAAAGGATGGCTCATACTTTGTCTTAGACCAACACCGGTTGTTGGAGATCTGTGAAATATGGTCCTCACAAGCCAGTAAACATTAATCTTGAAACTAAAGTTGAAAAACCAAAGGACCCAAAAGACTATACAGTAGATGATTTCCTAAAACTTGAGCTTGATGCTAGAGCTTTCTCTATGTTGGCAATTGTGACAACCTGCACCCTTCCCTTTTCATAAATGTGCATAATTGGTCCCTCAACTATTTCAAAATTTTCATTTTTAACCCTCCTATTTTAATAGGACCAAAAGTCACAATTTAATAAAACTTATAATTTCTATAAGTAAAAGTATTGCACGTTTTATACTCACATCTACACCCGAGCACTTCAAAAGTAGGGGAGACTGTGACAACCTGCACCCTTCTCTTTTCAAAAATGTGCATAATTGGTCCCTCAACTATTTCAAAATTTTCATTTTTAAGTTAACCCTCCTATTTTAATAGGACCAAAAGTCACAATTTAATAAAACTTATAATTTTTATAAGTAAAAGTATTGCACGTTTTATACTCACATCTACACCCGAGCACGTATGTTTCAGACCTTGATACTCAAAACCCTTAATTTTCGGTTTTAAAACAACTTAGAAACCGAAGGAAACAAGTCCGGAACTTAAAATTGATTAAATTAGAAAATTTAATTTTTTTAGTTCTCGCGGTCCGCGAAGACAGTCAAACAGTCAAAGTCCTAGTCAAAGTCCGAGTCAAAGTCCTAGTCAAAGTCCTAGTCAAAGTCTTAATCAAACAGTCAAAGTCCTAGTCAAATAGTCAATTCATCATGAAACCTTACTTTATGGTGTTGACCAATTTTAATGGCTAATTGAATCCAAAACTAGTATAAAAACCCACCTATGACCCATTACACTGGGCACCTCTAAAATCGATTGTTTCAATCTGATTAAACTTTCCCTCATACCTTTCTTCTATAGTCTATTACTTCTACAATTGAAGCTTTGATTATAAGCTCTTGTAATTGGCGAATTGGAAGCTTGATATTCTTTCTTTTTCGGTTTTTATTTCTTCAAATTGGACTAGCTACGTTGTTGAGTATTTGGGATTCGCCTCACATACATTCACAATGCTTAGAGGATAATTCAGCTTAGCGAATGTGAGTATATCTTTCCCCTTTTTCATGTTTTACACTTTTGGGGTGACTCATGTACGCTTATTACTTCACTCACTTAATCATGCTTTAGTCTATATTCACAATCACAATTCTTGTATGTGTTTTACTTGTTGATCGCCGATAGTGTGTACTTATGACCTTAATCATTAACGCGGTGTGGGCCTAGCATAGCAATAAATAGTACATGACTATTGTTATGTGTAAACTACTTGCTTTGTTGCATACTATATATAATCATACTATTGGGCGACTACTATACATATATACTAGATATCCCATTATTCTTAGATATCATTTCTACTCTAAGGCTTAATTTTAGGTGACATTTGTACATAGCTTGAACACTAAATTGTAGACAGTATAACACGTGAATTGCGAAACTCTTTTCCTACTATATTAATTCAAACAGGGTATGCTCGCCAATACATTCTGTATTAACAAAATTATTTTTGTACATGTTTCAGGTTGTTATGAGATCACTGTTAAGCTTTTGGAACTTAGACTTATACTTGAGATTTACTAAATTTTATTTTAGATTGTTAGTTCTTAAACGTTGTATTCTTGTAATTTCATTTCAATGTAATAAATTACTTAGTCAATGTATCAATATTTACATTTCTAGTCCATGAGCTATTGAACAATCGTTACCTCGTGACACCTCGATGTTTCCGCCATCGGTTGGGGTGTTACAGATTGGTATCAGAGCCATGGTTATAGGTAATTAGGTTATTAGTAAATGACCTAGACCATAACTAAGAACCTATACATGACCTTACTTATGTTTATTTGTTTATTTGTCCCACTAACCTTTCTCTTTTGTCACCTCTCATTCTTCCCTCTATTTCTCTCTATTTCTTTCTTTATTTCTTCATCATGGGTTTTTGAGGAGTGAGTTTACTTGGAGGACACGTCTACACTTTGGAGCATGCTGGATATTCTTGGCTTAATTGCCTGCTTTTGTTTTTCATAAATTTTTCATCATTCAAAGTGTTGAACTCTAAGTGAGAGAACACGTGCAATCTGGAAGGGTGGATTCCTGTACACTGGGTTTTCTGGCATAGGCAAGCATAGCGCATAAATCCGAAAGCGGACCTGTTATGCTTACCTGGGGATTCCTGGAGTGAGTGTCCACTTATAGGCTAAAGCACGTCTTCGTTAATCTCTAACTGAGTTTAATTCTTTGAACAGTCAAAGTTTTTGTCGGGTCTTATGACTAGATAAGAACACTCTAATGGTTTATTATTGATTTCTTGAAATCATAATAATTTTCTCTATGCTTAAAAAAAAACTTTCATCTTTTAGTGATAAATTATTTCACACAGCCTTAACTTTTTCCAATTACATGCTCAAAATCTTAACAAATAAATACCTATACTCACTACAAAAAAAAATGCCATTTAGTGACATACAAAAAGTGCCACAAAAAAACAAAAAAGTGCTACTAAAGGGACTTGAAGGAATGTGCGGCACACAAAAAAAGTGTCACTAGAAGTGATGACGCTAAAGCCTTTTAGTGACACATTTTCAATGTGCCACACAAAGTTTTTGGGCTTTTAGTGGCACTTTTTTTTGCCACAATAAGTAATCCTAGTTACATATCCATACTAGTTTTAGTGACACAAACTTTGTGCAATTAAAACTTTAGTTGAAATTGTGTACTATTTATAGTGCCACAAAATCACATTATTTACAAAATAAAATATAAAATAAAAGTTCGATAAAATTGTAAATGTAGACATCCTAATATTATAACTTCAATAATAAGTTCGATCCAAAACATATGTCCAACATTAGCAAAACATTGCGTAATAAATAATATTCCAAATGTTTACACTAGTCTAAACTTTCTTTTGGGTGAGAATTTCACTATCATAAAACTTGGCTCCAAAGCTTCTCATGATATCTACCATGTCATCAACTATGTAAATAAGCATCAGACTCTTGCATGAAGAATTTTCAAGATGTAACTGTACAAGTTCTTGTACTTCCTTAACCTGTAAACAATATGGTTTAGATGGTTAACTCACATGTTACAACATGATCAATGAACCAATTTATATTCACTACTTTGATAAATGATTACAATAACTGTGATGAAAATCATAAAACTTGGGTAATTACCATGTCAGGATTCAGGATAGCAAGCATTTCAAAAGATCGCTACTGACTTCTCGTGTCTTATATTTGCATATTTTCCTACTTCCTAACTTGCAGATCCCAGGGAAAAAGGTAGCATGCTTAGTGGCAGATCCAAGATCTTTTTCCAATGGGTTCAATGCATTAGTTAGTTCAATTTCATAGGATCGGACATAAAAAAAGTTGGTTCGGTTGGACGGTTTTGGTTGGGTCTGGACGTATGGTTCATCACATAACAAAAATATCATACAATGTATTAAAGGCACTAAAATTTGATGGTTGAGCAACACATACCGTATCCATATCCAAATCTGATATAAGCATTCTTTCAGCAAGTGCCTGAAAACTGAAGCTAAAAGAATGAGAACCTCTGTATTTTTATCATAATTTACAGTAAAAGAAAATTAATAAGAAGATTACTACATTTGGCATCAGAATGAAAATGATAATCTATAGAAAACTACAAAAGTATAAAATAACATAATGCATTAATGAGAACAAATAACAAAGTAATCATCTTTCATGATAAACTAGGGTGTTCCCTGCCGCACGTTGCGGTGGGGAATTTAGAAGTTGTGCTTATGTTGTTATTGAGCTGACCTGTATCTTTGAGCTGACCTGTATCTTTGACTTTGAATGCGGAGCGTCACATGTTGACAAACTGGAGGTTAAACTAAGCAGGCCTCATTGACTATATACAAAATTCCTAAAAATACATAAAGATAAATGTTTTGAAGCTATACTTTGTGCGATCCGTTTGACCTGTTGCAAAAACTATTTTTCCAGCATGAATGATGTTTGTACATATATTTTGTACTTTATCAATTAGGCACTACGATACCTTTATACATTCACCAAGCCGCTTTCCACAAAAAAAACACTTGGTATCAAAAAAATAATGAAGTTAATGTTGTCCTGCCAAAACACTCAGAATGACCCTATTGAATTTCACAACAATGAACCTAAAACAAAGGATTGCAGATGTAACGCAACATCGGCACCTATCACAATCGGCTCATCATCTTGCCTCTCTTTTATAGCTGCAACGGTAGCGATCTAGGCTTGTCGTGCCTCTTCCGTTTTCTTCATTTCTAGTTCATCCCTATCATCCTACAAATGTGTTAGGATCTTATGTATCAGATACTTAAGACGAATGTGAGCAAAAGGTCCATACAGTATTATTTTGCGTATACTCATTGTGCATTCGAGTAATAAAGTAACATCTTTATTATTGTGTTTTAAATAAGTTCCATACAACTTATCTAATGGTATTCTCTTTCTTTCACGCACAACCCAACATACTCTGCACAACAATTTCAATTAGGTAAGAAATAGAGTTGCCACTCCATACAATGAACATTTAATAAGATTACCCGTCAGTTGCTAGAAGGTTTAAAGCAATATAAAACAATCATATAAATAGTTATAAACATGTGAAATGCCTCTTCAAAGCATTCCTATATTTTTTTTTCATCACACACACATACACATATTTCATATTTCCATTATTTTCTTTATAGCATAAGACAACAGGTTGATATTTTAGATCAGACTTCAGATTATCTGTCAGTATATTAAATTAAATGTGAGCAAACCCGTCAGGCCGGCCGGAACAGAAACTGGACTGAACCGACCAAGAACCAAAAACATATTGGGTGTGAAAGACAACTTAATTTAGGTTGGATGATAATATTACTAAATAAAGGGGTGTACCTTTTTCTCCATTCTCTTCCTGCAGACCAATAAGAACACCAAAAATTGAGGTTATCAATTAAACCATTCATACCTTAGCAATTAACTAAAGATTCGGAACCCTATTATAGATATGGAAGCTTGGTCTTAAACTGTACATGAAACAAATAATAATTAGGCCACAATAAAGAATAGATGTAGCATCGTAGCTATTCCAAAAAAAAAAAAAAAAGATAAAGAACTAAGAAAGACTATAGTAAAGTGATAACCTCTTCAACAACTTTAGCACATTTCTTTTGAGGTTTACGTGATGAAAGGCCCAATTCATGCAATGCATATATGCAATTATACAAAAAAAATTTATATTAACTTGCCGCGGCAGCAGCCAACAGGAATGCAGGTGTTTTTTTGTTTGTACGTAGAAGTTGTTTTGTTTAGGTGAAGGAAAGGGTGGGGGATTAGATGAAGGAAAGGCACGGGGTGCATGTTTCTTTAGGGCTGGATCTGTTTCAACTTTCAGGATTAAAAATAAAAATAAAACAAAGAAGCGCTGGATGACAGTTTTCGGAGTCAAGACCTATACATTAAAAGGTAGAATACTTAACCATGGAGCCACTCATAACATTTCTTTATGGGTTCATCTTAATTTTTCTTAAGTCGTTCTATGTTTGCGTTGTACCCGCGCGGCAACGCACGCGGGTCTAATTACTAGTTACATGTTTATATATGAAAAGGAACATACTAAAACAAGGTTGAATGAAATTGTATCAAAGGTCTCAACTGAAATTAATTATCAAACAATGTGTGCAAATCTTAAATGACAGCCCTTTTGTTGGTTATATGTTGAAGAAGATAGTAGACTTGCAGCATGTTGCTCTGGACTTTGTTGTAGTATATATACAAGATGTAAGTCGGTGATCAATTAACAACCTAACTCACTGTATCTAACCAACTGCAACAATAAATACACACACTAATTAAGCACATCCGTTTCATAAGAAAGAAAAAAAATGATGAATAGGATGTTAGTTTCACCATTCTACAACAGACCAATGATTCAGTACTGTTCTTTTAAATATGTTAAAGGAATATTATGACATCAGCCATTGAAGGATAAAATTTTACCTAAAACCTCATCCCTTGCAAACAAATTTGTACCATTACCCAAATCTTACACTCAGCTTCTAAAAAATGAAGTGCATAGGCCCAGGGGAATTAGCTCTACTAATTAGTTACATTAGATAAACAAAAAAGCACACATCAAATGAGAATTTACACAGCTAATAATAATAATAATAATAATAATAATAATAATAATAATAATAATAATAACCCTAATTAAAAAAAAACCTGTACAATCAGGGGAGAACTTGATGAGCCATGAGTGGAGAGGGACATCGTCGGAGGAAGTGAGCCAGACGTTTTCGAAGAGGAGACGGTCGATGATTAGGGTTCAAATCCTACCTTTACTTAATAAAAAAAATGAGACGTGCACAAGTGTCTGCATCAATTATGTATTTTGCCGGATAATTTTGAGAGAGATAAAAGGTAAGGGGAGTGTAATAGCGGATAATTTCAATTGAGAGGGAAAGTGATAATTTAATTGAGAGGGAAAGGGAAAATGATAAATTTCAATTGAGAGGGACAGGGAAAGTGATCATATTAATGGTACCTAGGTGTTAATCGTGTTGAATTAATGGATTGGAGTCTTGACACGCTGAAATGTGACCATATTATTATTTGTGTCCAAGATTCAACCATAGCTCACACACACATAAATTTGGGTCAACCCGAACCTGACCCGTCTTTTTAAATGAGTCATAGATGTTGACAAATCCAAAACGAACATTATTATAACTAATCATGTTAAATTAAAACAAAAGAAAAATGAAAAAATATAAAAGCTTTTTTTTCAAAATACTCAAACGGGTTAACGGACCAACCCATTTTTATACGGGTCAACCCGAACCCCATTCATTTTTAATACGAGTCAATCTGAATTCTGAACCCAACCCATTTTCTAAACGGGTCATGTTTGTTGACCCAAACCTTTCTTTTTTCGTGCGAGTACGGTTCGTGTCAACATTTGTCGCACCTAGTGGTACCACTAACAAAATGATATTAGTGGCACAAAAATACTTAAATACATGCCACTAAAGTGTGTATCAAACAATTATTGCATACTTAAAGTGTCACTAAAAATCAAGATTAGTGGCATGACATTTAAATGCCACTAAAAGTACGTGTTAAGCAAGTATGGCATACAAAAGTGTCACTAAAAACCTTATTAGTGTCACATACGCTAAATGCCATTAAAAATGTGTGTCACTAAATTAGTGGCACAAAAATAAATGCCACTAAAGTACGTATCAAACAATTATGGCATACTTAAAGTGTCACTAAAAATCAAAATTAGTGGCATAACATTTAAATGCCACTAAAAGTACGTGTTAAGCAAGTATGACACACAAAAAGTGTCACTAAAAACCTTATTAGTGTCACATACCCTAAATGCCATTAAAAATGTGTGTCACTAAATGGCATTTTTTTTTGTAGTGACTTCATAACCTCGTCACTTTCTGTGTTTTCCTTGTCGTTATTAAAAAAAAAAGGCCTCTCCCTTGCATTTTTCTAAAAAGTATTCTATTTAACTCGAAACATTGTTGGTTTTATGTTGAAGTATTCTTTTCAACATCATGAGTTAAAGTATTCTTTTTAACTCGAAACATTGTTGGTACTTATGTTGAGGTATTCTTTTCAACATCTTGAATTAAAGTATTCTTTTTAACTCGAAAGATTGTTGGTTTTATGTTGAAGTATTCTTTTCAACATCTTGAGTTAAAGTATTATTTTTAACTCGAAACATTGTTAGTTTTATGTTGAAGTATTCTTTTCAACATCATGAGTTAAAGTATTCTTTTTAACTCGAAACATTATATGTTGAAGTATTATTTTCAACATCTTGAGTTAAAGTATTCTTTTTAACTCGAAGCATTGTTGGTTTTATGTTGAAGTATTCTTTTCAACATCTTGAGTTAAAGTATTCTTTTTAACTCGAAACATTGTTAGTTTTATGTTGAAGTATTCTTTTCAACATCATGAGTTAAAGTATTCTTTTTAACTCGAAACATTATATGTTGAAGTATTCTTTTCAACATCTTGAGTTAAAGTATTCTTTTTAACTCGAAACATTGTTGGTTTTATGCTGAAGTATTCTTTTCAACATCTTGAGTTAAAGTATTCTTTTTAACTCGAAACATTATTGGTTTTATATTGAAGTATTCTTTTCAACATCATGAGTTAAAGTATTCTTTTTAACTCGAAACATTGTTGGTACTTATGTTGAAGTATTCTTTTCAACATCTTGAGTTAAAGTATTCTTTTTAACTCGAAACATTGTTGGTTTTATGTTGAAGTATTCCTTTCAACATCTTGAGTTAAAGTATTCTTTTTAACTCGAAACATTGTTAGTTTTATATTGAAGTATTCTTTTCAACATCATGAGTTAAAGTATTCTTTTTTAACTCGAAACATTTTTGGTACTTATGTTGAAGTATTCTTTTCAACATCTTGAGTTAAAGTATTCTTTTTAACTCGAAACATTGTTGGTTTTATGTTGAAGTATTCTTTTCAACATCTTGAGTTAAAGTATTCTTTTTAACTCGAAACATTGTTAGTTTTATGTTGAAGTATTCTTTTCAACATCTTGAGTTAAAGTATTCTTTTTAACTCGAAACATTTTTGGTACTTATGTTGAAGTATTCTATTCAACATCATTGAAGGACATAACACCCTAACGTAAGGTTAATTGGTGATTGTGGCCTGGAATGTAATCATGAATTTACAAGTACATTAAGGTGGTGTGAATCTATTTAGGATAACCGGTTAGATGTTCAGTACACTTTCGAAATACCAAAGGTGTGGTGGGTTAGATGCGGGCCTGCGGTACACCCTATAATAAACATTGATGGTGAGTCGAAAGTGAGACTGGGGATCGAACCAAGCGTTCGGGTAGATGATCAGTGCGTTTTTGGAAAACTCAAGGTGTGGTGGGTTAGTTGCGGTACACCCTATATATAAACACTGAAGGTGCGACGGAAGTGAGACTGGGAATCGAACCAAGCGTTAGTCCTACAACATAATCGCCCCAAAAGTATTCTGAACATCGTCATTATAAACTTAGTGGTTGTGTTACTATGAACGTTGATCACTCCTGATAATCCTGAACAGCATTCCTACCTTCAACCTCATCTTAAAGCTCATACATAACATTTCGTTTAGAAAACAGTTTGTTCTGTTACCCTAAGCTCTTTTCATCCTTTAAACTTAATCACACCCACCGAAAACTCAAATTTTGTATACACTTACACTCTCTGTTACTTGAAATCTTGTTGCATGTCCTTAGCAAAGTTCGGTCAGAAACTTTTCTAAAGTAGGGGAGACTGTTATATCAGCGCTCTGTCCTCACCAGTTAAATACTTTCCCAAACCTTGTAAACTCTCAACTTCCTAGTCCCGGGTCAAATGTCAAAGATTTTAAACCTTTCGCTTTGAATAACCACTTTAAACTTTGTCAGATTTATGACTGATGTATTCCTTAAAACTTACTTACCTTTTTTTTAAACTCTATTGTTTCATGGAAACTTTCACTTGAAAGTAATTTCGGGACAAAATTTTCTAAAGTAGGGGAGACTGTGACAACCTGCACCCTTCCCTTTTCATAAATGTGCAAATTGGTCCCTTAACTATTTCAAAATTTCATTTTTAACCCTCCTATTTTAATAGGACCAAAAGTCACAATTTAATAAAACTTATAATTTTTATAAGTAAAAGTATTGCACGTTTTATACTCACATCTAACACCCGAGCACGTATGTTTCAGACCTTGATACTCAAAACCCTTAATTTTCGGTCCTAAAACAACTTAGAAACCGAAGGAAACAAGTCCGGAACTTAAAATTGATTAAATTAGAAACTTTAATTTTTCTTTTAGTTCTCGCGGTCCGCGAAGACAGTCAAACAGTCAAAGTCCTAGTCAAAGTCCGAGTCAAAGTCCTAGTCAAAGTCCCGGTCAAAGTCCTAGTCAAAGTCTTAATCAAACAGTCAAAGTCCTAGTCAAATAGTCAATTCATCATCAAACCTTACTTTATGGTGTTGACCAATTTTAATGGCTAATTGAATCCAAAACTAGTATAAAAACCCACCTATGACCCATTACACTGGGCACCTCTAAAATTGATTGTTTCAATCTGATTAAACTTTCCCTCATCCTTTTTTTTTCTATAGTCTAATACTACTCTACAATTGAAGCTTTGATTATAAGCTCTTGTAATTGGCGAATTGGAAGCTTGATATTCTTTCTTTTTCGGTTTTTATTTCTTCAAATTGGACTAGCTACATTGTTGAGTATTTGGGATTCGCCTCATATACATTCACAACGCTTAGAGGATAATTCAGCTTAGTGAATGTGAGCATATCTTTCCCCTTTTTCATGTTTTACACTTTTGGGTGACTCATGTACGCTTATTACTTCACTCACTTAATCATGCTTTAGTCTATATCACAATCGCAATTCTTGTATGTGTTTTACTTGTTGATCGCCGATAGTGTGTACTTATGACCTTAATCATTAACCCGGTGTGGGCCTAGCATAGCAATAAATAGTACTTGACTATTGTTATGTGTAAACTATATGCTTTGTTTGCATACTATATATAATCATACTATTGCGCGACTACTATACATATATACTAGATATCCCATTATTCTTGGATATCATTTCTACTCTAAGGCTTAATTTTAGGTGACATTTGTACATAGCTTGAACACTAAATTGTAGACAGTATAACACGTGAATTGCGAAACTATTTTCCTACTATATTAATTCAAACAGGTATGCTCACCAATACATTCTGTATTGACAAAATTATTTTCGTACATGTTTCAGGTTGTTATGAGATCACTGTTAAGCTTTTGGAACTTAGACTTAGACTTGAGATTTAATAAATTTTATTTTAGATTGTTAGTTCTTAAACGTTGTATTCTTGTAATTTCATTTCAATGTAATAAATTACTTAGTCAATGTATCAATATTTACATTTTTAGTCCATGAGCTATTGAACACGTTAATCTACCTCGTGACACCTCGATGTTTCCACCATCGGTTGGGGTGTTACAGCAATGGCACTCCCAAATGAAATCTACTTTGGACTTTTACACTGTGAAAGTGCCAAAGAGCTTTGGGACTGCCTACAAGAACAGTTTGGAGGAACTGAAGAGGTGATTGCCAACACTAGATAAATCCTGGCTCAACTATATGAAACATTTACTCACATAAATAGGGAAACTTTAACACAACAATTTGAAATATTCTCCCAATTAATATCTGAGTTAAAATTAAATGGTCAGACCTATACAAATGTATCTATGCTTCATTGATTTTTAATGTCTTTACCTGAAAAATGGGAAACTTATTCTATAGTCCTCAGATCTTCACCAGACTTTAACTCCCTCACTCTTACAAAATTACATGGGAGATTGCTAACTTTTGAAAGAGAAATTGATCAAAAGAAGAAATTGCAAAGTTCTGGTAAAAACAGCTGATGACTATCTACCAGGTAGTACAGCACTATTGGGACAAGACTCACCTACTTGTTCAAATAGTTTTGGATCTTTTGACCACATTGACATAATTGCTGGGATGTGACATCCGTCACATTTTATCCTCATAATAATAATAATAATAATAATAAATAATAATAATAATAATAATAATAATAATAATGATAAAAGTAATAATGATAAAAGTTATGTTGGTTTTTTAAACATTAGACTTAAACCATAACCAAACCCACCCTTTCTTTAACTTGGCCAGCCCAAAACCCCTTAGCCCCAAGCCCAGTCCATAGCAGGCCCAACAATTCAGCCCATCCCTTTCTGTTTTTTTAAAAAAAAAGAAAAAAAAGAAAACCATGCTCCTCCCAGGAATCGAACCCGGGCAAGAGCCGGTTCAATGCTTAACACCACATGTAACACCACCTGGGCTACACCACTTAGTTGGTTTAAACCCAACCTTAATTACATATAAGCCCAGCCTCCTTTCTCCTTCTTCCTTTCCTTAACAGCGAGCAGCAGCTGCAGCAGAGTATAATTTTTTTTTTTTTTTTTTTTACAAACCTTCGATTTAGTAATCAATTAGGCAAACATGGAAAGTTTACGTGATTATCGGCCTGTATGACTCGGATACACACCAATTAACAACGAATCGTTGACTAATTTTGAATTATACGCGTATGATATTAAACCTAGGTCAAACCTTCCAATTAACCAACCCTTTGATCCTCAGTATAAATAGACCATCTACGATCCTTGGAAACTCGCTCACATCTCTCTCTCAACCTCCAATTGCTTCTAAACACAGATAATTAGCTTCTTTTGATCAAACGTTTGACTTCTGGTTTGAC